>JAGUQL010000015.1:0-542967 GCA_018410145.1 Penicillium corylophilum | reverse complement strand
CGTAGAGGTCTGTGAACTACGAATGCGAATGCGAATATCTCAAAATGTTACGAATATGTATTCGTGCCGACCCCTAAGGCTCCCACATCATCACTCTCCACCAGAGCACGTTAAGCATATTTCATGTTCTCTTCACTGGCAGAGATGTTGCGGTTAAATGCCACAGATACGATGTTTGCGTCACTACGGGGTACAAGGCCTGCCTAGGCTACGTATCTCAGTCTATTTTTATGTCGGCTGCAGGGCCCCTAGGAACACAGACTTTGCTCCCAGGAGCAGGTTCTCTCTCCCAGGAATGTATCTCGTCGTTCCTGGGAGCGTAGTCACTCCGAGGAGCTTGACAGTCTGCTCCCAGGATCACGTCACGCTGCTCCTGGGAATTGCGCGCTGCTCCCGGGATCTACGGACACGCTTTGTGATAGATGCTTCCATATCTAGTACTGTTGGAAGACTACGTGGCTTGAAGTAAGCCTTGGCTATATATTATAAGTGAGTATGTTGGAGCTGTCCTCTCTTTCCATGTACGGCACTCCCCTCAGGAGCTTTGCGTATATTACCGTGTCTTACACGAAACTCCTACCGTATACAATCCTACCTCCACTAGCCCTCCATACGTGACATCCATCCTTCTCAGCACCACCATCTGAGAACTGCTAGAATTTCTGCGCAATAGGGCGCCGAGACTACCCGTCAAAGCTACATCACATTAGTGATATGATACAAAGCCAGTCGCTAACCCGTTCTCAAATGGCCCAGGGGGCAGAGTGCAGCGAATAGACGATCAAAAATATCAGCAGGAATTTGCGACTGTTTGGACACGTGCATGCCCCCCAACTCGTATCGGCCGGAGACGAAGCATAACACCACCCATGCTAGAAGCGCTCTGCATCATGTAGTCGGGAAACCTGGTCTGTACCTCGACGAAATGGCTATCTTTCTATGAAATAAATTCCAGAAGCCAGTGACAACCTCTAGCATAGGAAGGTTGGTTAGCGTCGCCATCGTGGAAGTTTTCGGAACTACAATTTCGGAAACTCTGGGTTTAAATCCCAGCACCCTCACCTTCCTGAGCCGTGTTGTTCGACAGCAGGGCAGGTGGTTTACGCCCTGTAACCTGCAGAAAAGTGGTCCTGATACAGGAGATGCGGAGTTGGTCACTCCGCATCTTCTGGGGTTGGGTCCGAATCCCAGTGCCGGCAACTCTATAAACCCATCACGTCTCTGTTGCGAGACACTATCATACGGGGCAAATGGAGTATCCCAAGCCTTGTTCACAGGTTAAAGTGGAAACAAACACAGGCCACGGCGAGGCTCAAAGTTCGTCTAAGAAGTGGTACATTCTCATCGAAGACAATCGTGTATTTATCATTGAGGTAGCCTGCATTTCGCTTTCAAATTTGCGAGAGGTCAGAGTAAATGAAATCATACATACATACATACTGTATGCCGCCCATACCATCCGACGGAAAGACTACTGACGTTTCCAGAACCCGCGTTAACCAACACCGAAACTACTAACGGATCAGTGCTTTGAAGCGCGTACACCGCCCGGGGTTGCTGCACATGGAAGATAACGACTATGCAACCCTGGTATATACTTTTGAGACAAGTGCTTCCGATCTTACCTGTATAACCCTCGGTGCTTTACGTGGGAAGAGTAGAAGCCTCAGAGCGGAGATGGGCAATGGGATCATGTATCATGTCGGTCCCTCCAGGCCAATTACTTTGGAGAATCTCGGATGAAAAATGTTCCTCTTCCGCTGGGACCGCCAAGATCATGTCAGAAAATTGTGAGGACTATAACTAACAATTAAATAGGGAGACGCGAGACACAGACATTGAAATGCATTTTTCGAACGTACTGTAGGGACGCACTGAGTATCAATGGAACCCCCTAGTGTCACCTACTCTTTGAATAAACGTTTTTATGTCCTTGGGTGTCCAAGATGCTTGAATTTGCGACCGCGCAGGTCTTCCAATCGTAAGGGGCGCCAGTTGGCGGTCCCGTGGCTCTGCAGGGCCGGCCAATGAAACGGAACAAATAAGTTGCATACATATTTCCCAATGGGTCTACATCACTCGAAGACTAAAGACTAAAAATTGAGGGCCGCTTGAGCTACTTAGCTGTCGCAGACATCAGTTGACTGTTTGAAGGCTTGGCAAGACCGAAAGTTGTGGACGTACGTCCAGTGTGGATGTACGTCCACAGATATAAATACTCGGCCTGAAATCGTCCACTGCAGATCTTGGTCCCTAGAGCCACAGCTTTGCCACCTCCTGGCATAGAGCACAGCTAGATATAGGTCTGTATATCTCAATCACGGCTAGCCTTATGATTAGTGACACGCGTCTACTACGGCCAACTGCCTACCTCGGCCAGAGTTCCCCGTACCTAAGTCCAGAGGGGCTATAGATCACCCTGGGCGACTTCTCTGCATACTACGGGCCACGGTTTCCGCTCTTCTACTTTGCTTATGAAACTTTGCTACCTAAGCAATTTCATTGCATACGAAGGGCCACGGTTTCCGCTCTTCTACTTTGCTTATGAAACTTTGCTACCTAAGCAATTTCATTGCGTACGAAGGGCCACGGTTTTCGTTCTATACAATTTGCTTAAGACAGATAACTACCTGAGCGATTTCACTGCGTACGAAGGGCCACGGTTTCCGCTCTTCTACTTTGCTTATGAAACTTTGCTACCTAAGCAATTTCATTGCATACGAAGAGCCACGGTTTTCCGCTCCCTTCGACTGTGCTTATGAAGCCTTGCTACCCAAGCAATTTCATTGCGTACGAAGGGCCACGGTTTTCGTTCTATACAATTTGCTTAAGACAGATAACTACCTGAGTGATTTCACTCCGTACGAAGGGCACGGTTTTCGCTCTTTGCTTTTGAGACCTTGCCATCTCAGCGGTTTTTCATCACTTTAGTTACTTATGCAGCTCTGCTTCTCCAATTTTGCCATATCGTGGGATCACACCTGTCCTGCGACAGGCAATGGTTCTGAGCATCCTATCGCACCCGTCCTGCGAGATCTCATAGTTCGAAACGACCCCAAATAGCCCACGATCTGCGCCATCAGGCCTGTCATATAATGGGCTATGTCCGCAAGTATTCTTCTATCTGCACTATAGCGGAGTCAGGCCTATCTAGTGGAGGGATAGTTTCGTAGGGCTCAACCTCTGGTCATCGACAAGGTACAGAAAGATATAACTCGCGTCAAAAACAAATCAATTGTCATCTTCAATAATTTCTCGGAGCAAAGATCTGGAATATGTGCATCTGTGTAGCCTAAAACGCAATAGATAGGCCGATCTGAATGTTGCACCTATGCTATAAAGTCTTTTGCTCAGTGGTAGCGTTTGTATCCTCCCCGCTTTTTTCCAAGTCTCGGTCTGTAATCAGATTTGGGGTTGGGTAGTGGGAGCCCTGACAAGTCAGCTTTCTTTCGCTAGTAGAATATTCTACAACATACCAATTGTGAAGTAAGAAAAGCCCAGAACCCGGAAGCATCTGCGGACAAAATATGTACCTGGCCTGTCTCCCGGAGGCGAATGCCCACGCATACATCTGCGGCGCACATCTTACTATATTCGCATGCCTTTTTCATCAAACTTGTTTTGCGACGGCATTGTTTTTGGCGCATCGATTTTCTCTTTGAGGAGTGGTAATTAGATCGGTTAGAATTAATGGCAGCCATTGCGAGTGGTTGCTCTTCGAGGGCGCTATGAATGTGAATGCACCTGTAGGGCGAAAGCATCAATAAGAAAGGAGCACTATTACAAGGCATAGGTCCGTTAACAGGAAAGAGCCAAAGTGTGCAAAGGGGGGTTTACCAAGTTTTAAACAGGCAAAAGACCACGGTTTTTCTCATAAGAAAAACCGTAAGAAAAACCGTGGTCTTTTACATGTTGAGCTCCAGGTGGGCACCAAAATGGCGCGTAGTTGAGACAGGCCCAGCAAAACTGTAGGTGATCATCAAGAGACTGCGGTGGCTAAATAGGCACGGAAGTTTACTTCTATAGCCAGTTGAAGCACTGAATCCAGTGAAAGAAATATAACTCTGGGAAATGCAGCGCTTTAATGTACGGCTTTAGAAGGGATTCCGAAACGTTGCTCAGAGCTCCTCCCCGTGATAATAGTATTCGGCTGTCCCACTGAAAGTAGATGGGCGAAGGCAACGCGGAAAAAAGGCTTCCGTGCTTAAACTCGAGTCATTGAACTAGACCTGCGACACGATATATATGCTTCATCCTGCAAAAGGGTAGCATTCGACATAACCTGTGAATGGTGCCCGACAGATAGGACATCTCTTCGGCGTTCCAAGATTTCCTGCGCACGACTTGCAAACCATGTGCCCACATAGAATAGTCACCCAGCGATCTGGCTGTATGTAGCAAATCCTACAGTCTAAAATACGCCTTTCTCTTTGCTGGGAAAGCTCCTCTTGCGTCTTTTGGTGCCCCTCCCTCTCCAGGCGTAGTTCATCTCGAAGCATTCGATTCCTCTCTTGTAACAGCTGAATTTCACGGTCAAGTGCCTTTCGGAGCCCCCCAAAAGCGTCGTCCTGGTCCAATATTAGTTAACGATGAAAAATATCTTGTGAGGAACTGGTACCAAAGCAGACGGCTCCTTCGTTTCGGTTCTTCTGCGTTTGCGCGATGGTGTCGGATCCGCCTCTGCATTGACTGATTCAATGATCATGCTCTCAAAGTCCCGGTAACTGTAATCACGGCGAGGGGCCCTCTGAGGTCGTGAGCTACCTGGCTCAAGGCTTGGAAATTCCTCGTCATCGGCTATAACAATCGTGTCGAAAGAGCTTGCCATCGTGATCTCAGTCGCCACGCTCAAGGGAGGAAAGCCGGAATAAGCCGGCCTAGGAAAAGGAAAAGAGAATATCAGAGCATACAACCGACTGGGGGAAGAAGGCCCTTTATATACCTGAGAACCAACAGTGACGGAGTCAGCCCCGGCAAGTCATTGGACACTAGTGCGATCACAATATTCCAAGCTGCATTGCACGATTGGACGTCAAGCCGTGATGGTGCGAGACTAGGCTGTAGCGTTGCAGGCGCTGCCCCGACGAGGCAGACAGTGCATGTCCATATCTATCCGAAGAATAAGGCCCCTCGCGTAACTGCCGTTCAGTGGGTCATGGCCGCTCATCCTTGTTTCTGAAGTTCCTGCGGATCCGGACAACGCCAGCGACTACGCACATGATGCGCATCAAAAGCATGGCGCTGGAAAGACATCTTATGAAGCAAGGCTACTTTACATCAGTTGCACTCGAGTGGCTCTTCGTTCAGATGAATAGCGTCAAAGTGGCGCATAACACATCCGGCTTCATGAAACATCTGAAAGCGAACATCATCTAGAGCCCCCCCATTCGCAAAGCATTGAAAACAAGCTTCCGGGTTCTCAGAACCCTCGAGATATTCCTTGGTAGCACGTGCCTGGCATGAGTCGAGGTCACTTTGAATCTGAACAGATTGCACGCCTCAGTCAGTCTGTATCAATGTCCGACCCTGATCCTTCTTTTGCGTAGTAATTTCGTTCGGTGGCAAGGCGATGGACATCTTCTGCATGTCTGCGAAGATGCATTTCATGTAGGAGATCCTCGCTACACATATGACATCTCCGATCCTTCAAGTGCCATTTTCGAAAGTGTCGCAAGGTTGATTTGTATTCGCTATATTTCTGTGTTCGACGATGGGCGGGAAGCTGGGTGTCGCCATAACATTGAAAACATCGCCGAGGCTTTTTGGCCTTCCGGATATACTTTCCCGCCTTCTCCAGAAGTAACTCTTCCTGCGACATTTCGGGAGAGACGGGGGTTGTCTTGGTTGTTCGCACTTCCATCGTTGTCTGCCCTTCATCCGGCTCATCGCTTGGAGCCGGCCGTTTACGTCGCCCACGTAGCGGTCCACCCTCAAGGTGACAACAGTATTGCGAGATTGCAACAACAGCCGCATTTCGTCTCTGCCATTCCGCCTCCAATGAATGGGAAGTCGGCCAGGTTAACAGCTTCTCAAGAAGATTGATCTGCTCTGGCAACATGCTGTCTGTTCGCAGTACGTCCTTCGCTTCCTCGTCGTCGATAGCCGCTCCGGAAAGCTGTCGCTCAATGTCTATATTCGCCTGTCTGCGGTCAAACTCTCTTCGAACTTTCTGTCTCAATGCCCTCTCTAGCCGGCCAAACGTGTTGAGCTTTTCGCGTGCAAGTTTGTCACGTCGAGATCGCATCAGTTCACTCGGGTCATGGATGCAAAATTCATCTTGTTCGTCCAGTCGCCGAACCGCCTCAACATACTCTGGATGTTCACGGATCGACGCTCGTTGCTCGACTGTCAGGTGTCGAGGCCGCCTCGTATCGATCCATCTGCTCATGCGGGTGATTGCGCGCATGAGAGATTTGTTGGATTCGCGGCCGTTCATCACATTTTGCATGTCCGTGTCAATGTGTCGCGGAAGGTAATGATTCAGGAAGGTGCGGGAATCCGCGTGCTTCATGATTAGATTCTGCTGGGCTTCGCTAACCCCGTCACTATTATTCAACATCTTTCCACCTCCGTAGCGCATACGATGCGCAAACATCGAATGAAGCCAACCATGAATCTCTCCGAGATTCCTGAGTCGAGCGGACATGGTAACATCGACCATGGGTTGATCCCACCGAAGAACTGGGTGCCCGTTGACAACTTCCGTCTTGCAAAAGATATAATATTCCTCGACCTCCGGTTTCAAGGGGAGTGGCATCTGCTGGCGACCGCCTTGAATAAAAAGACTTCGAAGTCTCTCCATAGAGGAAAGGGTTGGAGATTCAAAAGCTTGCAGCCAGAAAAGTATTCCAAAGATGAATACATGCGGGCTGAAGATAAGAGACGGGTCGTCGATGATTTCAGGGAATGGAAAAGTGTTGCTAAAAAAAAAGTCAATCGCCGAGCCCTCTGGGATCAGGGAACAATGTATACATACATGGCTTCAGACCCGAGGAACCGCTTCGTGTGCTCTGACCTGATCTCCGCCAGAAGCACGGGAGGGCCACCCTCAGGATTCTTTTGTATAGAAAACTGTAAATGCTGGAACTGTAACGATAGCAGGGCACTCAGTCGATTCACAGTGAAGATGCCAAGCATGCTGAAGAGACACATTTGAATACGCTCGTATCCAAAATGAAATCGTCTTTCCTGGGTTCGAAGAATGGTCTCATTCAGCTCGGTCAAGTCTTGCACATAGACTGGTTCTTTGCCTCGCTCTTGATGACTGAGCCCGAACTTATCGATCAGTTTCCGAATCCCCTAGGGTTCATTAGCTCCGTATTTTGTAAGAGGAGGATGGGCAGCTTACTGCATTGATCTCTTCGCTGTCTTCAGGGCTGATCCTCTTACGGGTTATTCTCCGAAAGTAGCCTCGGAAACTCTTCCAATCGGCTTTGAGAGCGCTAGCTTTGTTTGTACCCTTCAAATGCCTACCATCTTGGCCATACTTGAGTTTCAGGCAGTAGTTGAGAAACCGGTGTACATCATTGGGAGTGACCTGATGAAGAGCCTCCGCGGGGTCGTTCCATTTCGAAAGCGCATTTGGCTTCTGAGCCTTCACTCGGCAGAACCTAGTCATGTCAGCACGCATCCTAACACAAGTTTTAAAAGGTTCGCCCACTTATGCCACCGTTGTTCAATTCGGACCCCGCGAACCTTAGTTTTCTCGGAACGCCCATAGTCAAGAGGAATGTTGGCAATATCCTCGTCCGTGTCGTCATCGGGGTCGTCACTGAAATCTAGCAGAATCCCATTCCCAACCGGGCCGCACACGGAGGGTTTGAAGCTGCGCGAGGCCCTGTCGCAGTGTTCAGAAGACCATGAAGGCTCCGGTGAAGTCTGAGTTGTCGACCCTGGGACTTGATCGGCATCTGACTCATTACTATCGCTGTCGTCCGGCCGAAAAGACAAGCCGGATGTGTCACTCTCATCCCCCAGCGCCTGGTCCGACAATTCGACGTCAAGGTTTCTAGAGGACATGCTTGGACCGGCTTGTTGGTAGAGGATGCACAGGGTGTAGTCAGGGGGCACAGAAGATGACCGTTCAAGGTGCAGAGGGAATCTCCTTAGAGAGCAGGCAAAAGAGCGTGGAGTGAGAGCGTGAAGGACAACGAGGCAAACCGGGAAGAGAAAGATGGAGGCGAACGAGGGAGGGCAGGACGAGGGCAGTTGGCGGTTTTATAGCCAGCGACCAAAAGGCCGGTGTCGCCAATGAGAGCTGGACCCAAGGTCGCTATTTTGGCGCCGCGAAAGAAAAGGGAGCGTTATCCTGGGTGATCAGAGACCGAGTGACTGATCCCCCGGGAGGGTGAGTGGAAGATCATGGAAAAGACCATGTACCGCAGCGGGGCAAGTGAAATAGTGCAGGCGGTCCGGCGCCTGGGCATGATTACGCCGTCCGTTACAGGGGGACCAGGGGTGAGTGCGTGGTCGTGGCCGGACAGGTGCGTGCGTGGAGGGCGTGGTGCCGAGACGGCCATTTTTGGCGTCAAAGGGAGCCAGTTTCGGCCGCCCCAGCACAAATGGTAATTGTTATAGAGTAGAATTAGTATTTATACTAGGGCGGCTAAATATAGCCTTCCGGGCACTAACTGCGAACCCTAAGATAGCGACTAGTAACCGTACCGTTTCCTAGCTCGCTAGGCTTTATATAGGCTCGGGTCTATAGAGTCTTCTTATAAGGCGTATTAGGTAAGAGCGCTAATAAGATCTAGTCGGAAGACTTAGTCTTATTATAGGAGGTTTATTAACGAGGTATACTATAAAGATACTATTCGATAGTAGGTTCCGAGTAATAATATGAGATTAATCGTAAAGAACTAAGCTAAGTATATAAATAAGTGTCCTTATATATCCTTCCTTCGATAACCCCTAGTGTGGTTCGTGGTATACCGCTAGCGACCTATTCGTTATCCCTTTAGTATACCCTAGGGTTATATAATCCTTATTAACCGTCCCGTTCTTATAGCGAGTATAAGCTATAATAGTGAGTAAGTAGCTAAAACCCGTACCCCCTCTTAGTCACGTGTAGCTATAGTTCTATTAGCTCTCGGTGGCCTATTAGTAGGTTACGGCCCTTAAATAGTTAGTGGCTATAGGGGTCGTAATACTCCCCCGCCTAACCGATAGGACGAAAATAATTAGAAGAAGTAGCTTTTAGTTATAATTATAAGCCTTCGTCTATTATTCTAGATTATCGAAAACTAGCACTTTCGAGAACTTTTACGCTTAACCTAATAAGCCCCTTCTCTCTCTATCCTCTAAATAGGTAAAACCCTTACTCGTTAGCTTTAAAGTACCGTCTAGGTCTAGTAGTAAGGTATACTTAAGATACTTCCGTTAGATATAAAGTTATTACTTACCCTTAACTATTAGACGTCGCCTTTTTATTAGGCGTTTATAGCGATCACTAGTTATTTCCTTAATAAGTAGTAGGAATATAGGTAGATCCTACTTAGTTTTAAACCCCTCGAGGGTATATATACTAGGGAGAACCTTATTTTAGCCTTATATACTATTATTAATAGATATAGGACTAAAGATTAGATTCTAGCTATTACTACTAATAACGCGGTAAATAATAAAATAATATTTAATAAGGTCTAACGGACCTATCTAGATATTTCTATTATTTATATCCTATATATAGCGTATATAATTTAGCTTAGCCTTAATAAGCTCCTATATCGGATTAAAGTAAAGCTAAAGAACGATATAGTAGATATAATATAGACTAATAAGCTATAGAAGGCTTCTATCTAGTAAGGATAGAAAGAGGATATTATAAATACCCTCGATAGGGTATACTAGCTTATAATATATATTAACGGAAGCCTATAAAGGCGTACGGAATTCCTTAGGCTCTAATTAATAGAATCTAGCAATTAGTCCCTATTTAGGATATCTAAACTTAGTAGAATTCTACCTATCTAATATTATAAAGGGCTAAATAATTATAGCCCTATTTTAATAGGTATTACTATATTAAGTATCTAGATAACCTAAAGCTAGATTTAGAAGAATAGCGATAGGTTAACTATCTTCTTTATCTTATAAGATTATTCTTCCTATATATAAGTATATTCTTAAAGATAAAGGACGTGACTATTAACTAGGTATTTAAGCTTTATAATAAGCTATTTAAATACCTTAAGGCGTTAATTAGTTAACTTAAAAAAAAGAAGGTACGCTTTTACTTTTCTCTTACTTTTCTCTTACTTTTCTTCTACTTTCCCTTTACTCTCTTATTAACGAATATTAGATTAAATAGAAGTAATAGATACTTATCGCTCTTAAAGTAGGCCTATAGAAGCTCCGCGAGTACTACGTAAAGACTAATTAGCCTAAGGCTAGTAATATATATACGTATAGTACTATCCTCGCAGTAAAGGATAAATTATAATACTTTAAATATAAGGAATAGTCTAATAGACTAGAGAACTCTAAGCTAGGCTAGATATAGGCCGAACACTATTATAGTACCCTTTAAGATTAGTTTAAAGCCTATTAGTTCGAAGAGGATCACACTCTTATATCTAAAGCCTATATATAAGGATCAGAGCTTAATTAGTTACTCGAAGATAAAGGTAAAGCTAACCTAGATTAGGATAAACTCGTAAGGTATCTTTAAGCTAATAAGTCTCTTAATTTAAGTCTCCTTTACTTGACTTTTAAGTTAGCTCGACCTCTCTCGTAGGTTAGCTCGACTCCTCTTATAAGCTTAATTACTTATAATTTTAAGTCTAATCGACTCTTCCTCTGAGTTAGATCGACTCCTTCCCTAAGTCTGATTAACTTATATTTTAAGGCTTCCTCGCTTATTATTAAGCCTCTTTACCCTCTTTACCCTCTTTTCTTATTTCTCTTTCTCTCTAGGCGTTATACGTACTACCCTTTAAGCCTTCTAGAGGGACTATTAGTTTAAATTCCCTACCCTCGTATAGGTAGCCCGCGATATCTTCTCTATCCTCGCTACTAATACGAGGGTAGAGAGGCTATTTAATTTAGCCTATAATATTTACTATTATTATAGAGGTCGTCTAAACTTAACGACTATCTAGGATTTAATAATATTCTCTTACCTTATTTAGTTTAAGATAGAAGACGAATAGCTTAAACTACCTTAGGTTCTAGAGGTCCCTAAAGAAAGTAAAAATAAGAAGATTTTACCTACGTTAGAAGGGATTAATCTAATTAGTGATACTAAGGAAGGCGAGGAAGAACTAAGGCTATCTATAAGGGCAGGGAAGAGACGAAAGAGTGTTTTATCTAATTATAAAAGTAAGTAAAGTGATAATAATAATAGTAGTTTACCCTTAATAAGCGAAGTACAGTATTCTAGAAGGGTAAGGAAGGCGCCGAGGATTAGATATTGACATAGACCGTCCATGGACGGGCCGGGCCCTCTGGTCGGCCCATCCATGGACAGTAATTTTGCGATATTACATCTAATACATAGATAGCTATATATTATATTTGATATTACGATATAAATACAATAAATTACACTGTATTTGGACAGATTTTCAAAAATCCGGCCCATGGGCCGGCCCATGTCAATGTCTAACTCCGTCGTCGACTCCCTAAGAGTCGCCGCGGGAGTCACGGTTATATATTCTTCTACTAACCGTACTTTCCCTATAGCGAGTATAGTTCGCGATAGTGAGTAAGTAGCTAGAAACCGTGCCCTCCCTAGGTCACGTGTTCTTATAGTTTTATTAGCCCTTAGTGGCCTATCTATAAGCTACGGTCCCTTAAATAGTTAGTGGCTACAGGGGTCGTAACAGAGAGCCTATTAGCTATTTACTTTTAGTAGATTAGTATCCTTTAGTAAGATTTTAATAACCTATTCCTATAATATAGTAACTATATAAAATAAAGATTAATTAATATAATAACCTATTATATATTAGAAAAGAGCCTAGCTTAGTAAAGGAGTAACCCTATACTAAACCTATAAAATAGCTATATACTATAGATATCTATTATTAATATATCGTTAAAGCTTAGGAATATTCTAAGATATAGGCTAGTCTTCGCTACTAATAGGATATTCTATATATAAGCTTAGTAATTTAATATCACTTAGGGAATTATAGGTCTATTCTTAAGAGTACTCTAAGAGTCCTAAGGAGTTAGTAGTATTCTAGGAACTATATTAGGTCTACTCTTAACTCTTAATATATTTCTAATTTATTTCTAGGAATTCCGGGGTCTCTTATCTCTTTTAGCCTAGGTTCTATAATTTAGTAAGTTCTTACTTTATTATTTATAGATTTTATTTATAAGATTAGGGCCTCTAATCTCTCGCGGATTATAAGCCTATATTATTAAGCTAGGTAGGTTCTTCGCTTATAGTTAATTAATTAGTTAGGTTATAAGTCTCTTCTAGACTTATATCTAAGGTTCTCTTTCTTTCTTAGCCTTCTAATTTTCTTAGAGAAGTCTAACCCTAAGAGTCTATATCCTTATTATTTTTAGAACTCTCTTATTCTAGCGTTATTTCTAGCCCTAAGATATCCCGCGCGGATTATTTCTCTATAGCTCTAAGCTATTATAGTTTTTTAGTACCGATTATATTATACGCTTCTTAGTTCGATATAGCGCGTAGCTACTATAGCTTATTCTTATTTCTCTTACTCTTATATTCCTAAGATCTATATCTAGGTTTTCTATAATTAAAATAGAGATTTCCGTCTTTATAACGTTTCTATTCTTTAGCGAGGAGTCTTATTATATTAAGCTCTATAGATTATAGACTATAGTAATTATTCGGATATAATATCTTTAGCTAGTTTCGCCGCTATCTTTATTATACCTCGCTTCGCTAGGTATAGGGTCTATTACTAATTTATTATCTACGCTATTACTAAGTCTCTTATTTTTTTATTTTCTAATTATATATATAGTTATCGATATATATTACTCTATTAATAAATTCCTTAAGGGTATTAGGTCGTTCTAGATAAGCTAACTCGTCTTATATATCTTCTTTAAATCTATTTTTAAGAAGTAAGATATAGGTTTCTTTATCCTAGGTTAAGTATAAAATAATCTATTAAAATTCTACTATATAAGCGCTAGCGGAGGTAGTTTATCGAAGTCTCTTAAACTTTCGTTCTATAGTCCTTTTTACATCGATATCTCTAAAGATTAGTTCGAGCCGTTTCTTAAAGACTGTGAAGCTAGAGAAGACCTTAATAATAATATCGGACTAATCGTCGCGATTAGGCTATTCCTAGAATTCCTAAATAAAGGGTTTAAACTAATTAAATATATACTCTCTAAAGTAGGTAAATATAAAGATTACTTTATCCGCCTTAGATAGATCTTTCTTATCGCTTATACGAAGTTATATTTCTATTTATATAAGGAAGAGTCGTAGTTTAGCTCTAGTTTTATCGAAGAACTCTAGCTTAGATAGCTTAATATTACGGATCTATAGTCTTCCTTTAAATATAGCGATATATTCTTAAAGTTACTCTAATATATTAACTATAGCTACTAAAGTAAGTATAATACTACCTCGCGCGGAGATATTACTAGAGATACTATTATTCGAAGCTATAATAATAATATTATAGTATAGATAATAAGATAATTAATATATTACGCGTTATTTCCTAAGTACTATAAGTAGTAATACTAAAGGTTAATATATACTAAGTAATAATAAATTCTTATAAGGTAGAATTTATATTTATACTAAGGCGGCTAAATATAGCCTTCCGGGTACTAACTATAAACCCTAAAATAATAATTAGTAACTATACTATTTCTTAGTCCGCTAAGCTTTATATAGGCTTAGGTCTATAGAGTCTTCTTATAAGGCGTATTAGATAGGGGCGCTAATAAGATCTAGCTAGGGGACTTAGTCTTATTATAGGAGGTTTATTAATAAGGTATATTATAAAGATATTATTCGATAATAGATTCTAAGTAATAATATAAGATTAATCGCGAAGAACTAAGTATATATAATAGATAAGCGTCTCTATATATCCTAGTTCTTTCTACCCCGAGATATACCCCGGGGGTATATCTATAGAGTCGCTATATACTCCTATATATACTCTAGGAGTTAACGCGAGAGTCACGATTACGTATTACGCCTTTCTATGTAGTAGGGGAAACCCGGTTTATAGAGTAACCTATATACCGCCTTCCCTCTACCGGTAGGTCTAGATTAGACCTACTTAGATCTTTACTTAGAGTAAAGTCCCTGATCGCTTAGTTACGTGATTACTCGGGTTTATTAGCTCTCGGTGGCCTATCTATAAGTTACGGCCCCTTAAATAGTTAGTGGCTACAGGGGTCGTAATAAATAGGCCCTATTCTAGAAAAGGTCGCTCTTAAAGATAAGGATATAATAGGTTAAGAACGGACTATAGCTGAGACGATAGGCTAAATATTCTTCTCCTTCCGGAGTAACTTAACTATATAATTAGATCTATATAGCCCTTCGCGCGCCCTAAGAAATAACCTTCTTCGGACCCTTACACTACAGCCCCAGTAGTACTCCCAGCACCGACATCGATACATCCTTCTTCGCGGATCTGGACATTGAGGGCTACGTCGCTACCTCCGGAAGAGGATACGTCGAACTTTTCCAGTGAGAAGGCCATACTGTACATGGGCAAACAAGTTTCAAACAGTGTATTGGCATGTCTATCATATCATAACAAGTGCCTGACGGCTCAACCTCCGGCTCAAACAACCCTGTATATACACATAAGACAGAATCCAAACATTAACACGTACAATTATAAAGAAATCCCTCTAGTGGACGTCGTCTAAGTCCGCTGATGAACCAATCGGCCACCAACCCAAACAGCCTTGGTGTTGCGATCATCACCACTCCAAACCCACTTCTGCATCTTCTCCTCCCAAGCCTCAGCTCCAAAGAGGTCGACATTGCCCACAGGACCGGCTTTCACAAGACTTCCAGAGCCATTGGGGACAGCATCAAGTGGGCAACCACCCATATCACTGACACCTCCAAGTTCAATGAGCTGCGCGTCCCAGATCATACCCTCATCGAAACCACCAATCTCATCTGCCATATCAACGACTGCGGCACCACCGCGGGTTGCGAGATACAGTGTCTCCGCGACGGATAGTTTCTCGCGTCCCTCTGTCTTGTCGCATCCGTTCACCGGCTTGCATTCCTTATGGGCAGTGGTATGACCTAGGAGTCGCGAAGAGAGACAAGCCTGGCGCGCGGCTTCAAGGATACTGGGGCTATATCCACCACTGACATCAGTTCCAAGACCAACGGTGATTCCCTCGTCGAGCATGGAGCGGATAGGAGCAATTCCAGAGCCAAGGGCAGCGTTTGAAGCGGGACAGTGGGAGATCTTAGCATCGCGCTTGCGAACCAAGGCACGTTCGTCGGCTGTTAGGTGGACGGCGTGTGCGAGGATAGTGCGCGGTGTGAGAAGATTGTATGTATCGTAGACAGAGGCATAGCTCGGGCATTCGGGGAAGAGGTCTTTGACAAGGGCGACTTCGTTTGTATTCTCCGAAATATGCGTTTGGATGTGCAGAGGGGGGTTGTACTCTGCGACTAGTTTGCCCAGCCCTTCCAAGGCGGGTCGAGTACAGGTTGGCACGAATCGCGGAGTGACAATGGGTTTGACGAGAGTACCCTTCGGGTCTAGAGTGTGGATGTACTCTATTGTTGACCGTGTTGCGCTGATCGAGTCGTCCGCGGATTGGTCGCGGTAGTATTCTGGGCAGAAATCTGGGTTGTCCATGCAAGTTCTGCCAATGAAAGCGCGCTGACCGCGTGAGTGACAGAGTGCGGCGAGGGCGTTGGTTGCTGGGACATGGACTGTTGCAAAGTAGGATGCGCATGTAGTGCCGTGGGAAAGAGTTCGAGCAACCACTTGATCGTAGATGCGCAAAGCAGAAGGTGGAGCATCTTTGGGGTTCTTATCTTGGTTTTTGGGATCTGATTTAGATCCGAATCCCGATTCCACGGGGAAAGTGTATGTTTCTAGCCAGTCTAGAAGAGTTGAAGAGCCAAATAGCCCGACATTGGGGAATTGAGGCGCGTGGATATGGGTATCTGGCGATGGTCAGTTGGTGATCATGAGTAATTAGGGAATATGCATACCAATGAAGCCGGGGAAGAAAAATTCATTCCTGTCTTCGCTGGCAACGACAATCTTAACATGGACAGTAGCACCGTTAACGCCGTTACCGTCGACAGCCGCGGCACTATCCACCCAGCCATTGCGGCTCATCAGATTTTGGAATGTCGCATCATCCTGGGCCTGCCAATCAAATCCCTTGATCCGGCCATCGACAGAGGAAACCCATAGGGCACCGCGATTGCGAACAAGTTCGGGCTTTGTTCGGCTGGCGTCCGCCCGGGGCAGTTGGATGAAAGTGCCTCGATAGACCGTAAACTCGTAAGAATCGGCCATGATGTGTCCAAAAATTGTAATTCTAAGATACCCAAGTCTGGAATATTTTTAAAAGTACGAAAAATGCCGCGCAAGTTTGGATCCGCCGTTGAAAATCACTTCATGTCGACAGCGGCGGCGCAGGTTGATAAATGAACGACTTTCTTCAAAAGGCACTCAGACGCGAGAAAGGGTAGGCACAGCACGGACAGCTTATCAAGGTTGTTCCTGCTTGTTTCGTCTGCGTAGTATCGCACGATGATCAGAGAGTATGCAGCGTGGCAGGCGTTGGGATTAACAGGACCTGAGGATCGCGCGGCGCAGAGGACGGCGATCGGCTGTCTCCGCTGAAATACGTGTATTTTTTCAAAGATACGTGGGGTTTGATGCGGGAAGTGCGGGTCTTTCTGCGGGTGGGTGCGGATATCCTGTTAGGTATGGTAAGAGGGGCATTGATAAGGATTTCTATAAAACGGAGATAAGACGAATGGAAGATGACTACAAGTGTTGTAAATCAACTATTGAATGGTCTAGGCATCTGCATACAAAGAAAAAGCATCAAGTCCTCCTACTCCCTCCAGTTCCAGCTCAAGATCCAGCTCCGGCTCAAGCTGGAGCTCCTCCAGCTCCACCTGCAGCCACTGCAGCCAGGGCGGCTGCAGCCACGGCAGGTGTGACTGCATTCCCACCCGGAGGATCACCTGGATGATTTACCCATGGTAGGCCTGTGTTCGTAGTGAACGTTGCCTGTGATATCAGGGGTAAAGCTGCTGGAAGACCCGCCGAGGTATAGCCTGGGTTCGGTAGATGTTGATTGATACCACCCTTCTTGTTAAACATCATGAGGTTGTTCGTCCCATTTGGAGCTGATGCAGTGAAAAGCCTAGATCGCAGCCAAGGGCCTAGGAGCCTCGTTCCTATATTTTCCGGGTGAATGGCAACTTCAATCGTGTCCCAGGCAGGAAGCATCGGAGCACCCGCCGCATCATGTATCATGGCTTCAAGAGACCTGACAAGAAAATGAATTGTCTGATCATTAGCTACCCTGGCACTTGAAATACCCATAATTGGCGGCGGTGGAGATCTGTGACCCCCTGTCCCGATTATGGCGTCCTGGTTGGCCCGAAGCCAAACTATATCCTCGTGTTTGATAACTGTCAGGTTCGATCCAGTATCATCAAGGCACTCAAATACACCGGCAACCCAATTGACTTGAGCGGCTGCCACACCGGGAGCTATCTATTGATTGGGAAGACGAAGTGTGACGGATACCTAAATTTTGGGCAAACTTTTAAATGTGTCCTTCGAAATTATCAGATACTACTTACGGTTTGAGCATAATTCGATGGGCGCGGAGCTTTGGTCGATATTTGATGTTGGTAAACCATATTGATCGGCTGGGGCTGGTTCCCATGGAGCTACAAGAATTCTTCGGATTAGCAACTATGCTCGCAAGGTGACTTGATGACTGAAGTCTGGATGCGGATTGCATGGCACTTACACCTTCTACCCAAAATCCTTCATGTCCATTGTGCAATTTGTTGATCTCTTTGAATTCCTTCCAGTCAAAAGGCCTAGGTTGGCAAAGTTGCTTCCCGTAAGACCAATAGGTCACTAGGCCATCGTTCCATTCTAACTGACCCGATTCATAGGCATCTTTGATTGCCACCACAGTAGAAAGTAGCTTCACCTCTTCATCGTTTGTCTTCAACCAGGTCTCAATGCCTTCCAGGCAGTCTAGACGTTGGATGACCTCCCAGCTGAGCCCGGGCGGGTGTGTCGCTATCAAAGCACTAGTAGACGGATTAGTAAAGATTAAAGACCCAAAAAAGGCTCACGCAATATCTACGAGGCTGTCATTATAGTGCCATCAAGACGAGTCTCATGAAACCAGTACAACATTCCCGCGATTAGAACCTTTCACAGCCTACATGGGCATTATTACTCACTCTTTCTTAGCCTTTTGCTTAAGATATTCCTTCTTCCTTAATTCCCATATCCAGGGCAAAATGTTATCTTCGATACGCTCATCACATCTCTTGATCAATGAATCATAATCCCTGCATAGATGTCAGCTTCAACTTTGCTTGTCACGACAAAACAGCAGATATAACAAGGTAGAAGGGACATACTGTGGGTTAATGTCAAAGTCAGAATCATGCCAGCCTTCCGGTGCTTTTTTGACATCGTTCAATGGCTCTTCGCCGGGATGCTTCCATCTCGGGATCCTGGGCACTCGCTTCACCGCAGCCCGTTTCTTGACCTTTCCGACATAGGATACGTGGAGGTCCATTTTGCTGTCAATGCGCTTGTAGGATCGCTCGTCGTAGAACCCTCGCATAGGTCTATTGACACGAAGAGATGTGCCGGCTGACACCTGGGGAATAGTGCTCGGTGTGGCCATCCTATCTATGAAGCGCCCAAGTCCGGACGTCAAGCCGATAGAAAGGTTCGATAGTAAAGATAGTAGGTAGTCGAGTCAATAGCTACTTGAAAGCGTGGATATTCGGAGCCTTTTTTCGAGTAGCCTCCGAGGGAAGGCTCACCCTTAATATGCTTGTCGATGCGATCGACAGTCAAAGAAAAAGCCCAACGGGGGAAGGAATCGAAATCTCTAGTTCCTCCAGCATGAAAATAGAACATTTGAAAGGCTCAAAGAGCCCCACAAGCGGAGGTCCTCCAACATCAGTAAAAGAAAACATCATCAAAGGCAAGATGTTCTTTCGGAGTAGTTCTTTCGAGGTAGAAAATTGCCAAATTTGCTCATGTCAAGAAAGCCACTTTTTATTAGAAGTCTTTGATTATATTTATTCGGACTTTCTTTGTTAAATAATATTATCGAATCAAGCAAACGCTCGAGGAGAGGCTCACCCTTAATGTCCCTGTTAATGCAATGGATAGTAAAAGAAGGAAGACCCTGATAGGGAAAGAATCGAAATCCTAGTTCCTCGGCATAAGAATAGGATATTTGAAAAGCTCAAAGAGCCTCACGAGCGGGGAATATCTAATAAAAGAAAACATCATCAAAGGCAGAATCTTCTTTCGAGGTAAAAAATTGACAAAATCTGCTCAATGTCAAGAAAGCCGCTTTTGTTGGACGTTTTTAATCATTTTGATTCTGGCTTCATTCAACAGTAATGTCGATCGAATTAAGCAACCGCTCGAGTGGAGCTCAAGATATGTTTTCGCGGTTGGATATTTAACAACTCGTTAAAGCATGTTAAGGAACCAGAATAGCGACACAAAGAACGAAAATTTTGTAGCTGTGGCTTCGATGCTTAGATCCTCGGGGCCCACAAAGGCATTTCACCGGGTAACGCAGAAATATCCCTGCTTGTTCCGCGTCAGAAATCTCTCGCCACTGGTGAACGCACGGAATCTCAAAGGAGGCATTCGCCTTATTGAATAAATCTGACATCTCGATCCCCCAACCCCCCAACCTTTCAAAGGCAACCTACGCAGGGCGGGCCCAGAGATTAAATGGGGAGCTATCTACCGTATCTAAAACATTAGAGAAAAAGCGCTTATGAGGCGATAAGTGAGCGGCGGAAACCTCATGGAATGGGAACTGGAGCAGTTTCGCTCCATTCCGGTCCCATATATTTCCCCTCTTCTTCCCCACTGCATTGCCTAGAGTCTTGCAAGTTTCCATTAGAGGCCACAGAATAAAAGATCGCAAAAGTATTAGTGTGCAAGTAAGCAATAAACCCAAAGCTATCTATTCAAGTATAGCTTCAAGTACCATTCTCAAATTTTTGAGACATTCCAACAAGCGTTTGACGTGAAAAATTACTTCGGTATATGGTAGCTGCCCTTCTTCGTCACTCTGTTCCCACAGTTCATTAACAACCCAATAGCGTTTTGACAGCGCTTCCATGCGCAACGCTGTAGAAATAGAAATTCTTTGCGAGCTAGCCAGATACTCAGCCAGGGGATTATTTTGTGCAAGAACAGCATAGTAGTGATAAGACCTTATGACGCGAAAATCAACGACTTGGCCGCGCTCAAGAAGACCTAAAGTCTTTTCAACTGCAACACAAGCTTTGCGGTTTGCATCGATGACACTGATTATTTGCGGGTCAACATGGAGGGCAACTGCTGATAACTTCTCTTCTAGATCGGCCACATCGGTATCTTCTGTTTTGAAAAACCAATGACCTTGTTCTGTTACAAGGTCAAGCAATGCCGAGGAAATTCTCGAATAAATGGGGCTGAAATTGACCCTCGCTCTCTGCAATAGGAACCTGGCAGATGCAATCCCCAAAAGATCTGCTCGCGCGCTCCTTCCATTTCCTCTCCATAATTTGGACAGCTTGGAGAGTATGAATGCTACGAACCTGAAGATTAGGAGTCAGCGCTGCCGTGTTAGGTTATCTGGTTGTCTTGTGGCACTCGACAGAGTTTGTCGCTGACTGATCACTAGTGATTTGGCCGAGAACACCCGCTGTTGTGGTCCCGTGTCCGCTACAACACGCGAACCAACTAGGCCAAAAAGGTCCGATCAAACTTCTGACCAGTCAGAAGTTTGCTCTAGCGGTTTATATACCACAGTTATCACACTGTGAACTACTGGGGGTCATGTGATCAGTCTAGTGAAATCTCCATTGATTCTTTGACGCCTTCGGATCGGACTTGTCAGCATTACCATTGAAAATCGCCTCGTGAGTATCGTGAATACAGTCATGGGACAAGACGCAGAAAAAGCGAAGTTGGACTTGAAGGAGTCTTTTAGATCCAACAATTGATGAACAGCAAAGGCAGGAATGATTAGGACAGCGTAAGAAGGTGTTTCAAGTATCATAAACTTCTATATTCAGGCCTAGACATTGACATGGGTTGTCCATGGGCAGAAGGTTCGACCCATGAAGCGAATTGCAAGCTAAAAAGATTCCACTAGTAATGTGGTTAAATTTTTTTTATTGTTGGCCCCTATTAGTGTATATGCACAGGAACCTTTCGCTTCTCCCTATTGTTGTTTTGCCAAGGCCTCCAGGGCTGCTCTTGGTGCGAGGTAGGGCGGCCCCACCCCGTTGTGATCCTGGCAAAAACCTGCGACCGCTAACATGTTCCAACCCAATACGCTTACCCATCAACCTCTCAGGACTTACCACGGGCACACTGTCCACCTGATCCCAAGATGGGAACACATCTTCCCCAAGATATATTGTATTTGATCGCGACTCATCTACAGGACGCGGAAGCCTCCCTGGTCCCCTGCACTCGAGTATGCCGTGAATGGCAGGTTGTCTTTGAGCCCTTCATTTACTCTAAACTGATCCACGTCTTCAGTGCCGATGGTGTCAGCAAAGAGGGCTGTCGAAGGGCAATGTCATTAAGTCAATTTCAGAACGCGACCTCTGGGAAGGGACTGGCACGACGACCTCTGATCCGTCATTTGAGCTACTATATTGTGGTCCCTGTTAACCTTCCGGATTGGCAAACCCGCAAGCAGAAAGGATACAACCTTGAGAACAATGTCCGTCATAATAATGATGTTGCCTTTCAGTCGGCAATAGTTGATCTCTTTAATACTCTCACACACTGGGATCCTAATTTGCGCCTTTCAATTGAGTTGGCGCTGCTAGGTCGCGAAGCGGGAAAGGAGCCTCACACATCTGATTGGGACATCGCAGGCGAATACCGCTATGATTATAAGAAGGGAAGAACGAAGTCAGTTCCTGTTTATCGGGCAAATTTCCTAGATAACGGGGCCGGGGCCTCCCTTCTTCCGGATGTCGCGTGTATCGATCGTCTTTGCTTTAATAAGGGTTTCCCTTCTCATCAGATTTGGGCCGGATGTACTATACAAATTGCTCAGCGCTGTATAAGTCTTACTGAGATAATCCTAGGCCTAGATGAGTATATTCGCCCAGATCACATTGAATATATTCAAGCAAGGCGTCAAGGTAAGAGGATACCTATATATTTAAGAACCGAAACGCTAACACTCCGGTAGCTGTGGCCGACGGTCTTTTGACCATGCCACATAGCTTAAGGGTATTTAGGCTCTTTAACCAGATAGAGAGCCCTTGGAAGCGAATGATGACCGGGTTAAATGTTCTACTTTCAGATAACGACTTTCTTTCTCAGAATATTCTGTATTTGAGTCTATCACTCAGAGAATTAAAGATCCACCAGCTATCGCTTACACCGGATTTCCTGTTTCCTTTAGATACAGAGAACCATCCCTTACCGACTACTCGATCTCTCTACTGGCCTTTATTAGAAGTGGTGGAGCTAACTGGGGTACCTCCAAGGCTTCCATCAGGTGCGTTTATTAGCTCGCTATCAACTATTCGATCGTGCCTAAGAGACATCGCCTCCTTTATCTTACTAATAATCTCATTATATAGGCCAGTGGGTTGCTCATCCAACACCCGAGGACCAAATCGAAATCGACGAAATCGAAGACTGGGAGATGATCATCTGTGACTATGAAGAAGGCCATGTTACGCGGCCGATTTTCGATCGCGAATATTTCCACCGAACTCTCATTTCCCTAGGCCATGCGGCTCGTCATATGCCATGTTTGAGGTACATGCAATATGATCTCGCACATACCCCTAACTTTCGATTTGAATTCAAGCCCCATGGCTCATCTGGGAAGGCAGAGTGGCTGCTATATTCTCTCTATCGACCGGATCAACGGGTAGCGGATGCGTGGAAATGTCCATTAGTGGAGCTAGATGCGAAGTTGCCTGCAAAGTTGATCAGGACGACTATTGCGGACTGGAGTCAACATATAGCCGGATCTCAGGGGAACGTGAAAGACTGATGTGGTCAGGATTTGATGTCGGATGGTCGGCTGAGCGGCCGCTCAGCCGTTTTCCGCCGGTTACTTAGCTAACATGTGGATATCTGTGTATATCCATGCCCGGGGCCCTACAAAGCTGTATTCGTGTATATCCACCTACCGCTGATTCTGGAGGCCGCTGGCTCTTTCTATCGCTCGAACCATCTCTCTTTTGCCAGTCTTTACCCTTTGTGCTGTTCTATTTGAAGCGCCGTAGGCCCGCTAGAAAGCTCCTTCTCTTCTCTCGCGAAATTCCCCTCTTTTGTTTCCCCCTTCTAATGGTGGGAGGCAGCACTGTAGTAATATCATGGTGGTCAACATTAAGCGAAGCGACCGCCGCTACCGCGGTGACCGCGACCGTGCGGATATTAGTATTGCAAATAACGCGGAACTACGCGCTAACGCGCAATATATCCTGACTATGTCTACTAATTTCGTCTAAAATACACCACCTATAGTACTGAAGACGTATTATAAATTAAAAACTATAGAACTCTTATTTCTCTTCTTGAAGTATATCTTCTACTCAAGTACTCTACACTCCTTCCCTCTTGATGAGATTTGCATCCTTCCACCGTCATAGACAACTCATGATCATCTCTGCAGCCGGCTATCCAATATTTGTTTATCGACTTAATTCCATTCCTCAATTTCTATAACTTCCAACCCCTATGCTTGTACCGACAGGAAGAAAGACAATATCCCAGGCCTTCGTTTCTAAATGTGGATTCCAAAAGCGGAACGGAATTGTCTGCCCCAAAAATTGCCGTTCTGCCCGCTTTATTTGTCCAGGTGGTGGACAGGCTTTGATATTCACGTCATATGTCCACTATGTTACGATAATCTGGAAGTGTGGTGATGATACCACGCTTCAACGCTGAACATTCTATGACTGAATCGTTCCTTCCCAGCTTGCTCACGGTATATGTTTTAACCACGGCTGACACTTATCTCCCCGTTTCGATTTACAATAGCTCTGAGATTGGTCTGAGATTAGTCTGATCTCACTAGATGGGATCATGCTATAGGTTTAAAGAAGTGTTCGTGTGTTGATTTTTTCTGCTGGTAGGTCCTCATGGTAGCCGCATCGTCTTGACGTATGAGCCTCCGGGCTAAGAACTATGCCGACGTCACTCATTACTCAGCTCGACAGGAAACGGAGGAAGTAGCGTTCATAAGCAACTGGTCGGTAATTCTAAGAGTACATGACTAAATTGTAAGGCGAAAAATCTGCAGAAGCCGTGTGAATGTAGATGAAGTTTCGCCCCTAAACAACGGCCGCTTCTAGACTGCCACCGACCAATCACGTTAGCATCAGCGCGAGCGTATATAATTGGAAGCCACAAAATGTTCATTAAGGCACAACTAGGTCTCCTTTGTTGAAATCAATCATTATTGGAGGGTTCCTCCTGAAGGAGCTTTGTGCTGCGGTCGCGGAACCAAAAATCGACATAGACAAGTAACTGGGCCGAGTCGTAAGCCTCCATCCCTTCCTTGACACTATCTCTCTACTGGATCGAAAGAACGCAGCACTTCAGAAATTATTGTGCTCCATGTAAATTCCAATGACGCTTTTATCCAGGCAGTAGTGTTTTTCAAAACCTGGATATAGAACCATCGAAAGCGACGGGACCACGGAAACGCTACGGGAAACTTTGGTCGTACCCCACGATCTCCAGATCTTGACAGCATGATTCGTTTCCCCGCTCCGCCACACAGTAAAGAGTTTCTCATTCAGTGGTAAATGTATGTTTTCAGACTACATAAGTGACGATGGATGTCATTCATGGGACACGTTTTCAGCCGACCATCGTATCTGGATACTCGAACCTGTTTCGACGCGTCATGAGGTTGAAAACGAAGATGCTTCATATGCCACTATCTACTTTGATTAGCTCTATTATTCAAGTGGGGTCTCGGTATGGCGTCACTTTGTCTTCCCAAGGAACGATTCAGTCATAGATTGTTCAGCGTCAAAACGTGACCGAAGGACATATAACCTGGTAGATGGTATCAAGCTTCTATAAGATCTTTCTAAACGAATAGCAACTCAGAACTACCAGCTCAAGTTTCAATTAATCAATCTATCGAAAACTCAATCTCAACCCATCTTCCCTCTACAAAAAACCAATATCATACAATGTCCAACTTCATGCACAAATTCAAAGACGCCATGACCGACCACGACGACCGCGACACTAACACTTACTCCAACAACCCCACGACCCAAAACCAAAGCCAAGCCCCAAAGCACTACAATACCTCCGGCATGGATACTCGAGGCACAGGTCCAACCAACACCAACACCATGGGAAATAGCGGCCCTGGCTACGTTGCCGACAACTATGGATCGAACACCATGCGTGGATCAGGCAATACCAACGCCGGACCCCACGAGTCGAAGACCGCGAACAAGATGGATCCGCGCGTTGATAGTGATCAGGGTATGTGAAACATTATTTTCCTTGAACGACAAAGACAAATGATTGATTCATGAAACTAGATCACCGCGACAACTACAGTGACCCCCGTTATGGCGCTGATTCTTATGGCTCGAATACCATGCATGGTGATTCGGGAAATACCAACATCAATGCCGGTCCACACGAATCAAAGACTGCGAATAAAATGGATCCGCGCGTTGACAGTGATCAAGGTAAACTAGCCTTCCTCCCACATACCCAGTCTCGGGATAGATACTAATACAACTCCAATAGACAACCGCGCCAACCTCAACAGAAACACAAACACCAACACCAACCCATTCCAAAGTCAAAGCCAGGCTAACCAGGGTGTCCAAGGCATGGGCTCCCAAGGCATGGGTTCCCAGGCCTCCCAGGGTTCCCAAGCTGCACCCTCCTTCGCCAGCAACACCAGCAACACAGGCTCCATGAACCCCACTCTCGCAGATAACCACGTAAGCAACGAAGAGAATTACTCCAGCTCGCAGCAGGAACATAAGTCGCATTCGACGACTAGCCATGCTACGCCTTGTCAGGATCCTCAGATGGGTCAGATGGGTCAGATGGCCGGAAACATGGGACAGGGCTTTGGCGGCGGGGCGGCTGGAGGCAGTTCGCAGGGCTTCAGTGATGCTGGTAGACAGCCTCTGGCTGGACAGGGAAATATGGGGAAACTCGGTGCTGGTATGAACGCGCAGCAGCAGCAAGGTCAAGGAATTGGAAATCAGCGTGGATATTAAGTGTTCAACTACCTACGTTCGTTGCGACTTTCCGTCTTGTCTTGTCTGAATTGGTGACTTCGGAGTTTAGTTTTCTTCCTGCTTGTGTCTTTTCTGTGCTATACGAGAATGATCTGTATACGAAGTGAATCATGTTTTTTTCTGATAATATTATGTTGAAATTGTCTAAAGTAAAATCGTAATCATCACAGCACCAGCACCAGCAATACCGACCAAAGCAAAAGAAATGTTGAATGTATACACAGAGAAGATAAAAAAACCAGACCGTAATGTTAAAGGGTCTGGATGCAAAGCATGGGTATCATATCTATTCGTAGTCCTCGACGGGGCCGCATGTGCAGAAGAGGTTCTGGTCACCGAAGGCTGCATCATTATTAGCACCATTCTAAAAAGGAAAATACGGGTAAAAGGAGAAGGGATGCTTACCATCGTCAATACGAGTCACGCTAGGCCAGAACTTCTTCTCCAACAGGTAAGCCAAAGGGTAAGCAGCCTCCTCACGAGTATAAGGGCGGTTCCACTCTGCGCCGAGCAGATCACGCTGAGTGTGAGGGGAGTTCTTGAGAACGTTACCCTCGCGCGGCTGCTTTCCAGCCTCGACGTCGGCGATCTCCTTACGAATGGAGATAAGCGCGTCGCAGAACCGGTCGAGCTCGGCCTTGTTCTCGGACTCGGTGGGCTCGATCATGAGGGTGTTGGCGACGGGCCAGGACATGGTGGGCGCGTGGAAGCCGTAGTCCTGGAGACGCTTGGCGATATCGATAGCCTCAACACCGCAAGTCTCCTTGAAGCCGCGGACGTCGAGGATGAACTCGTGTGCGCAGCGTCCGTTCTCGTTGGTATACAGGATCGGGTAGTGGGGCTTGAGGCGGGAGAGGATGTAGTTTGCGTTGAGCAGAGTGATCTTGGTGGCGTGGGTGAGGCCGCGGTCGCCCATCATGTTGATGTAGTTGAAAGTGATGGGGAGGATGGAGGCGGAGCCCCAGGGGGCGGCGGAGATGGGCGGGGAGGAGTTCTCACCGCGCTTGGCTTGGAGGTGCTCGCTTGTTGGGTGAGAAGGGAGGAAGGGACGTAGGTGCTCTGCGACACCGATAGGACCGACACCGGGACCGCCGCCGCCGTGGGGGATGCAGAAGGTCTTGTGCAGATTCAAGTGGCAGACGTCGGCGCCGATCTCGCCGGGGGAGCAGAGGCCGATCTGGGCGTTCATGTTCGCGCCGTCCATGTAGACTTGACCGCCGTGCTCGTGGACGAGACGGATGGCTTCCTTGGCACCAGGCTCGAAGACACCGAAGGTGCTGGGGTAGGTGATCATGAAGGCGGCGAGGTCATCCTTGTGCTTCTCGCACTTGGCCTTGAGGTCGGCAAGATCCAGGTTACCAGTCTTCATGTCACATTTGATGGTGACAACACTCATACCGGCCATGGCGGCACTGGCCGGGTTAGTACCGTGGGCAGAGACAGGGATGAGGCAGACGTTGCGCTTGTTGCCGCCCTGGGCCTCCTGGTATTTCTTGATAACGCGAAGACCGGCGAACTCGCCCTGGGCACCAGAGTTGGGCTGGACGGTGACCTCGGCCATGCCGGTGATTTCAGCGAGCTGCTGCTCCAGATCATCAATCATCTGAATGTAACCATTGGACTCCTTCGCGGGCATGAAGGGGTGAATCTGGGAGAACTCGGGCCAAGAGATAGGGATCATTTCCGTGGTGGCGTTGAGCTTCATGGTGCAAGATCCCAGAGGAATCATGGAGTGCGCCAGAGACAAATCCTTGGACTCAAGGTGACGAATATAGCGCAGCATCTCGGTCTCAGAGTGGTGGGTGTTAAAGACCGGGTGGGTCATGAAGGACGAGGTACGCTCCAGGCTGGCGGGAACAGGAGTGACACCGAGCGTGCTGTCAACCTCAATAAATGCGACGTTTTTGTGAGCAGCAAAGACATCCAAGATACCCTTGACCTCATCACGACCAACAGTCTCATCGAGAGACAGACCGACCTTGTTTCCAGGGAGACGGCGAAGGTAGATGGAGGCATCGCGGGCCTTGGCAACAACCTCATCAGCCTCGGAAGCACTGCCAAGCTCAATAGCCAGGGTGTCGAAAACAGCACCGCCCTCGGTGTTGGAACGGACGGGAACGTTGTAACCAAGAGAAGCCAGCTTCTCGCGAAGGTGCGAAGTCATGGACATGATGCGCTGGGCGATTGACTTGAGACCGACAGGACCGTGGTAGACGGCATACATGGCAGTCATGTTGGCGAGCAGAGCCTGAGCAGTGCAAATGTTGGAAGTAGCCTTCTCACGACGAATGTGCTGCTCACGGGTCTGCAGAGCCAGGCGCAGAGCGCGGTTACCAAGACGGTCTTTGGAAACACCAACGACACGACCGGGCACCTTACGCTTGTACTTGTCGGCACAAGCGAAGAAAGCGGCGTGGGGACCACCGAAGCCCATAGGGACACCCAATCGCTGGGCGCTACCGAAGGCAATATCGGCACCGAATTCACCAGGAGCCTTCAGAACAGTCAAAGCGAGGAGATCGGTGGCAACGCTGAAAGTACCACCCTGGCCATGAATGGAGTCACTGAGCGACTGGAAGTCGAAGACACCACCCTCGGTGTCGGGATACTGGGCGAGAACACCGATCAGGTGGTCACCCTGGTCCTTAACGACCTTGAAGTCGTCGGCCAGAATGTCACCAATAACCAAGTTGATTCCGAATCCCTCAGCACGCGACTGCATCACGGCAATGGTCTGGGGGTGGCAGAGGTGGGACACAACGAAGGACTTGTTGGCCTTCTTCTGCTTGGAAAGAGGCATAGTGGCGAAAGACATGGTCATGGCCTCGGCGGCGGCGGTAGCCTCGTCCAGAACGGAGGCATTGGCGAAGGGCAGGCCGGTCAGATCGGCAGTCAATGTCTGGAAGTTCAGCAGAGACTCCAGACGACCCTGGGAGATCTCGGGCTGGTAGGGAGTGTAGCTGGTGTACCATGCGGGGTTCTCCAGGACATTGCGCAGGACAACGGGTGGGACAATAGTAGGGTAGTAACCGGTACCTATATAGGTCTTTCCCGAGACATCGATCTGCTTACGGTAGGTATCCAGGAGCTTCAACATGTCGGTCTCACCCAGACCGCCTTGCACGGGGGAGCGGTAAAGGCTGATATCGGCACGGGGCACGCTGACCTTCAGGTCCTTCTTGGAAAGAATGTCCTCGGGGAGAACCTGCTTGACGAATTCGTCCAGAGAGGCCGCTGGGGGGTCCAGCACGGCCAGCATCTCTGAAGCGGCATCGGGAGAAGGGCCAATGTGGCGGCGAGGGAAAGTATCGAGGGGCTGGAAGATATCCTCTGGGTGGGGATCGCCATGAGCGTTAACAGAGCTGGTATAGACTCCGCGACGGGTGGCAGGAGGGGTGGAAGTAGTCAAGAAGCGTCTGGAGGCGTTCAAGGGCGAAAGCGAAGCTGTCCGGGCGACTGAAGGAGCAGCACGGACACGCGAGCGCAGGGCAAGCTGGCGGCCGCCGCGCAGGGCAAACCATGTGGCCGCCATTGATAAAGCTAGTGACGTAGAGGAGGGAATTGAGCACCTCAACACACAGAACGTGACTAGCAATAAGAGAGTGGGATGAAGAAGAAAATCAGTTTCTGCCAGAGAAATTTAATAAATAATTAACCACATTCCCTAATCGTTTTTCCCTAACCTTAGAGAAGTCCGAGGGGCGGGCAACGGGAAACTATTGCGCGGTCCATGATAAGTGCTTATCGTGCCAATAGGACTGCTTTATCGAGGTCCAACGGCCCACCGCTACCATCGAAAGCGCAATCGGACGACAATCCCCGTCTTTTCCGTCGGGAAACTCACCGATAAAGAAGGTCCACTGCGGAGGCTTCCTATGCACTCCGTGATTGTGACCGAGGGGCATCGGAAGCTTGAGCTCGAGCTACACCTTCCTACCTACCTAGGATGTTCATTCCCTACAAGCTTCAATTCTACTCAATTACATTACTCAAGACGAATTTAAAGATCATAATTCATATCGCATATTGCATATTGCATCAGAATCATCTCATTGCCATCGCCTTTACCACTTGAACATTTCCCCACCGGTGCCCCGCGATAGCACTAGATAGTATATCGGAAGCTCGGCTCATCCTCAATAACCCGCTCCCCCTTCTCAGCTTGTCGATTACAGAACCAGAACCACAAGCTAAGACAGGCAACGATAATAACAATCAAAATATTGCACCTGTGACAACAGTTAGCCAAGCACGGGACCAGTCTGCCAGAGGAATTATCAGAGGTTAAGGGAACACTCACGCGAGCGCAGCATACATGCCAGGCCTATACCCCGGGGCATCCTGCTCCCGAAAAACAAGACTAGAGACAATGCCACCAATACCCCCAAAGCCCACCAAGGTCGCCGAGCTTAACGCCCTAGTCCACTGCCCACGCACATTATTCGCCTGATAAGCCATGCAGCTCGGGATATTCGCATTCGCCCCCGCAACCGTCAAAAACACCCCAGCGTACCTCGTCGCATCCCCCTTCGCGAACCCCATCATCGGCAACCCGATAATACACAGCATCGCATTCCCAACAATGATCACCCCGCGCACGCGATACCGATCCCCAATCCACGCAGCGACATACATAACAATGCCCGCAAACACATAGGGCGGCGCAACGAGACATTGCGCCTCGCCAACGCCGAATCCCATGCCCTCCATAAGGATCGTTGGGAGGAAGTAGGCAATCGCGTACGTAACAGTCGTAAGACAGAAGAAGATCATAGCGAAGGCCCAGATTTTAGGATCAATAGCCGGCCGGAGGAACTTCCGAAGGGAGAACGCTTCCAGGTGGCCGTCTTTGCGATCGTTGTTGATTCGTCGAACTATGAATGCGCATTCGCGTTCGGAGAGGAAGTTCCAGGATTTGGAGGCGCGGTCTGGGAAATCAACTAGGAATATGAAGCAAAGTATTCCTATGCAGCCGGTTATCACGCCTTCGAGGATGAAGATCCAGCGCCAGCCGCTTAGGTTGTGGGTGCCGTTTAGTTGCATGAGACCGAAGGCTAGGATTCCGGATAGGGCGGAGGCGACGCAGCCGATGAGGTAGAAGACCGAGAAGCGTTTTTGGACGTCATCTGGTAGTGATGTTAATCTTAAAGTAGTTTGGGAAGTGGGGCGAGGGGGCTTACAGCGGGTGTACCAGCAGGAGAGGAGGTAGACGCAGCCTGGGAAGTAGCCTGCTTCTAGGATGCCGAGAAGGACGCGCAAACCGACTAGTTGGCCCCAGTTCTTGACGAAGCCTGTTCCCTGGATGGTGTTAGGTGACTCAGGAAGGCGATTGGGATTGGGGATCTTACTATCATTATAACGGCCCAGGTTATGACGATCGTTCCGAGGAAGAGCGTTGGTCCGACTTTGCGGATGACGATTGTCATGGGAGGTTGGAAGATCACGTAGGGGACGAAGAACATCAACACCACGATTGACTATCGATGTCAGCAATGATCCTATGATGAGAGCTGGGACGTACATAGCGATTGCCGACACTCAATTGTAGCTCTGTCTTGAGACTGGTCTCGTCAGCTTGCTGTTAGATATGAAGCTGCGATGGACCATACCCAGCGATAGCAGCCATGCTCAGATTGGTTCTGTCCATGAGCGAGATACAGTATGCAAGACCAGTCATAGTGACCAGGCGCAGGTCAACACGGCGAATGATCTTCTTCTGCTCCTCCGGAGTGAATTCTTCATCTTCGGTGCTGACGCGCTCGGCGATATCCTCTATACCTTCCACGCCGGGTGGTTTCTCGTCTGGGTACGACATTGTACCAGACTCAGTTGAGGGATGATATGAATAGATCAGACGAATGGAGTAAACTGACGTAGGGATGGAATGAAGATGAAGTAAAAGTACAAAAGCAAAAAGACCTCTGAGCAGAGGCACAGGCTCTCATTTATCCCCCCATCGTCACACAGCATCGCCAATCCAGACTAAACCTCAAGAAGGGATCATTACCCCAGAAAGCAATTCAACCCATACAACCACCCTGATTGAGTTCATCTAGTTCCCCAAGCCCATTGCCCAGGAATGCCCAGCATTCTCACTCCAAAAAATACCACAATAGCCGACGCTGGAAGACATGCCTCGGTGTTGTTCTTGTTTGACAAGTACACCGCGAGCCCACCGAGTGAGGAGAGAGGGGCCGAAACTCAACCCCACATCTCGATGGTACGAGTCAATTTGGGCTTTGGCTGGGCGGTTGGCGGGGTGGGGTGCTGTTCTGGGGAATTGGATGAGAAGATGCGGGGGAGAGCTTGGCAACTTGGCGGTTGGTGTGGTATTCCCGGCTGGATGTGAGGTTTGGTTGGCTCCTAGATTGGAGGTATGCTGTAAACGTCAGCTGTGGAGTCTGAGGTTTAGTTCTTGCGGTGATCTTGGGAGTTACCCCGGATGGTGTTGTTTCCGGGGGTAATGTGGCTGGTTGGATAGCTGTTGAACAGTGGTCCCTTGATGAAGCACTGTGCGCATATCGTAAGATAACCATTGGATGGAACTTGTGTTACACTTTGCTCAGCATGATTTTGATGATCCTGGTGAACTGATCAAATGGACCGGGGAGGTAGCTGATAAGGTTTCCATGGGAGGTATTTAAAGAGAGACTAGTTCCCGGGCCTTGAGTGTATACGAGGGGGAACTTTGTCAGAGAGCCGTCTAGAAGAGCAACTCGAGTGAAATCTAGACAAAGCGACTGGATGACGACCGGATTTCTTTTAACCCCTCACTATGCCCAGATCGCATGGTGCATGAGCCCCAACTTGGCTGTCTGAATTTGCCGACAGGCCATGCAGCATGACCTCACCTCTGCAATATGCATTTTGTATATAGCCGAATTAGTTGGATAGCGAATTACAGTATGCGGATCGGTGATTTCAGTCAGGGTATAGGCAGGGATAGCTGGTTAAGAGATGCTGTCCCCACGTGGGCAGCTCGTGTAGATGCACAGACAAGGTGTAGGGCTGACATGATGTGCCAAGTCTTGATTCATTCTCCAGAGATTTGTCGCGTGTTCTTCAATCTCTGGAATGTGTTTGTAGAAATGCAGTCTAGTCTACTTAATGATAAAGACACCTTCACACAAAGACTTATAGTTTCAGAAGCTAGCGCCTGAAAGTCCCAAAAGAAGTTTCCTCGTCTGCTTCATCTTCCTCTCGGATCAGAGGCTCTCTTTCATCGTCGTCGATCTCGTCGAAGGGGCTGTGGTTTCTGCTTGCGATGGACACGTAGGTCACGAGGATGATACCGACCACGAATCCAGCGGCTGCCAAAGTCGCATTAATGGGAATTGGGTTTTCGTGGAACGGTCCGTGAGTAAGAGCGTCCAGTCCGTACTGGGAGAAGTTCGCAAGTCCCGATAAACAGATAATGGAACCGTAAACGCGTCCGAATGTGGCGAAGCCGAAAACCTTGGTGGCATAGTCACTAATTCAAAGTTAGAAATTACCTAAAAAATCGACGCTTGGTTTGGCAGTCAAACCTCATTGCAGAATAATAAAGCGGTCGCAGCAGCACGAACAGAATGACCGTCATGTATCCCGCCCACAGAGTAGGGATGGAGTTGAGAACACCGATGATCGTGGTAAAAGCGACAATTAGACCCAGCATAGCCGGTACGCTCAGTCGATCGAGGAGATATCCAATAAAGGGGGTAAACAGAACACCGCCAACTGGCAGGGCAACATCAAAAAAGTCGTTGATTACATCCGCAAGTTCCTCCGAACCAAGCATGTACTCATATTGCGATCTAATGGTGGCAATAAAATAGTTCATGCGCACCATCTGCAATACCGTCAGGAGAGTAATTAGTATAAACCACGGTGTTGCCATCTGTTTATGAGCTGGCAGGCCGTGCAACACACCCCAGACTTGACTATTCTGCTGACGATCTTCCTCCCGGTCCGCACGCTGCTGTCGGACATCTGCATCACCAAGAACTTCGCTGATCTGGTGAATCTTCTGCTTTCGAAGATCGGCACGCTTGTTTCGAACCCGAATCAGCTCTCGGGCGTTCTCAATTTCGTCATCCGATGAGTGCACATCCTGTGTGGGGTCTTCTGCTTTCTCAATCTTGCTCTCGAGTTCAAAGGTCGTCTGGTAATCGCGCTTTGGCATGAAGGTGACCGATGCGAGGAGAATGACAACAGGAACAGCCAAGTACCCGATGAAGAACTTGTCGGGCGTGAAAGTTCTGCCTGATCCCTCATACGCGTATTGATAGAAGAGAAATACCGCAGCCGACGCGTCGAAGGCACCAGTCACAAGTGCCACGATCTTACCGGCATGTCTGGGGAACGCATTGGCGATTTGAAACGACGGCACAAAGATGAATGTACCAGCGAGAGCGAGGAAGAAGTTGCCTGCAATGAACCCCTGGAACCCAGGTTGATGAAAGGAAATAATCATCAACACGCTTCCAACAGCTAGGAGAAAACAGCCGATCAGACTGCAGAGACGCGACCCATATCGGTCAAGGATTGTTCCAACGGGGAGCGCGGAAACATTTGCCGTGATCGACGCGACGGTGAAGAAAAAATTTAACGCGAGGTCCTGCTTCACACACAACTCAACTCCGTCGCGTAGTTCACTCTTGGAGCATTTGTCATGGTAAACACCCTCTTCAACGAGCACGGGCTTCAGCGCGGCAAATCCAAACACGATTCCGGACGCGAACCAGCACGCGAGAATGGTGAATGCCACTTGCGCTGCATAACATTAGCAATGTCCCCGCAACAGGGACTTGTGATACGTACCTGCTCGTTTCAGCGTCGAATGCTTGTATGCAGGCGTTGCAGGCGGAGCTGCCTCGACGGCGGAAGCCGCGTACGTCGGATGCAGCACATCGTAACTGATTTTCCGTGCAATGGGAGCAAAGTCCTCATCGACATCAGGATCCGGTTCGAAGTCAACGCCCTCAAGAGCCGAGACGTGCTGGACCAGAGACATCGTACTGTGTTGAACAGTTGTGACGGGAGAGTGCGGAAGGAGGGGAAGCTGCTGCCACCTTATCTCGAAGCTTCTTCACATACGCTCCGCCTTCCCTATTATCAGGTGGCCCTAGCGCTAGTATGCGTCAAGTCATATTCTCCGATAATGATATGAAGGTCCTCTATACTATAGAAGCTGATTGGGCTCCATTTTTGCTCTATAGGGCTGGGGCTAATTTAAAGCTCTGGTTGGAGTAAAGCCATCAAGCTATGACAGCCCATTCTTGGTCCCCATGCTGTCAAACCTTGGTCGGACCCCAATCAATTGCTGCGAAGTGGGGCCTCGGAGGCGTGGTGTGACTGAGGTGTCTCACGATGGTGAGCAGTCACTACATCTAGTCCACCACAGATAGGTCGCGACCGAGAGTTTTTAAAAGCTTCCCGGTGCTATCAGGGAGCTCAAGCCCTAGATTTTTGAAGATTGCACAAATATCCAAATGTTCTGAATATGAAGACAGAAGAAGATCTGAAGACTAGGCGCGATCGACACTTTGTGCAATTCACATTCCATGGTCACACCTTTCCGAATTCAGCCCCTTAATTTAAGTTGCCCGCTTAACCCCCGTTTCACCAAAAATTTGATGAACGTGGCCAGCAATTAACGTGGCCGGATAATGTAATGGATTTGGTCATGGCTTGGACAGCAATGACGTCGTGGGGGACATGACAGCGCCGATGACGTAACGCCCGTTAACCGTTAATGAGTGGCACCACAACACTTCTCCTCTTCTATCATTGAAGCTCCATGCTTTATCAGCTTGATTATTGACTTTTGGACTTACCTTGGTTCATCATCTTAGCACGCTATACCCTCGAGACGGTTACGCCTGGTGCGAAGAGACGATCTAGCGACAAGTAAATACACAACGAACTTCCGCGGTCGCATACGGATACGATATGGCTCTTGTTTCGATTAATGCCCCGGGGCTAAGCAATGGGCTTCTATACAACAATGGTGATAACAATGCCCGGGTTTGCATTACCTCGGAGACGGAAGAATTCGACATGGAGACGATCAAGGACTGGCAGGATGAAGGATTTGACGTGGTCTACCTTCCCTTCAACGGCGGTGGAAAGGACTATGCAAGTCGACTGATGGGGGTCAAAGAAGGATGTGGTGTCGGAGAAAACTATGCGGTAATCGGTATGTATAGACCAGCTTTACTACAAGGCGACAACCAAGTAACCTGGAACAGCCTACGGCGAGGCCGCAAACTATTGCTTGGACTACTATTTGAAGCCTATGAACGCGAGTCGCCTTTGCGCGCTCATCGCATACTACCCCAGCGTCATCCCTGATACTCGCCTTCGATTCCCACAGTCTCTGAAAGTGCTGGTGCATCTGGCAGGAAGCTCCGTGGATGTTACCACTCAGCCCCAGGTTGCTGGATTACAGGGTAAAAGACGTCGCAAGACTAAGCCTATCAACCCTGGTATCGGAACTGGCGAGCGCATGAATTTAGCCTACCCGGCATTCACATATGAGTATTCGCAGCCCGGGTTCGCGGAACACGATATGGAAGAGTATAACCACCTAGCGGCGGATATCGCTTGGACGCGGACTATTCAGACATTGCGGAAGGGATTTGTCCGCGAAGTGGACTTGGAGCGGCGCTGGGAGGAGCACCAAGAAGGTCAGTTGTTTCGTTACTACTGTAGAGCATGAGCTGATATGAGTAGGCAAATTGTTCGGCACAAACCTCTCCAAGACCATGGATGGATATACCAAGGACAAAACACCAAGCGTTACATACGGTCCAACGCTCAGCGGAGGCATCGGCGCACCAGCTCTCCGCCGCTTCTACGAGCACTACTTCCTCGGCCGCCTGCCCCCCTCAATGCGCATCCGTCTCCTTTCACGAACCGCCGGTCCAGACCGAGTCGTCGACGAGCTGTACATTTCCTTCGAACACACCCAGGAAATTCCATGGATGCTCCCCGGCGTCCCACCAACAAACAAACGCGTCGAGATAATCCTCGTCAGCATAGTCAGCATACGCGGAGGCCGACTCTACTCCGAGCACGCATACTGGGACCAAGCAAGCGTCCTCGTGCAAACAGGTCTTCTCGACCCAAAGCTCGTCCCCGAGTCAGTGCAAGGCGTCAATAAACTCCCCGTCGTCGGCCGCGAAGCTGCACGCCGAATCTTGTACGAAGACCCCGAGCTCGAGCAGGAGGATTATCATAATCGTCTTATCCGCCGTGCGAATGTTCGCGCTCGTAAGAGCAAGAGCTCCGCTGTCTCTGTGGCGGATGAATCTGCGGCTGAGAATAATCTGCCCGGGAAGAAGGATACGAATGGGAAGACTGTTCTTGAAAGTCGACCTAAGCCGAGCAGGAATGGGACTGGAGAGGGGAAGAAGGAGGAAATGAAGGAGGGGAAGGAGGAGAAGGAGGAGAAGGAGGAGGAGAAGAAGGAGGAGAAGGAGGAGGACGAGGAAGATGGAAATGAGACTGAGACTGAGTCGACTAAGCCGAAGGAGAATGGGGATCGCTCGGCGACTGTTGAAGATGGAGCGGAGGGGGATGAGTAGTTCAAATCTTTGTAACCCTGGGATCTTGTAAATTGAGGATGTTAATGAATATCTCTTTTCTTTTCTTTACACAGACTCAGTATGTGAGAAGAGATGGAAGCTAGGCATTTTACGGTCTCATCATTAGGGACTGTCTTCTGCCTTGGGCATCTCATTAATTGAAAGTTGGTACCACAGCAAGTCGCCTTGAGGCTAAAAATCCTTCGTCAACAAACTATTCGAAGAATCTCCAAGATTTTCTGGAGAAGTAGGAAAACAAGATCCAAAGCATAGGCTGATTCGGTAAACCCACCTGCCACACTGCCTGCCCAACCGCACTTAGCTTCGGTATATTGCTATCGAAGCGCCGAACGGTACGATAGGAATGAACCATTTGGGTCGTCAAATAAAGCGTCATGGAGATATACAGGAAGATCTGCAAAATATGTGTGTGAAGATCGCAGGTAGTTTGCTCGCGCTCAAAGAAGCACAAAGTATTGTAAAATATCAGGGTGAGCTGGACAAGCAAGACCAACCTGCAAAAGAACAGTAAGCCTCCAGCCTATTTTGAGTAAATTGATTTCGCCGGCGACTAACATTGTAGATTGGACGAGTACACAAAGTCCGGCTCTTAATCCCTCCTTTGGCAGACGCGGCGGAGTAGAGTCTTCGCGCTTTGATTCATTCATTGCTTTGGTCGAACCTACACTCGGAGGAAATGATCATCAAAAGAAATATGAAAGATCCCTGACACTGGAAGGAGCCTATTGATATATGGCTTACAGTCGGGAGCCGGACCCTAGCGATTCAGCCTTGCTCAGCCACGCAACCGACCCACAGGCAGCTTACAGATGGTTTACATGTATTCGAGCATTCTTCATTCACTGAACGCTTCATCACTGCCAACGCTCTTGAATCAGGCCGCTAAGAATATCTTCTCTTGTTTAGAATAAATGAGATATGCCGAGGTCCAAGTTGAATTACCAGCCCTTCCACGGAATCCAAGTCTCCCGCACAATGTCCTGTTCATCAACAATATAATAGACAAAGTGCTGCGCCGCAGTGATGCAAGCATGCTGGACATAGAGAAGAACCTTATCGCCAACGTCGAAAGCAGTTTCGATGTTATCCCCAGGACTTGATTTCGATCCAGTGTCCTGCATAAACCTAGTTGTCTGTTCTGACTCTGCCCACCCCAGAATACCATGTTCCTGAGACATGCGCACAACGCACCACTGGGGTCGATCAACCACAGTACCATAGCCCGGAAAATCACTAGCTTCCTTCGATAGGGCAACCGTTCCAGCGTTGATAAGCGCTTCATTGCGCTCGGGGTAGACACTGCAGACGTCTGCTAGAACTCGAATCGCTTGTTGGCCGGGTGTTACAAGAGACGTAGCCACTTGTTGTAGATCATTTGATGGATAGCATCCAGCATGGAGCTCCAATTCCATTCCCTTAGGCAATGTAGCCTGCAACCTACTCACAACATGTGCCGTGGGTGTTGATCCGACCGAAACAACAATCTGGCGATCCGGCTTTTCGTCAGTTAAGAACTTTGCCGCTTTCACCAACCCCTCGATCTCTTCCTGGAGTACTGCAGTCGCGGCCTCTTCAGTGCGAGTAGCATATGAGTGGCCAGCATGGCAGTAGAATCCGTGAATAGTAGCCGCTGGGGATGACTCAATCCGTTCGATTAGCTTCGGCAGAGAGGGCGACTTGGTGACCAAGCCAGCCCGCCGAGAGCCAACATCGATCTTGATGAATACCGACCACGGTGCAGGCTTTGGAGAGGTATTCTCCATATACGTCTCAAGGATTCCAATTTGTTGCTCATTGTCGATCATGATCTGGATTTTTATCGATTTTGACAAATTGTGAAGATGCGGCAACGCACCGGGAAAGACCGGTAAACCGTAAAGACACTGTTTTGATCTCGTCAACGACTGATTGATACACCGAAGAGCCATGTCTGTGCTCACCTCATCCAGCTTCCCCTCGTGCACCAAATCCGACGCACCCCGAATCTCACAGAGAGTAGACGCGACGATCTTTCGATGAAGCCCATCACCCAACATCATCCGAGTAACCTCAGTGCACTGCAGATCCAATTGAGTCAATACGGGACGCTTTGGTAACCTCAGTGAATTACTCAATTGAAACGTACCTTCATCGTCTTCACATGCGGCCGAAACGAAATACCCAACTTCTTGACATCTTCAAGTAGGATTTTCGTATTGCGCTCTAACACAGGCTTGCTTAAGACAAGCGCAGGCGTCGGAAGTTCTGCGATCGGACGTCCGATAAAGGACTCATGATTCTGGAGTGAATAGTCCATTTTGTCATTGAAGAGTCACAATCGGAGCTCCAGGGGAGTCGGGGTTTCATCTGGAAGCCGCTGTGGGGCGTCCTTTATCGATAGATAATGTGCCAATGGGCAAGTGGGGGTTGCGGGGGGGTGCTGTTGTACCTTGCGTGTCGGTTCTTTCCGTGAATATGTTCTGATGCAACCTTCATTTGGGCTAGTGAAGGTTTGTTGCTCTACAATGTTGTTGGAAATAGGCTCTCATGACGGCTCCGATCAAGAATGATCTGTGTGGCAATACATCTATGATAAGAGTGATCATAACATAGTTTCCCACGTACCGTACGGCTCCGCCAATCCCGTCTGTTCTGCTCACCTCCACCAATCAGAGCCCGTTGTACTGTCTACACTGGAACTAGACGGATTGGCTAAAACAAGATTGAGAACTTAGTTGGAGCCTCAAAACATACGGCTCTAGGAATATGGAAGGAGAAGGGCGCACAGGAGCAAGTACGCCATTTCCTCGCGATTTTGTTTTATCCTGAGCTAGCAAGGTAATTTACTGACTGGCAGGAGGAGGGAAACCTCTCAACTTATTTCGACGGTGGCCCAAAACTTTTCAAACTGGCCCATAGCCCAGTCGCTGTCAAGTGGATTAGCGTAATGTTGGGAGCTACCATGAATAGCAGATTTTCTACATTAGAAGAGAGACAGAGGTTATAAGATAATTCCCACGTGAGTGGCGGCAGCTACATAACTGTGTTTCTGTTACTTCTCTATTATCCTGAGTATTCATTCTGGGCTGCCCTTTAATTGGTGCGTTGAGGCTTATCGGGGCCTCATCGCGAAGTGGATTCCCTCTATTTCTAAGCGAGGGCACTCCCAAAGGCCCAGAAGATATCCAAAATTGCTAGAAAGCTGGCCAATTTCATTCAGAGCCTCCAGGACATTGGATTTATAATTATTTCGTTCTATATAATGCATGTAGGTCAAATTGATTAACTTGATTAAATTTGGCCATTTCGGTGGACATATGACCGACTAGGCGGGACACTCCGCCCCCTAAACTTCCGCATATTTCCTTCCCCGCACAGAAGTTGGGAACGTGGACAAACAATGTTCAAATGCGGTTCGACTTCTGATAACTCCCGCTGTTGCCGCTAAAGAACCCCCCCCCTTGATATCCATGTGATCTTATCAATATCACAGCCACGCTCGGGCACTCTGGTTAGTCTACAGGTCCCTTCGGCAATGCAAATTGACAAACCAGTCTCACTTCGCGTCTCTTTCCTTCTGACACGTCTAAATGTGAATATGCCTTCCCCTGACCAGAGCTCGAGCTGGAGCTCACTACCGGCTGGCCGGACGGGCCATGCATGTGTGCAATGCAGACATAGGTATGTTCTTGCGCTGCATGCCAATCAATTTGCCCTGCCCACTACCGGCACCGCCGACGGAATTCCCGATGCAATAGCTCCGGCCCTATAATTTACCCCGCTGACAATGACTTCAGGAAGCAGAAGTGTGGAGGTTTCACGTACGGAATCAAGTGCCGCCCTTGTGCCAATCGTAAGGTCAAATGCAGTTTTCAGGAGGAGGTCAAGGATGTGCGGTACAACCCCTACCTGCTCATCGGGTCCTCAAGATCTACAATTAGTGTTGATAGTGGGCCAGCGGATAGCATTCCATTGTCTTCTACCTCAACTTCTTTATTTCCTACCCTGCCAGCATTCGACGCCACAGATGTACATCCGCGGGCGTGGGCAGTCCCGGCGCGGGAACCAGAGGGTCCCGGCGCAAATAACGAGCTGCCAAAGCAGCTTGAAATACTGTCATCGAGGTACATGCTTTTATTACTAAGGTACTTGACCTTGTTCTGACGCCGCGTCTAGAATCGCCAATCTGGAGAGACGGCTTATAATTCCTCAAGAAGGTTCCGCCGACTATACGCCAACGCCGCGATCCGAAGCAAGGACATCGTTCATGCATTCATTTGAAGATGGTCCGCCCCACCAGGTTTACAATACAGCGATCTCTCAATCGCGGGACTCAAACTACCGATCTCCTCGTCTTTCCTCGTGAGCCTTACTCTTCATCTGTCTTACCATGACCCAGAGCTAATTCCTTCTCCAGTATTGACCCGTTCTCAAACTCCGACACCCACAGTTTATCCAGCCCTCAAAGAGCCGTGAACACAGACGGCCCATTGAAAGCGCTGAGTAGCTTTCTGCCAGATGATCCAATTGACTTCGAAACGCACGACCCTATCTCTCGGTCGATATTGAGCAAAGGGGAGGGACATGTCATTTTTGGACTGTAAGCATCCCTGGAGCTCCTGTTTTGAGCCAAGCTCATTTAGATAGATACTTCACTTATTGTCACCCAACTGCCCCGTTCCTCGACAGGAGCTGTGACACGGACATTGACCAAGTCCGCTCCAGGAGCATGTTACTATTTCTCTCTATTCTCTGCGTCGGCGCACGCTTCTGGAGTGCCTCGTCAAAGTAGGTTATTGTCATTTCATCAACTCTACCATTTGGACTGACACTTCCCAGAACATCGTGCTGGCTTCACCCTCGATACCCTGAGCTGGTCCGCTTACTGGACGCTGAGATTATGCGAATCACTGTGCGACCAAGGCACGATGACCAAGAACTGGAAACAGTACAAGCACTCATGCTATGTGCGCACTGGATGCCCTTCGATGTGTCAGCCGACAGGAAACACTATCGATCCCGGTTCTCCGAGGGAGGTGCATGGCAATGCCTTGGCTTAGCAATTCGCTGGGCAACGTCACTAGCGTTAGAAAAGACCAGCCATATAAGTTTCCAGCGTCCCGAAACAGCGACGACAGAAGACGCGCGGAGATTTCGCACCATGCTATATCTCATAGAGAGCGACCACTAGTAAAGATCCTCGCACAATTGCCTACTGGCCAGGCTGACCACTCTGTAGCCTTGCATTATCGACCCGACGCCCATCCTACCTCAACCCCGAGCCCTTTCACGACGTTCTTGCCAATTTTCTCCAATGCAAATACGCTCGACCTACAGACATCCGGCTAGCATCCCTATTTCGAGTGGCTCACGGAGCACACTTCACAGGTTGCCGCCCAACATGTATTGAAAGCGTTGAAGCCTTCGATAAAGACGTGCAACTTATCGAGCGACATTTTTTATCTAGTCTAGGCGAAGGCTCAACTGCAGATGCTTTCAGCCAGCATTTTCCGTTTATCTCATTGCGCTGGTATCGACTGTCTTACACGTGTGCATTCCTCGGTGCGACAGACCCGACTCGGCGGACGGGAAAAGCATTATTGTGGGCAATTGAAATTGCGAGTCAGATTCTTATTCATTTGTCAAGGCCGGCATTATCCACTAGGGTAGATGATACTGTCATTCCGGCTCAGCTGGAGCCCGATCCTAGTGTGGTGAAGATTATGACTTGCGCGATCGACCATTATATCGTTGTTGTTGTTTACGCTGCCTTTCTGCTCGTCAATAGCTGGCTGAATGGTTTTGTGGATTGTAAGTTCTTTCCAAAGACCGACTCAGCTAAGACAAGTAGTTGATAGGATTATGCAGTGAATCTCCGTCCGACCGTGCAACAGCCAGATGGATCTCTTGGTGAAGATGTCTCCAGCTCTCTGCTCTTCCGCCTTGTAGACGTCGCCGCTCGTACTCTCGAAGCTGCGAGTCCTCCGGAAGGGCACCTTGCACGCCGCTATGTCCCACTTCTACGAGGGATGAGGGATTTGATTCTTTCTGGAAACACACAAGCACAAAATGTAAACGGTAACGTAAGTACTGTGATGACGGACGCTAGCAACTTGCCCTCATGGCAGATGCAGAACCATTTGGGTGAAAATTTGTGGGAGATGTGGCAGCAGGCTGGACTAGGACCGATGGTCTGTCCGGATTTTGTGGACGAGATGTACGAAGGGTGATAATGGTTTCAATGGAGTCTGTATACAGTATTAGTCTTCCTATTGAAGGTTACGATGGTTTTCTGTCTCCCTGCTTTTCAAGGCAATATGGTGCAGGATGAAAGTAGCAACCACCCTGTGACGCAAAATTTAGCACTCTCGAGTCAATTTGACAAGAATGGAGGGATAGAAAAGTATCACACTACGCTATCACCACTATCCAAAGTTGGTTCTGATCGTAGGTAACGTACCATCACAAAACCTGCGCAAAGTAGTTTGAGTATCTTCAAAGACGTCACTGGTCATACAACCTTTGCGGAAGCTCTCCAATCTTCCTTTCTAAGGCCCTTTAGAGATCTTCGTATCGACCCACCGACCATCTTCTTCGCTCCTGAGACTGCTGCTCATTTATCGGTCCTAATTAATGGATTTCACGAGCTCAGTATTGCTAAGTACGGTCAGTAAAGTCTGTGAGAAAGCCAATGTAATGGACCAAAATGAAGGTTCTACCACGGATGGCCCGTTAGAGAAGCGGGAATATATTTCAGCTAAACAGTGTTGCTTTGCCGATGCAACGCCAAGAAGGGCCACACACGGGTCATAGCATTGCTGTCAATTAAGCATCGCCTATGTTTTAACAATTTGAACAATCCATATTTTCGGCGGGGTCGATACATAAAAACCTCTATACCTCTGAATGTATCCCTCGACAGCACTGCTCATGCCGCTTTCTTCTGCTTCGCCTCCTCCACCATCTGGCCTAGTTTAATCTGGGTGAGCAACGACAGCTCATCATACACATTCCATTCATCAACAATGCTCCCATTCTTGTAATGATAGTGCGTCGCCCCCATGACCTGGAGCCGCTGACCCGTAGGCTTTCCAAGTTCGGACAAAATACCAAAGCCTAAGTGGTGGCCCTCCATAATCCAGCGTACAGCAACCTTAACACCGCCCTCATCGCATGGGTTAGAGCAGATGTGCTGGGGCATGTAGATGGCGTCCGGGATGGATCCGAGGAGAGCAAGGTGCTGGTGTAGAACAGCAGCAGGGCCGTACAGCTCAGTCATCTTTGGGCCATGGTACTGCGCGTTTGGTGCGTAGTGCTTCTCGACACGACCGAACATGCGGCAGTTCCACATATCGTGCAGCCATTCCAGGGTCTCAGTCTCGATCTCGTTGTTGGCGATGGAGGTATCGGCCTTCCACTCGGGGTTCTGCTGGCCAACAAGTCGACGGTTCTCTCCAATGTCGATGGATTCGAGTCCTTTGTCGAACAGTGCCTTGGCGGCATCGTATGCAAAAGTGTTCGCGTTCAGACCGAGCTGTTTTATGATGGCCATGGTATCAGCGACGACCCACTCGCGGTATATGCGGTTCTGGAAAATCATGCAATCTGCAATGGTGCGGGAGACGAAGGTATTGCCAGTCGCGGGACCAAAATGCCCGTTCTGGGTGTGGCGACCGGTGCCAGTGACAAGGTGAGAAGTGTAGAAGCCACTTTTGTCATCGCCATTCCAGAGCACCTGGGTGGCCATACCGCGCCGCTCGGGAAGAGAGACAAGGCGCTGGATGGTATCCCGGATGACAGACTCACGGTCATAAATTGTCCCCATGGTACCATAAAGAACGCAGTTGTGAGTGTAGTGAGTATAAATTAGGCCAATATCGCGCTCGTCCCAAATGCGGTGGGTACAGCGCACGATATAGTCGACAATATCCGTGTACATTTCATCGAAGCCATCCATTGAGTGTGCGCGGTCGCGTGTTGTAGGAGCTAGGTCCACGTAGTCGTGGCGCTCTACTTGCATTGCTGCCATTTGGGCCGCAGGGAAATCGGGCTCAGAGACACGGTCGCCATTCTTCAGGGGCCTCACAGGCAGGACTGTCTCGTGGTCGGCGTGGTTTGTAGAGGAGGGCATGGTGGCGTGTGAAGACATACACAATGTTTCTGGACAGGTGAGATGTTTGAGTAGATAAGAAATACTTGATGCGGAGTCACGAGTTTTATCAATCTCAAGCTGTCAAATATTCCCTCGCAGCGGGTCCGAAAGTGGAAAGTCTTCGGCCTATTCAGACTACGAGAATTGCGCTCGCTTCCCATCGGAGCCGCCATCGGGGCCGCCATCGGGACCTCCGTAGATAGCATCGGGCTCTACCGTTAGAAGGAAAAATCAGTTATTGCAAGTGGAGATGCGCAGTGTTGCGGGGAGGAAGTCCAGAGATACGGATAGAGTTCAGGGCCCATCGGGTTTGCCGAAGGTCAAAGCGGGCTGCAAAGAGGAGATCGGGTTCTGCCGCTATTAAATACATTAATCGGACTTGACAGAGGAAATGATTCAGAGACTGTAAGCAGTGATAACTTGTTAGAGAAAGTAGAAAAGAGGTTAAAGAGTGGCAAATAGGGAGGAGTGGAATTTCCTAGATCTGCAATGGGAGGAATTGTGAGCTCTTGTCCCATGTCCCCTCCCCATGACACACGGTGAGTGTAGAATGCAAATACAAGATGGCAGAGTTCGCAGCAAGTTATTTGAACGTAGAGAGATTTGCACCAAGATCAGTTCATTCCAATGTTCTCCGTAAACGGCCTGTAAACAGCCATATAACGACTGTAGATACTTTCAACGAAATAGAGATGACGCCAAGAGCAACAAAGTATCCCTCATATCCAGGTCTCAAGGAAAAGCTCGAAGCAGTATAACCACCACAAAGAAAGAGCCGCCATAAATTGCTTGACACCCAATTGCACGTCTAGTACATCTGTTTGTTTCTCATCTCAATTGGGAGGAAGCACAAGAGAAACGAAGCGAGCCAGATACCACCTGCACCGAGCCAAAGAACACCAGCACGACCCTGTGCGATATACTTCTGACCAGCAAAGGGAGCAACGATACCAGCTATACGGCCCAGGCTGGATAGCATGCCAGATGCGCTCGCTCGGTAGGTTGTTTCGAACATCTCAGGCGAGGCTGAGTACAGAACTGCGTTGAAGTACTAGGAAAAGTCAGCCGAGGCCTCGTTCAAGATTTACCAATAACTCACACTCTGCATGATGTACTCGAGGGCGTTAAGTCCCACGTATCCCGCAGAGCTCTTGACCTTGGTGTACATGGCCATAGACAGACCCTGAAGGGCAGCTGAGATTACCAACGACCACTTTCGGCCGAGCAAAGGCATCTGGACGGAGACAAGGGCAACGACAGCTCCGATCACACCGGGAAGGTAGATATACACATATTCTCGGTATGTATCACTCACGTTATCACTACCGCTGTCTACGTTATTATTGAGCAGAACGATGGGCAGGAAGTAGCCAGCCAGGCTAAACGACCAATAATTGCCCTGTCTAGGTTAGCGCATCTCAACCAGTATATTTTGGGGCTTGTTACCCACCATGTACGCAAGTGCGAGGAGAACAAAGCTAAAGCACTGCAGCCTGCTGAGAAAAAGACCGCGGAGGAAGGCCAGGCTCTTGAATGTATTTATGACGAGTGCCTTGACATTTGTACTTCTGGGCTCCTGTCTATTCGGTGTGACACCCATTTCGCGTTCAATCTGCCGGAAATCCTCAACAGTCAAAATCGGCGCTTCGGCACCGTTGAATGTGGCAATTTTGTGGAGAACATTGATAGCGTCCTGCTCGCGGCCCTTGCTCACGAGGAATTTGGGTGACTCGTGAAACCTGAAGATGGCATACCGAGCAAAGAAGATAGTTAGGGTCATGGAACCAATTACAATCACCATGTACCTCCAACCCATGTTGCTTGAGACGGTGCAGCATGGCTCACCGACGGCGACGTTATCGCAGGCAGGCAGTTTTACATCGCATCGATACTTGGCGGCTGTGCCATAGGCGATAGCGGATGCCACGACGACACCAATTGGTTGCCACATGCCCAAAAGAGACACGAGGTAGCGGCGGTTCTGCGGCAAGAATTCGAGCGCGATAGTTGCATCAATAGGGATGTTTCCACCAAGACCAATGCAGGAGAGAAAATAGATCCCGCAGATTGCATTGTAGTTGTATCTGCACGTGGCCTGGTTGTGTAAGCCAGAAAGTACATCTGAGATAGATGGCAAGGCAACTCACCAAGAGCATACCGAAAATTGACGTGAAAAGACATGTCAATTGGAAGGCCCATTTACGGCCGATGACATCAGTGAGGATACCAACTCCGAAGGCGCCAATGCTGAAGATTGTCAACTAGAGAAAAAAAGCTAGTGAAAAGGTATACTTACGCAAGGCCTGCATTGGAGCAGGTGAATATCAGACCCTGTTGGTCATCAGGAACGCCCATCTCCTGGAACACGGCTGTGGCCATCAGACTAACACCCTGAGCCCAGGCTAAATCTGTGAAGTAACCCAGGCCACATAGTATCCAAAGGCACAACTGGTATTTTCCAAAACCGAACCTGTCAATTTCAGCGTTGACAAGAGCGGCTTTGCGCTCAAAGAGGGTACGTCTATCGACAGCGGTGCCTTCGGTTATATCACCGGTCCAAACATAGCCTTTCTCTTCAGACTGACCCTTGTCGGAGTGTCCAGCCTCAACACCTCCGGAAAATCTATCTGAGACGTGATCTGACGAAGTAGACATTTCTGATGTGGAGGGATATTGTCTCGTAGATTTCCAAATTCTGAAGAGTAGTTGGTCAAATAAGTCGCTTTAACAGACACGAGCTCCGAGTTGTATCCGTCCCCGGCTCCACTTGTCACCATGATAAGAGTCCTTTCCAGTGATGATGCTGATCGGGGAACCCGGTCGGCGTCGGAGCACCCGTTCGATTGAGCGGGTCCGTCTGCGTATTTTGCCGTTCCTTGGCGCATAAGTGGGTCACTGACTGTCTCGTCTGCGGGGAGAAAGAGATAAGCTGAGAAGCTTCAGTTGTGCTTTTTCGAGATATCTTCGGAGAGATTCTCGTGATCCCGTAGGATTGTTTGATCGTCTGAAATTATTCACCATGTCTGATAACACCGTTGCTCCGTGGGAGAAAATTGCCCACTCTAAACGAGCAAGTCGGGACAGTGCTATTCCTGCAGAATGGCGACTGCGAACCGGTCAAGTGCCGGACGCACAGGTCAACGTGATCAATGTTCCTGTCGAGTGCGGCATACTGACATCCAAGGAGCTGGAAATTACGGCATCAGACGCGGCCATATTAGTGCAGAAGCTTACCTGCCGGGAGTACAGTTCACACGAGGTAAATCATCAAGGCATACAAATAAAGCTGTAATTGTCCTAACTGTATCATAGGTCACATTAGCTTTCTGCAAACGAGCCGCCATTGCACAGCAACTGGTCAATTGTCTCAGCGAGATCTTTTTCAGGAAGGCGCTTGACGCTGCTCAATGCCTTGACGCCGACTATGCAACAACCGGCATCCCTCGCGGTCCCCTTCACGGCCTCCCCGTCTCCCTCAAAGACTGTTTCCAAATCGAGGGCACCGACGCGACTATTGGGTATACAGCATTTGCCAACCAGCCAACGTTAGAAAAGGACGAATCGGAGATCACGAAGATTATGCGGGAAACCGGTGCGATCTTGTTCTGCAAGACCAACGTGCCAACTGGTATGATGGCTGGAGAGGTGAGTTCTTTTAATACGGAAGCAATTGATAGAAGTTAATAATGTGGACAGGCATACAATGCCATCTATGGCTACACCTCTAATCCATACAATCGAAATCTCTCTAGCGGTGGCTCGTCGGGAGGTGAGAGTGCGCTATTAGCTCTGCAAGGATCTCCTTTGGGTGTCGGCACAGATGTAGGAGGCTCTATCCGAATACCCGCCTCATTCTGCGGTCTCTATTCCCTCAAACCATCCTTTGGTCGGTTTACTACATCCGGCCTTCGGGACGGTATGGAGGGTCAAGAAGCAGTGCGTAACACGGTCGGGCCCATGGCTAGGTCTCTAGCCGGGGTTGAAATTTGGAGCAGAGCCGTCCTGAATAGTAATGCGTGGGTGAGCAATGATCCAGACTGTCTCCCTATTCAATATCGTGACATAGAGGTGCCGAAAAAGCTTTGTTTTGGTTCGTAACTCTTCTTAAGTGATCATCATAGCAGTGCTAACCCCTCAGGCCTTCTTCTCGACGATGGGATTGTGAAACCTCTTCCACCGGTCACTCGCGCTCTTCGCCGCACTAAAGCGGCCCTAGAAGCTGCAGGACACATGGTCATCGACTTCAACATGCAAGTATGCCCCAATGCTCGTAGTAGATATAAAGCTCATGTCTATCAGCGACGATCCCTTATACACCGATAGTCTCAAGTTCGCTCTTTACCGTTCTGCCGCCGCAGATGCCGTGGCCAGGATCCTTGAGAAGACCCAAGAGCCTTGGCCACGCGGTATGGAGGTTCTTGAGGGCATAGCCACTAAGGACAAGGACGGCAAATATATGAGTTGCCCCGCCACGGTGTCCGATCTTTGGAAGGCGCAGGTGAAACGAACCGCCTACGCCAAGAGAATGCAGCAGGCATGGACGGCAACTAAGGCGAAGTCTGCAACAGGTCGGGAAATGGACGCACTCCTCATGCCTTGTACTGTATGGCCGGCGTGCGCGAAGTATGTCTGCCGGTAGTAGCTGATTGGCTTAAGTAATACTAACCAGCATAGGTATGAGTTTACATACGACAACTACACCAGTCTATGGAACGTGCTGGACTACTGTGCAACAACTCTTCCAGTGACTCACGTCTGCCCGATCGAGGACGTGGGATTAGATTACAAGGGCCGGAATGACGTTGAAGCGAATATCTGGAAATATTGTAAGTCTTAAATATGCGTTTGGTAAGAGTATGAGCTAAGTAAAGACAGACACTCCTGACAGATTTGCAGGGACTCCTGTATCTGTACAGCTAATTGGGCGGCGACTGAACGAGGAGTATCTTTTGGGAGTGACACGGTCCTGTGATGATGCCTTAAGAGATTTCACCGACTCAGCCTGGTATGATTCGCGGTATGAATAGCCACCTACAGACTTGCCCAATGATAAAGAACATCTTTAGTCGCATACCGTACACTTCACTCTTCTGCAGCAATGACTGAAACGTTAACCCCCATCCCGGTGACATGAAATGCCCTGTGAGATGAAACGCCCGCCAGGTACCTGTATATTCGAGCAGCACCACTCCTGATCTACGGGTTGATCATTGTCTGAAAACCGTGGAAGTAACCGTTATTTAGCCTATTATATTACGGCTCTTTTAAAATAACGGAAATGATTCGTTTAGATGCGGAATTATAGGGTGTTATATACTACTTAGAAATCCGCTACTAATCCGTATTTTATTTCCTTCGAAAAAATTTCACGAATAGTTAAGTACGGAAGGAAAAAAGTGACTTAAGGGAGAGTAGTGAATTAAGGGAGAGTAGTAAATCAAGGGAGTGTAGTGAACTAAGGGAGGGATACACTAGTGGGGTGTAACGAATACTAGGAGGAATAGGTAGGCTGTAGGTAATAGATAATAGTTGATAGCCAATTAATTAACGTCTATATCGTTAAGGCGAGAATGACGATAGATATTCTAGGTTTAGTGCTTCTCGGAGGCGCGAATCCGACCACGTTTTAGATAATACCTAAAAGTTATTCTGGGCCTTAGGTGATATCATCTATAACTGAAGCAGTTCCTGAACAAAGATCAGTTTAACTATTATGAAATATTTTCACTTAGGCTTTTTCGCCAGGGTGAGACAATACTTCGATAAATACAGTACGCGAATTGCAAAGTAGCGCTCCACTTCTAGCTTAGTTTCCCATTCTCTTAGTACCCGGTGAATAGAGCCCGTACTCCACTGGGAGAACAATGGCGATCTACTTTTGATGAATTAATTCAAGGAAGTGTAATCGGCCATCTAAGCGAGTCAGACCGGTCAATCACCTTGGCACTGATCAAATACTGACCTGCTTATAAAGATATAAACGCTTCCAGTGCGAGCTATACATGAGACTAATCTTAACGTGTCCACGTCGCTGTCCGAGGCTCCTCTATTGAGGAACGCAACGACGCCAACTATGTCAGGGGATATTGCACCGATGTTGGTAAATAAGGCGCGTGCTCCTAAGCTACCTTAGAGGAAATATATAAGGAAGAATATACCTAAGTCTATTAATTCGAATAATCTTGCTAACTATTAGATTATAGGTAATACCGGTAAGGCCTTAAAGAAATAGCGTAAGAGAGGACGACTTAGACGTTAGGAGGATAGAGGAATTAAATTTATAATATATAGACAGTTTATTTCTAGGTCTAAAGTCTAGCTAGGTTCGTAGGCTAGATAAGTACTCTAGGTAAATACTCCTTACACTAAAGTCTCTATCCTATCTCCGCTATATTAGCGCCGGGCTATAAGCCTATGACGGCGACTAGCGAGTGTTATAACCGATATTAACACGCGGATAAAGAGGAAAAGGGCGATAATACCCCTCCTTTTTCGTGCCCTTTTAATAGACTGGCTTCCTTTAACACGTCTATTATATAGCTTTAAATATTCGTTGAGTGAATGTGATAAGAGCAATATATAATAGTTACTTTTAGACGAAGATGGCTTCTCCGTAGACAAAACTCTAATAAGTACGACAAGGGAAGAGGCCGCGGCTTAACGCGGCCGTAAAACCTTTTAGTAAACATCAATTGCAAGACCTCGCGATATCTACAGATTATTATAGAGAACTCATTGCCCTCAAGAAATGTGACAAAAAGAGATGAAACTCGCACGGTTGATGACCTTAGTTTGGAAGAATTGCCATAGCTCTCACTTGGGCCTTGCCTTTTCCTCCATAAGGAACAAGATCGATCATGGTTTGCTCAATGTCGGCAAAGCCGAACTTTGCATATAGGTCGTGGCCATCATCAGATGCCTCGAGGAAGAACTCAGTCAGGCCAAGCTCGCGAGCCTCCGCAAGACCGACCTTGAGTAGGCCAGAGCCGATTCCTTGTCCACGATATTGGGGCAACGTGGCGAGGACTTGAAGGTCTGCTTGAAATTAGAATGATGTGACATACGCGAGCAAGAAGGCAAATTGAGCGTTCACTCACAACCAAATTTCTTGCCGGTCTGGTGCTTCGCTCTCGTGGCAGTCAGCGTCTGAATGAACTCATTGCAGGCCTTTGAGTTCGATCCAGCGGGCCACTCAATTTCCTTGAACGCAATGGGCTGCGGTTCGGTATAAAAAAACCAGTTGGCCCAGCCGACGATCTTCTCTTTGCCATCTTCTTCGACAACTGCTTTATAATTCCGCGCGTAGGTGTCGTTCTTCATCTTGTCGACGAGCCCCTTGGCTCGGAACTGGTGCCTCGCATCGCTGGGGAGTCCAAAAATGACGTGTGAGAGGTTGTTCTCTCCTCTGGCTTTGTTCGCTTCCTCGTTGGAAATAGCTTCCACTTGGGCGAGCGCAAATGCGTCTTCCTCGGTGGCAGGTAGGATCTTGAAATCGATTCTTGGCGCTGTCATGGTGAACGTTCTTTATGGTATATTGAAACAAGTGCTAGAGAAGATTGCTCCAGTGAATTTGGTATATATTTTTTTCTATGGTTGTGAGTCAGGGGATGAAATCAGCAAGAAGGCTGCCATTTATTGACCCATCTCACCCTAAGCCCGTCCCGGACTCCGACCGCAAATCCACATCATTCTAGTCTAGCGAGGACCAGCCATCCGTAAAGGGCAACGGTTAAGCCGTCGAACCATACATTACCATAGACTAGCCTGCAAGTAAGCTTTTTATTGGGTGAGTCAGACTTGTGGCAGTGAATCTCACCACGGAAATTAACGCACGAGCCACCGCGGGGTCGAAAAATTTCCGCATTATGCCATGCCGCCTGATGAACATGGCTGTCGAAAATGGGAGGATACGATAACAAGGCGGACTCAAAATACAATCATTTACCTAATGCAGCACCTTTATGTAGAGCGCCGCAGTCCTAACTCGTTGTGGAAAGGCAGGTTTCGGATTTGGGGCCTTTTAGGGATACCATTGCGCTTCGAGGCTCAGACTTTTTTGTCAGCTCTTAGGGTCTAAGAGAGTCGGACATTAATTTGACCATAGTTGAATGGCCATATAAATAATGAGGCAGCTGTTTTCGAAGGATATGTAGTAGGAAAGTTCCGTCAAGATAGAACACATGTCCTGCACTAACTGCTACTACATCTGATGATGCTCTTCGGTGATGAAAGTAGAGTCGCATTGGTTCACCTCATTCACTAGATTAAGCATACTTAACCAAGTAGTAGATATCAAACTCTTCTTGTGACCCAGCACTCTATGAGAGCGCATAAAATCAGATCTCCTGGTTCAAGAGCCAGGGTCTTGTTTCATGCAACAAACGGCTCTATTAGCCCCGGCTCTTGTCTAGGATCGAAATAGTTCTGACAGACAAGACTATTTCCTGAATCATGCTCAAACAGAACTTCAAAGCAATCTGCCCTGTCTTCTAATCTGTCGCTAGGCAATAAATTGAGTCTTGTTCCCCCGGGATTTGGTTTCTTCAATCGTTCTGCTTTATTCTGAAGCCATCAATATCAAATTATTACAGCAATTGACAGATCGGCTGTAATCGGCTATATCAGCATGCCAGTCCAAGCATCTGATTTACAGTATGCGAAGACTGACTAGTATGAATACATTAGCTCTCGGAATAATTTTGATAGTACTTGAACATTAGAACTAACACATATTCTCACGTTTGTTTGAAAATGCCGCCCATGGCCATATTCCTCATCAGCTTATCATACGCTCATAGATTCTAAATACGCCTCATCAGATAGACACTGAAACCTTTCAGTCATGATCCGAATCGTGTTTCCAATATGAATCGTCTCTTCCTCTCCAAAAGTCTTCTTTCCATTCGAATACTGCACCCTTTCTCAATTGCCTTCGCCACTGGAGGAACTCATTCTTACTGTAATTGCGGTGTCGGTTGGCCCAGACACTCTGATTGGCCAGAGCGCCGCATACCAAATTCTTGGGCCCACCACCGACGCACACCAAGAGCAAAAAAATGATTATTCAAACGTCAGCTACATGATTCGAACATGTGCGGGCGAACCCAATGCATTGCCGAACTGTGATCAGTTCAGTAGATAATTCTAGTGCATCGCCTTAACCACTCGGCCAAACTGACTAATGATGAAGGGAGTTGTCATTTTTGAAAATATGAACAAATAAACTATTCAACTTAGACTGCGCGAATGCCCAAGACAATGCCCACTTCATCGAATAGTAATTATGGAACTTGTCACTTAGGCGTCAAGTGCTCAAGTCCTTATGTAGGGATAAAGTTATATACAGGGGTACTTACATGCCATACTCCAGGTAAAGTTTTGTATGATAACAGAAGAATCACCAGGATGGCGACTATCATTGGTGAATCAAAGGTTGAATTCGCCATTACAACCATCCGAATCCTGCAAATACCAGTATTCGATCCAAAATGTAGGAAACGTGGATGTCACCGAAAGCGCCACGACGACTTAACTTTCTCGGTGACCGTAACTTTACCTCTCACAAACAATATGATCTGCTCCTTTACGTCAGAAGATGCTCTGGTGGATTAGGAAGACCTCATCTGCTCTCGAACTCTACTAGTGGCGTTATGACTTCAACGTCTATAAATTTCACCTGAAACTTTCAACAAACTGCCACATGGAGTCGTGGTGGGTTGCTTTCGATTTTGAAGTGGTCTTTAAGTAGACTCGCCTCTTGTCTCCCATATTCCATTCATACAATTTCTACCAGTACTTTGGATTGATATGACTCTATATTCGAATGATCCCCCCTTGTTCCAATCCTTCATCATACAAGGAACTCGGCGTAGCTAGTACATCTACTCATGCACATCGGCCTCGAACCGCACCGCAGAAGGAACAAGAAAAGGACATAGACTCCATAGAATCCTCAAAGCCGCCAATCACCAGTCCAATCCCTTAATAGCCATCAACTTCGTCGCCAACTATAACTGACGTTGAATACAAGTCCTATGAGACCCGGTCGCTTGAGGTGGGGCGGCAAAAACCACACAAACAGAAACGATCGCGAATCTGACCCAACAAACCCGACGGAACAAGCCTATCAAGCGATGCCAAGCGATGATTCCGATGAGCGATACAGTTTACCCCACACTAACCACACGCGGACTCGTTTCTTATCAGTTGCGCCCCGTTTCCCGTCTCCCGTTCGTTCCCTTTCCCTAGCGCTCTTCCTTTCCTGTATGCAACATGCCGGATCGACAGCGAACAACACGAATAGTGCGCGTCCGTACGGGATGCTGGACGTGTAGGAGACGCAAGAAGAAGTGTGATGAGACACGCCCGATCTGTGGGGGGTGTCTTAGGAATGAGCTGGGGTGTTCCTGGCCGGCCAGTGTTCCTGGGCGAAGTAATTCGGTTGCACAAGATGTGAATAATACGGAGAGGGTGGAGGAGCGGCGGTCGAGCCTCGAGTTGAGCGATCTCGATGGGATGCAGGTACCTGCGAGGCCGGCTTCAAGACATTCTTCTACCTCGAGCGGCAGCAGGCGGCAATCAGTGATTGCTGGAAAGGGCCCGGATGATGCCATGCAAGATGAGATTATCGACCGCAGAACATCGGTCGGGAGCGTTGCAAGCATCGATTACTCCCTGTCGACCATTCCTTTTGCCAACCTGGTGCCGCGGACAATGTCGATGCTGCCTGGCTACGATGCTGATAGCTATCAACTGCTTAGCCATTACTTGAGCACGACAGCCGACTGCATGGCTAATGGGTCAACACCTCTCAACCCATTCCTGGTGCAGATTGTGCCGCTGGCATTTTCAAGCGATTTGTTATTACAACTCGTCATCACACAAAGCGCCGCCCACCGGGCGTTTCGACGTCGTGATGACTCTGACGCAATCGCTCACTCCCACTACACAAAGGCCATCCAGCTGTTCCGGCATGGAGTCACCGAGTTTATCGAGGGCAAGGAGCCTAACCCGCTGATGCTGCTGGTTGGCGCTCTTCTAATGTGCTTCACGGAGGTACCTTACGATCACCCCACACGTTCAAGAATCAGGACTGACAACCACAGACCGCCAAGGGAGACATGACTGGAACAATATTCGACCACTTGTCTGCCGCCAATTCCCTTCTTGTCAAACTGCTGGCACAGAGCGACACTGCAGTTCCCAGAGAACTAAAGAATTTTGTCATTGAATACTATACCTATACCGCGACCGTGAGCATGATCTCAATCGACGCCCGACTAAGCGGGCAAATATTCTTAAATTTTGACCTTGAGCAACGGGCACGTGAACTCCTAATCACGCAATATGTCGGCAATCTTTGCGGCTGCTGGCTAGAACTTCTCCTCCTAATCCCCTGCATTTTCGATCTTGGCCGACAATGGATGATGGACGAAGCACAGACCATTCCCCCGACCGCAGACGACATCGCAATGTTCGCCTCCATCCAAGCCCAAATCCTGCGCTGGTCGCCTTATCCCACCGTCATCCCTGAAGTCTATCTAGCGGGCTCGATCTTTCAGCAGGCTATGCTGATCTACCTCTACACGTCTTTGGGCGGGTACCAATACGCGCCTGACGGGATTTACAAAGGCCTGATCGAAAACGCCGTTACAGAAGCAATGGGCTATCTGGACGAATTGTCACCACAGGCAAGAATCAATTCAGGCCTGTGCTGGCCCATCGCAGTGGTCGGATCTTGTCTTTCAGCACCAATGCAAAAAGAGACACTACGAACCCGATTGATCGAAATGTCATGCCATTTCGGTCTTGGAAATATGCATCGTACACTGCAGCTTTTAGAAGCAATGTGGCAATTACCCCCGTCCGAGGCAGGTCCTTGGAATATATGTCGAACGATGCAGCAGAAGCAGATTTGGATATCCTTTGCTTGAACAATTAATTCATTCCAATCATATACAAAACAAGATACAAGATACATAATTCTATGAAGCCTGGTTCTTCGGGGCGGCGGTCGCCGGTCCCTCAGGCGTCACATAGGCCTTTGTTAATCCTCCATCGACGACGAAGTCAGTTGCATTGACGAAAGATGATTCGTCGCTTGCCAGGAAGATCACAGCGTGGGCTTGCTCAATGGCTTCGCCGAAGCGGCCAGATGGGAAGTGGACCTCGCGACGGAAGCGTTTCTCCTTATCATCGCCGAGCCAGTCCTGGAGAAGAGGTGTGCTGATCAAGCATTAGCAAAAAAACCCCCCAAAGTTGAAGCAAATCAACATACTTGAGCGGAGCAGGACAAAGCGAGTTAAACCGGAATCCTGGAGTACGCATTAGCAAACATCCCCCCACAACAACAACCAGCATAATGAACAAAACATACCCTCCCTAGCATGAACAATCCCCAACTCCCTCGTCATAGCTAGCACAGCCCCCTTACTAGCCGTATACGCCAACTGCGGCGTCGCCGCCCCAACAAGCGCAACCATACTCGCCGTATTAATGACACTCCCCTTCCCCTTCCCATTCCTCCTGAAACTCTCAACCGCATACTTACACCCAAACCAAACCCCCTTCACGTTGATACTCTGCGTCAAATCCCAGATCTTCTCCGGCGTATTAATAGCGTCCGCGTCGTCCGCGTGCATGATTCCAGCATTGTTGAACATTACATCCACACCGCCCCAAGCTTCTACTTTTTCGACCATGCTGCGCACGGAGGATTCAGAGGAGACGTCTACTTGGATTGTTTCGACACGAGAGTCTGGGCAGAGGGATTGCGCTTTTGAGAGGGCGGTGCTGAGGGCGGGCGCGGAGATGTCGGCCATTAGGACGGAGGCGCCTTCCTGGAGCATCAGGATTGTGGTTTCGAGGCCGATCCCGCCGGCGGCGCCGGTTATGATGGCGTTTTTTCCTTGGAGGCGGTTGACCATTTCGTAGTGGAATGGGGACGTGTATCGCGTATAATGTATAGTGTAGTGTAGAGTGTAAAGTAGAAGAAGCGGATGTGGGAGTAGATCGAGAGGATGAATGCTTGGGATTCAAGGTGTATGCAGGATCTCAATTTATAATATACCTATCATCCCCGAAACATCCCCACTACCACCCCATGACCTTAATCTTCAATGGGTCCCTTTTTTGACACGCGATACAACCGCTGGATAGCCTTCCTGCAGTTCAGTATGTGTAACCCCGGGCTCTAGGACTTCTTAGATCGTCTATCGCGCGCCTGGGTATCTAGTAGCAATCCGACGGCGCGGGAGCCTGGTTCGTGTGGGACATGGGCGTATTTGGTTCGCGGGTTAGGGTCTGAGATAGCGGTGTTGCATATATGTATGTGTTGAGCCAATGGGGTGATTGCCGCGCTACGAATATCTTCATCGCGGTCCGGGACCGCGGAGTGGGGCAACTGCTCCGGGAGTTATTGGATGGGATGTGCCATAATGCAGAATGGGAAAATGGGGATTAAAAGGCGGTGTGAATTCGATTAAGGCCATGCTCTTCTATCAAGGCTGTAGTATACCTCGCAACTGTGTTTATGGTCGATGGAAAGATATATTGAAGGATACTTCAATATGAAAATCTAGCTCTATAATGCTAATCTAAGAAGCATACTTGATGTGGTAACTCTTCAACTTGGTGAATCCGTCATAACCACGGGGACCCAGTGTGCATCCCAGACCGGAATTCTTCCAACCAGTCCAAGCCAGATCCTATTTTAAATATTAGTCCATGTCATAGCGCAGATATTCGAATGGACAGGGAACTTACCGGAGCAGGATAATCGCAACGGTTAATGAACACAGTACCAGCCTCAATGTCATCAATCAGTTCCTCTCCACGAGCAATATCCTTGGTCCAGACACTGGCTGTAAGACCGTAGTCACTGTCGTTCATCAATGCGACGGCTTCCTCGTCGCTGGAAACCTTCATAATAGGCATGACGGGGCCGAAAGTTTCTTCTTTCATGGTGATCATGGAGTGGTTAACGTTCGTCAGGACAATGGGAGCCACGAAGTTGCCCTTTTCGGATGTTTTGGCGAGGGCGAAAGTGGCGTTCTTGGGAGTTGAGTCGATTGCACCCTTGCTCAGGGCATCGTGGATGTGGGATTGGATCTTGACCTTGGACGGGGCCGAGACCACAGGGCCGGTGGTCGTGTTGGTATCATAGGGGTCACCGAGCTTGTATCTGGATAGATATTAGATTTGCGCGATCGAGAGGGTTGATGCAAACTCACGTAGCCAGTTCCTCCTGCACGCAGCGCACGAACTCGTCATGGATTTTCTCGTGCACGTAGACACGCTCAATAGCGCAGCAGCTCTGGCCGGAGTTGAACACTGCGCCATCAACCAGGTTCTCAGCTACGCTCTTCAGGTCGGCATCGGCGCGAACGTAGGCAGGATCATTTCCACCGAGCTCGAGGTTCACAGGCTTGACCTGCTTGGCAGTTGCCTCGCGGAGGCGGATACCGCCAGCGGTAGAACCTGTGAATGAGATAGACTGGATCTCTGGGAGCTGAGCGACCTGGTCGAGGACATCTAGACTGCCGATCTGAAGGATTTGGAGGACATTAGAGGGGAGTCCGGCTTCGGTGAAGATCTCGAGGAGTCTGTTTCCGAAGAGGGGGGTCTGAGGAGATGGACGGAGGAGGACACTGTTTCCTGCCACCAGGGCGGGGATCAGAGCGTTGACGGTGGTCAGGTAGGGGTACTGGTAGCTGGTCAGTATAGCTTGCGACCGGGTCTGTTGCATCACTTACGTTCCAAGCGCCGGCGATCAGAACAGGGCCGATGGGAATGTGCTTGACCATGCGCTTGAAGCCAGCTTGGGGCTGACCGGGCAGATCAGCCAGAGACTCTCCGGCGATCTGCACCAAGTACTCTGAACGAAGCACGGCGGTCTTGATCTCTCCGACACAATACCTGCGACGAGTCAGTTGATTCCCGCAACGTGTATACTCGGCGAAAGCAAATTACCTGATCGGTCGGCCCATCTGAGTGGTCAGCTCCTTAGCCAACTCATCGTACTTGGTAGCAAGAATGGCGAGAGCGCGCTTGACAATGTCCTTCCGCTCCTCCAAGCCTAGCTTGCGATAAGACTCAAAGGCCACCTTGGACGCCTTGGCCATCTTGCCAGCATCCTCGACTGAGGTGCCGGGCTGGTCGAAGATCACTTCATGTGTGGCGGGGTTGATAGTGCGGATCTGGTTCGACATTTTGAATGGAATATGTGCAATGCCTCGGTGGTTCAAGAGAGCGGTTTCTATGGAGGGGCAAATCGGGTTTTATAAGGTGAGTGATGTCAATCTCCGCTTATCGCGTTCCGCCCGCGTTCTCTTATCAACTATGCACTTGTCGCGCTTGGAACAATTGTACGCGTGTATATGCTTCAATTTATTGCTGTCTTTCTCATACTCTATACTACCGAACTGGTAATAAACTCTATAATCTTTTTCGCCACGAGTGCTCCATCATGGTGGTTTCCTGCTCTCGCAGCTCCGTCTTTGGCCAGCTCCTCGTTAAACAGACCGCTATTATGTCTGGCTTCCACGAGATGCGACATGATGAACTCGTTGAACTCGGGGTGCGCCTGGACAGTCAATAGCCGGTTAGGAATATAAAGACCTTGAATTGCGCAAGGGCCACTATAGCCAAGATTAATGCATCCCTCTGGCACCTCGTGGACAATGTCGCGGTGCATCTGGTGTAGATGCTATCCCTTGTTAGAACGTACTTCGTCCAGAACGCAGTCTTACTAACCAATTGATCTTGCCCAAAAAGCTCCTTTCCAGCATCAGTCAAGCTGATTTCTGAAGACGAGATCTCCCACCCCTCACCCCGACTAACACGTGCACCCAACGCCCTCGCAAGGACCTGATGACCAAAGCAAATACCCACAACAGGCTTCTTATGAGCCTTCACAACATCGCGAATATACTCAGTCAATGTCAGAATCCAACGATCATCTCCAAAAGCATCATGTTCTGCAAACATTAGCCGCGCGCTCTTACGTACAAGGAAAGCCAACATACTACTACCCGTGAGGAGCAACGCATCACACTCGTTGGGATTGGGGTAAACGGGGTTCCCCACAGCATGCCACTTGCTAACCTCGATCTTAGCGGTGGAGTTATTTGCCTCAAGACCCTTCGTCAAAAGATTCTCGAATATGTCCCCGTAGCCGCCAAACTTAGCTTGCACAGGCGGGATCGGCGTGTCGCATTCGAGGACGGCGATGCGAAGTGGACGTGTCATTTTGCCGGATTTGGTTTCGGTTGTTGGACAACTGTTGATGTGACGGTCAACTCGCTCTCGGGTTGCTTTATGCATTTGGGCCCATGGTTGTGCCGATTCGTGAGCGCGCGCTTAGCCCCACCGCGCGGTCCGAGGTGTTGCCGTCACGAAGGTTTTCGAAGGTCGATGCGAACTCTATCAAGATCGCGAGTTTGTTTCAGTGGCGCGAAGACTTGTAGGAAACTGAGTAGGATGATTTTCTGGAGCGTAGTGCTGGTTAGCTGGTGCCCAACGGTGATGGGACAGGTGCCGACTTTCGAAAACCAAAGTTGTAAATACTAGAATTGCAAGCCTTGTAGATAGGACGATAGTCGTCAGCAATTCGAGATCAGTATTTCTCAGGAATCGAACAATGAAACGAAAACACCTAGAATGATCATTCCTTTCATCCTCGCCGACGACACTGGATTGATGCGGATGGTATTCTGCAGGAATCACCGAAAAAGGATTTAGAAAGAGGCCTGCCGGCTTTGAATGGGAAATTCATGATATGGTATGGATGACAGATGCTCGAACCGCGCTCCCGGAGACTGGGTATGCAGACTTCATCGCTGTTCCAGGTTTGAATACCTTTCGGCGACTACCATGGGAAGATAATGTCCCATACTTCCTTGTTAGGACCACCAGTAACGGCAAAGATGTTTCTGCGGATGATCGGAGTAGGTTGAAAAGCGCATCTCATCAAATCGGAGCAGAGAGGTATCAAGCGCTGCTGGAGGTATGTTGCAATCATTTCACGAAGTACTACAAGTTACTGACAAGACTTTGGGGGTGTCTGCCCGGTGATACAAGAGCTAATCACGACACATTGGCCTTATCCCCAAGAGGAAACACGCAGGGGTCAAACAGATAACAGAGGCGTTCATAATAAAATGAACCCACTGATTGTTCGCCTTTTAAAAAGTGTCGCAACGAGAAAACATGTAATACTAGCACTGAAAAGTGTCATTGGCATTTTTAGTCTAGTGGTCAAAGTTCTCACAAAAAGGATTCAGGCTAGCCTATTCTACAGGATTTAAATTTCGATTTCTACATCTCTAAGTCTTTACCCAAACACCGATATCACTAGCCATTGTACGCCGGAATTGAAGCTCCCCTTCTCTAGACATCTTCATTGATACTTAGAGCAGATCTTCAAAACACATTACGCCCAAACGCTCACACTTTGTATCCCAGCATATCCCGGCAGGCATTCGAAACCCCGCTAATCTTTATAACGTTACTTTAGAAACAACCCCCTGCCTAGCGGTATTATGTTATCGGACGTATTAAGATTCGGTTTTTGATGAGTCATTGTAAATTACAGTAATTCCCCCTCAAATATTTGAGAGAGCGACCGAGAGAGGCAGGGTAGAATGTTTCAACCCCATCCAGCTTGAGCGCCAAAGCAAGCTCCTGAATTAAGAAGCGATTGGTTGCACATCTCTCACTCCCCCGATATCCAACAACTCGTCGTCAAATAATAGTTTACTCAACTCGAATACACATCGAGTTCACAATGCAATCAGTTTCTAGAGTTGACTGGGACGAAGGTGACAAGGATGGACTTGTCTCCATCGGATCTCATAAACTTTACATGTCCGTTTCGGGGCCCGATCGCAAGCCTGGAAAGCCTATCGTCGTTCTCATGCAGGGCCTTGGCAGCACAATCGATGAATGGGTCGCAGTGCGAAAGCTTGTGCTACCATTTGCTCGATGGTTGAACTACGATCGTTCAGGGATGGGTAGGAGTGAAGGTCCCGACCAGACGCCACCAAGCATATCTGCAGCATCCGTCGCAGCAGAGCTTGATATTCTCCTAACGAACGCCGGTATTGAACCTCCGTTTATTATCGTCGCTCACTCTTGGGGAGGCTACACTTCTCGCGAGTTTCTAGAACTCCGGCCGAATGATATTGTGGGCATGGTGTTCGTGGACTGCAATACTGAACGTTTCTTTGACAGTGGTGCGTGGGGTCTGGACGTTTTCAATCCAGTCCTCGGTGACCAGGATTTTGTTGAAACTACCGGACTTGCGACGTCCCATGTCCTATCAGAGGAGGAGTGGAAAGCCGTCAAAGATGAGCAGGCTGATTCTCCACATCAAGCCACTGAGGCTGCTGAGATGCAGGCGGCGCCGAGCGACAGACGGGCATTGGTCCACAGGAAGCAACTCGAGAAGCTACCTCTGGGGAATTATCCGGTTAGTGTAATCATTGCGGATACGCCTGGAGATTTCCAGAAAATGTATGACTTTGGAGTGGCTGCAGGCAACGGAACAGAAGAAGAACGAGCTCTGTTCCGAAAATGTCTTGATAGATGGCGTGAGATGAATGAGGACTGGCAAAGAGATCTTTTGAGGCTTTCTCGTCTCAGTAGATCTGTTCGTCTGCATTGCAGTCACAACGTACAGTTGTTACAGCCACAAAGCATAGTTCAAGAGATACAGTGGATCATGGATAACTGCATATAATTTTCAATATGCTATGAAGCCTTGAGACCTCGGACGCTGACCTGCTGCTATACCTGGGCGAGTGCAGGACCACCTGGTGACGATGCTGAGCGGGCTGGCGCACATCGACGAGATGATTGCGCGGTCGCAGGCGAACTGTCTGGCGCAGCTGAGCGCGTCGAATTTACGGGTGAGTTTGACGATTAATTCCGTTATAAGTAAGGTTACGGCGCTGGGGACGATTTTTGTCCCGTGCCATTTGGTGACGGGTATGTTTGGGATGAATGTTGTTGTGCCGGGCCAGGATGCGGGCGGGTTGGGGTGGTTTTTTGGGATTGTGGGTGTTTTTGTTGGGTTTATGGTTGTTTGTATGGAGGTTGCGGTTAGGTATAGGTTGTTGTAGATGGGAATAGATTTACTAGGTACTAGTAGTAAGTACCTACGTACTGGTAGTTCAATTTGTCGGTACATGTGTTGAACATGTAGCTCTTTACTACGATCAGATTTGATATGATAGGGGTGTCGAGTCTATGATTAGATCAAACAGTAGCCAGGAAGGAAGAAATGGTATAAATAGGACTAGTGGAGATAGTAGGGGATGAACTTCGAGGCGCCTAACCTTTCTTATGATCCGACCACCTCTGGTTATGACTCTTGGTGAGGGAATGTTTCTTCCCGTTGCACTGGGTTTGGTTTTATATCTCGCTATCCGCTAGTCTTATCATGATATACACAATTACTAGCCTTAGTTTGCGTTGTCTTCATCAGCTAGCCGGTGTTCCGTCCCGCCGTCGCCAAGATTAGCTAGGCTGTTCTGATCGACCTCTTCACTGGCTCGCTCTGGGCCATGTTCTTCTACCTGTTGTCTGCAGTCTTCAACACGACGACCCTCTATATATAATGGCGGATTTTGTAAATCAGAGAAGAGTGGCAGTGGTCCCAAATCGAAACTCCGCATCCCCAAGTACTGTTCGGCCACTATTTGCTCCATCCCCTTCTTCATCGCTATGTGATAGACATTTCCCCTCTTGACTACCTCGTGTATTGGTCGCTTGAGTGTGAAGCTCCCGTGAATCTCGTCCCGAAGCTGCTTATCGCACTCGGCGAGGAAAAGATCGTAACAGATGTAGACCCTCGTCGAAGAGTTGAGCATTTGGATTATATTCACCTGTATACTGAATTCGGTAGTCGGTTGTCCAATATCGTGTAGTAAAGTACTACTGACTTTCTCAGCGCGTGAATGTGCCCAGGGAATGACATTTTCGGAGTGTCGGGACCTCTCGCGTTTGAAATGGGCAGTGAGAAAGCATCGTAAAGTGAGGTCCGTCTGTAATGCTGTGAGAGTCTCTTTCGAGACTCGGGCTTCCATGTGCACTATGACAGCAAGTTGAGGTGAGAAATGGGTTGGGCTGGATGAGACTCCCGGAATTAAAAAAAGAGTGCATGCAAGGCGTGTCATGGTCGTCGTGGCGGAAGATCGAAATAACCAACGGTTTGGCTCGTTAAGGCACGTGACCGCAGATCTCACTCGACTCCGCTGGATCGTTGGCCTCGAGGATTCCAGTTGGCCCCAAAATCAGTATAATTAATATGAAACTCTACGTACTTCATCAAGACACCACAAGACACAGAAAGAGATATCGGAGACAGATATCTGAGCGCGTATCGCGAAACTCAAACAGCTAACCCCCGTATCTCACTATATATATATTGTAATTCTGTAAGATATGGGCCCATGGGTTGGCCCTTGGCAGGCTTCCGTTGTTCTTTGCTTCCCCGATGCGGAGTGTATCGTCTGCTCTCGATGTTTCTATTGCAACCATTTCTAGATGATATGTAAGCATCGTCATCTTAATCACCGCTTGTTGTGTCATATGTTATCCTGACTTCTCGTTTTTGTGTCCTATACTTTTCTCTCTAGGTATCTTCAAAGGGCTTCAGCTAATTCCACATGAGCGTCTTGATTGCAGAATGTCGTACTCTTCAGCCATGACGACCTTGGCTCACAACCCGCGCCTACGCCTGCTCAATGCTCTCCGGGCAGCTGCAAAGCCTATCATGACCTTTCTTGGTCTTCCTTCTTTTCGATCAGCCCAAATTGTGGCTCAGACCGGCGTTGATGTCAGCATTCCCATCGATGGTAGTATAGTCCACGCTGACGACCGTAAAGGGTATCATCATCGACTGTGAGCACGGCCATATTAGTGATGATCCTATGCACAGATCGACTGCGGCATTTGCTGCTTTAGGTATGTCTCCACTGATTCGCCTCAGAATGACTCATGCGGATTTGATTAAAAGAGCCTTGGATGCTGGTGCACAGTAGGTGCCGGAAATATCTGATAAATGATTATTTGCTGAAGAGTTCAAAGTGGCATCGTTGTACCTCAAATCGATACTGCTGAAGAAGCCAGAGCTGTTATCTCTGATTCGAAGTTTCCTCCACCAGGAAGTTGAGGGCAAGGCTCGGCATTTCCAGCTATCGCTCATGGTATCGATATACCAACCTATCTAAGACAAACGAATGAGATGATTCTTACCTGTGTTCAAATTGAATCGAAAATTGGACTCGAGAATGTCGACGCTATCTGAGCTGTATCAGGTGTTGGTTAACGAAGGACAATTAAATTCTCGAGAAAGGTTCGCTAATTTCCATGCAGATATGATCTTCATCGGGCCAAAAGACCTCGCTCTATCGATTCTTAATTATGCTCCCGCAGAAAATGATGAGCCCGAGTTTGCCGAAGCTATTGCAAATACCGTGTCATCGGCCAGAAGGTATGGTAAATGGGTTGCCCGGCTGTCGAACAACGGTTTATCTAGCAAGGAGCACCTAAAAACATTCGATGCTTTGGCTATGAGCTACCATGTTCGTGCAGTTCAAAATTGGTATACAGCTGAGTTGCAGATTGCGCGCTCATAATGCATTACGGGAAAGAGGAAACACAGGCCTCTGTTTGCTAGGATGACGTGTGTTCTACCTCTATGCTTTGTATTGAGTCTGAAGAAAGAAAAAATCAAAGGTATTCACGACAGAGACTATCACGAGAGTACCTAGAACATGGGGGCTGGACCTTCTCTGTATGCGACGGTATAAATCCCTAATATAGGTCATCGGCTTTCAACGCGCCAAACAGTGAACATACTGAGCAATAGAGAGTTCCAAGGAATTAAATATATCTTTATTTTTCTTTAATTTTTTTCTTACTTCTCCTATAAATATTATAAGATAAATACCTAAAATACTGTATAAAATACACTAATTATATAGAGCCTAGGCTATCTATATTATAGGACTAAGGCTAGTCCTATATCTATATAATCATAGGCGTAGTACCGGGGCTACGGGCATGGGGCCAAACACGGAGTGGAGACAGCCCCTCCCTCCCACTACGCAAATGTTTTTCCTTTCCCCATCACCCAGATACCCTACTTTCTTATTGATTAAGAAGTACGAAATGGCATCTCTGCCCGTGGAAATCCTCAGCCGGGTTATCTCTTACCTTCCACGGGATAATCTGGCTGGGTGCGCTAGCGTCTGCAAAGATTGGAAGGCAATCATTGAGAAGGACACATTTGCTTCGCTACGCTTGACTCCTCCTCGTCTAGCTGAATTTCGCAGAATACTCGGTCTGTATGTTGGATCCGCTCAGCTACAAAAAAGACGCGCTTGGGTCAAACATATTCTGTTCGAAGCTGTGCTCCCGGAATATGATGTCACGGCTCGCTACAAATACGAGACTCAAGAGGACCAGGCTCAAAACAGCAGAGCCTATTCACAAGCAATCAAGTCTCTTCTTGAAACTTTAGCCCTTTGGCCAGAGGGTGGCAACTGCCAGATATCGCTTCAACTTGGAGCTCGATCTCCCAGTGACTGGCGAGCAGAACCAGATGAGTCAAAACGAATGAAGCGTTACCGTTCTGCTAGTTCAGGCAACAGCAATGATTTGCTAGATAAGAGATATGTGCATTCTCTTCTGGATATTGATGAAGAAACAGAAAATTTATGTCTCGTGACAGTAGTCACGGACCTTAACTTGAGCCCTGGGGGTTATCGAAAAGTTGCCCCAGCTACTCAGTCAAAGATCATATCTCGACTACCGCATCTCCGATCTATCCTCATGTATCCGGATGATAACGAAAGAAAAGATGAAGCACTGCGCAACAGTCTCCGCGAAGGTACACACGGTCTTTTCCTAATCTTTTTTTTTTTTTTTTCAATTCCGAGGCTTTGCTACGCATTCATCATGTACTAACTCATACATAGACTTTGCCCTCGGTTTTGCCGATTGGCCCAGATCTTTGAGGTCCCTAAGGTTGGAATACACTGGTTATCCACCCGAAAATCAAAATCTCTCGCCACCCGTCCGCTCGATCCCTGGCAAAGACACGTTGAGCCTCGCCTTGAACGTCTTAAGTCAACAGCTAGAGCGTATCGAGCTCACTCTGATCATGATCGCCCCCGAACTTTTCTGGTCACCAAACCAGACGACCCAGCCTTATTGGCCTAGAATGACCAGTTTTGAGTTGGTTTATACAGCTGCTACACCGTCTGGGCAATGGCTATTTGAAAAGGACCCAAGATGGAGAGACGTAACGCCCAATGAATCTGCTTATGGTGACAGCTCTTCGGACGACTCTGATGCTGAAGAGGTTGCACCACAGGATTCTAACCCCACTTTGTTTCGCAGCAAGCCTCTTGATATCCTCAACGACCTTTATGTAGCAGCCGGACACGCAACACGTCAAATGCCTCAGCTCAAGTCAATGAAGCTTGGAGCTTCTATCGACACAGATAGAGGGCTGGACCATGTGATCGAACGCCTCCCCGTACACGGGTTCGAATATGATAGACCGAGCGGGAAAGCAACATGGGTTAGTACATCAGAATTTCATGTCACAGAAGAAATGCGTGAAGTCTGGGATGCGGTAGCAAAGAGCCATGGCCATGGTCAAGTCACTATTGAGGTTCGTCTTTCGTAACAACCTGCAGTTCTCTAATTTTGTTGTTTTTACTTATTGTCTATTCATTCGGAAACACAGAATCTGGGTTTTAAAGGGTATCAACCTGACTACGATGATCCTGATATTTTTGATAAAGAGTTCAGAGAAAGGGAACAGTGTTTTTCATGGGATGATTGAAATTATGAAACATATCCAGTAGTTCAAATGTTATGTTGGAGAAATCTACAATGAAATTGCGAAAAGCCAAAACGGCACGAACTTTTCTTAAGGGTCGGCTACTGTAGTATTCCCCCGGGAATGGTACACCATTCCACACTTTGTCCGTGCGCCTATAGTAAGATGTTCGGTAGATGGTAGGAACCTAGCAGTGTGGGTGAACGGAGGCACAAATACATTAGTGATAGCAACCCCTTTCGGCTTAGCCGGGCGTTAATAAATCGGTCGTTTGTTTGTTGCTTGTTTATTTGTATATATACGGCTCCCTAAAACGAGGCAACAACATGGACCTGACGGCTATGCTTGCGTTCGAACATGCTGTCTTGTCCCTCTCTGCCGTGTCCTCAACACTCTCTTTTGTTCTACTGCTCGCAGATGCCTCAGATAGTATACGAGCAGTGGAGCTCAGAGTTTCTGACAGGACTCTATCAATGATAACTGATACGTTAGCTGAAAATGACGACGATAGCTTAACAAAAAGGAGACTGTGGTGGGAGCTCTGTTTCGACACCACAACAGGTGAGATGTACTCGGTGGCCATCCAGGTCCTTGCTCGATCCTGCTCGCTTCCTAGTTCGTCGATTGCTAACAAAGTTGTCAGAGTGCATCGTGCTCGTTCTCAGCCTCTCTTACCTCTATGTCTGCTCCGTCGTATATGACCGCCCTCTCCCTACGCGTCACATATTCTTCACTTTTAAGTCACTCACGACACGCATGCGCGAGATCCTTCAACATCGGCGGGCTCTTCGAGACATCGAAGACATATGTTTTGACGATACCACCGAGCAGATCAGTCGATCACCTACATGTATCATTTGCCTGGAGAGCATGTGGGAGTGGCCGCTAAATTGCACTGCGTGAGGTGTTAATGTTTCTAGTCAAGAAAAGTGGACCCAGGCCAAAATGTACTTCGAATCAACATGCACATAGTTGAGAATGGTAGTGTATTCAACATATCGTTCATAGTGCGTACTCAAGTAAGCACCGAATTTCCAAATCGTGGTTACTTTGCAAGCCACATCCTGCGAGTCGTTATCCTTTGGGGCAGAAGTGGGGCTAACTATTCACGATGGTGCGGGGAAACTGTCGTGCGCGATCCTGCTACCATAAACTCCGCACATCGTTTTCGCAGCGCCCAATAAGTGCTTCAATTGAATCCCCTGCGATATCCCACTTGCGAAGCTGTTTCCCCCTTTGAATATGTCTAACCCGACTACACAGCGCCCCATCCTGGACCACTTTGTGATCCTGATTTCTCATAAAGATCTCCTCGGATTACCCAAACAAATCGAGGGACAATTCACTCTGGCACCAGGTGGTAACCACGCCGATGGCCTGACAACAAACAAATTAGTCCTTCTTCCGGATGGTGTCTACCTTGAGTTTATCGCCTTCTTCGATGACGCGGACCCCGAGAGACGCCGCAACCATCGCTGGGGAAATGAGAAAGAACGCACTATAATCGACTGGGCTTTCACCTTACCTTCAGAAAGCGACTTCGTCGCCGTCCAGCAACGACTCCAGAATTCCGACACCGACGCAACTTATACGGATCCTATTCCCGGCGGTCGCACAAAGCCGGATGGAACTGTTTTAGAATGGGCCGTTTGCACGCCAAGGGATGGCAAGGGAAATGCGGCGACCCCAGGATCCATGCCGTTCTGGTGTCTAGATAGAACACCCCGGGCTAGACGCGTCCCTTACGAGGTGGAGCCACAGCTCACTCAGCCCCCTAACGGTGCACTGGGTGTTTCCTCGGTGTCCGTCCACATACCTGACCGGGATTCGTTCAGGCTCAAGGGAGCCTACGATGCGATCTTTGATGGAGCGTGGATCTTTGATGTTCCCTCCAAATCAACAGATAGCAAGCACGCAGTGTCATTCTCCAGCAGAGGGTCTGCAATCAAGTTGGTGCTACATGGCTCTAAGTCTGGACAAGTTGAGCTACTGCCTGGACTTTTTGTTGATATAGAGAGCTCGACATAGCAATAAGTGCAGGGAATAAATCCGTGAGAAGCCGAGAGGGACAAATTCTGCAATAACCTCGAAATGACTCCGCGACCAGTAGCAATCGTTTGAAGATTCAGTTGGTTGCCTAGTGACCGACTCGTTCTGGGCGCGACAAAGCGTGATATGCAATAGGAAGGTACTCAAAGGAGCCCCAGCCCCTCTTTCCTCTCTCTTTATTTTCAAATTCTATGTCTATATAAGTTTTGTTAGGTCTCCGTCAAGCTATATTCAATACAAATCATAAGGCATTGCAATCTTCCAGCAATTGAAGATTACTGGTTAAATCTAGTGTGACTCCTGCGAGTTTCAACCGCTTCTAGAGTGTTGTCTCTCACTTCATCCAATACAGTCCTTAGTCAGTGGTTAGCATAATTCACCTCTGCCCGAATATATTTCTAAGACTAGAACGTGACACGATTCGATAATTTGCTAGCTTCATCTGGTTGCGACGTAATATCTGACATTCTTGTGCCCAACAGAACTCTGGTAAGTATTCCATACAATCAAATCACCAAGTATCATCAGACTATGCCTAACTCATCATGCTATAGCTTGCTCAGAGTGATACTGTCACGACAAATTCGCTGCATCGGCCAGGCAATATACAGGAACGATTTCAAAGGCTAGAATGGGGGTTCACACATTTTCTCACCGGTGGACTGAACCCGCGACAGGATTGGCTTTGTTTGGTTCAAATACTACGACTTTTATTCCAGGTTAAGCGTGGCTCTATGCCAACCTGCCCGCAGTACCAACTGTCTCAAACGGCTTCACATGGAGGCCTGCAGCGAATATATCTGTCAAGAACCTGCTAGACGAGAATAACTGAATGAGTGGATATTGCTGGAGTGATGAACTAAGGCTATGGGAGGTGAAGAAAAGAAAGGTTACGAACAGTATCAATGATCTAGCCTTTAGAGCGTCGGACCTGAAAGGCGGTGAGAACTGTGGATGGGGTATTTCGACCTAGAATGGAACGGGAACAGAAGGTTCTGGCCTGCCAGATTCTGTTTTCTTCTTGGTAATCTTTAACATTCAATGCGACCTTTTCGGGCATATTTTCCATCTTTGTCGCAACAGCTTATTTCCTCGATCTTGAATTTGATTCTCGGTATATGTAAGTTGTGTGGATGGTTGATGTAGCAATTGTCGGCATTCAACATCCCTGAAAAGGCGGAGAGGATCGACATGTGACTGACTAATTACATGTTGATATCTACTTCCCAACATCCCAAGTAATGTTAGGCTCGGGGAACGGTCGTGAATAAAATGCACAAGTTAAATATAGAAGATCAACCCACGATAAGCAAAGATCAGCAAGTCGATACTCCTTTAACTCCGTTGCAAGCCATTCTCCGTATAGTCACGTGTGTGCCGAAGTCCCGAAAAGCTGAGTCATGACGCCTAAACCGGCGCACGGAGTCCGTCTCGGCTCCACTTGCACCATGTTTTCAGGCCATTGTCACTCTGCAACGCACGACGAAGGCGGTGACCCGCCCTGGCAATGCCGGTTCAGGCCGCCGCTCATACTAATTTTTACACCAGAGCGGGGCTTGAAGAGCCTGCTTTCATCATAGCCAATTATGGCTATGAAATTTCAGAGGTTGGAGCGGCCCACACGGTGTTAATGTATTATCACCGTGTGCATTGCTAGTTATCCGTTCCCTGTCGGTAGTTTTCTGCTCCGTGATGCTATGTACCGTATATAAAAGTAGCTTCCCCGCTGTTATAACTTGATTTCAGGGTCGCGTGTACATAATCTTTTGACTTCTGTGACATATTTTACTGTCTTTCTATATACAATAGAACTTCGAAGGTTCTTAATAGCTCAGCGCTTCTTCATCTGCACGTGCATGACAATAATCATGTCGAAGGAACAAGACCATGGCTCCGATGCGGGCAGGTCTAGTTCTCCATCCACCTCAGACTCCAACTCTGAGCACCATCAAGAAGTTGCAGGGTCCATGGCATCCCGACAAAGATCATCCTCCGCCGTCACCGCTGCGCCCCACCTAGATCGTGTTCACTCTGCAAAACATTTCGACGACACCGCCGTGTATCACAGTGACCAGAACACAGACAGCGATGAAGGCGACGATTCCGAAGATTCATGCATGGAAATGACGGAAACGGTTCAAGAGGTCCGCAACGGCATCGTCAACGAGCGAGACATCGATATAGAGCGAAATCAAATGGAGCTCAAGAAATCTAAATCGGCTCGCTCGGCTCGCTCACGCCTCGACTCAAAACTAGTCGACTGGGATGGCCCTGACGACCCTGAAAACCCAAAGAACTGGCCCAACAAGAAGAAGTGGGCAGCAACAGTCACCGTCTCCCTATTCACATTCATCTCCCCGGTGTCCTCATCGATGGTCGCCCCAGCTCTCTCCTCAATCGCCTCAGACCTCCACATAACAGACGAAGTCCTCTCCCAACTCACCCTCTCAATCTTCGTCCTCGCCTATGCTGTCGGCCCTCTATTCCTAGGCCCTCTCTCTGAAATCTACGGCCGCGTAATCGTCCTCCAACTAGCAAACCTCTTCTACCTCGTCTTCAACATCGGCTGCGCCGTCTCCCAAACATCAACCCAAATGATCATCTGCCGCTTCTTCTCCGGCCTAGGCGGTTCCGCCCCCTTAGCTGTAGGAGGCGGCGTCCTATCGGACTGTTTCCGGCCCGAAGAACGAGGCAAATCAATCGCAATCTATTCTCTCGCCCCTCTCCTCGGCCCAGCACTCGGCCCTATCGCAGGCGGCTTCATTGCCGAAAATACCACCTGGCGCTGGGTCTTCTACGCGACCTCCATCGCAGACGGTCTCATTCAATTAATGGGCCTATTCTTCCTCCGCGAAACATACGCCCCCGTCCTCCTAAAACTTCGCGCGAAGCGCCTCCGCAAAGAATCAGGAGACGAATCTTACCAAACAGAAGCAGAGCTCCAGAAGAAAACCTTACTCCAAATCCTCCGAACTGCTTTAATCAGGCCCTTCCGCCTCCTCCTCACTCAGCCCATCGTCCAATGTATCGCCTGCTACATGGCCTACGTCTACGGAATCATGTATCTCGTCTTATCAACTTTCCCAAGCCTTTGGACCTCCGCAAACTATTACAACGAGTCCGTCGGCATCGGCGGATTGAATTATATATCCCTCGGTCTGGGCTTCTGGGCTGGATCCCAGATCTGCGCTCCGCTAAACGACAGAATCTACCGCGGTCTCAAAGCCCGCAATAATAACGTCGGTCGTCCCGAGTTCCGCGTCCCACTCCTGATCATCGGCGCGGTACTTATCCCGACGGGTTTATTCATCTATGGCTGGACTGCGCAGGAACATTGTCATTGGATCGCTCCTAATATTGGGTCTTTTCTGTTCGGGACGGGGACTATTGTTTGCTTCCAGTGTATGCAGACATATATGGTCGATACGTATACGCGGTTCGCGGCGAGTGCGTTGGCGGCCTCGTCGTTCCTTAGATCGTTGGCGGGTTTCGGGTTCCCGCTTTTTGCGCCGACTATGTATGCCAAGTTGCATTATGGTTGGGGAAATAGTGTGCTTGCGTTTGTGGCGCTTGGGTTTGGGATTCCGGCGCCGATTTTCTTGTGGAAATATGGAGAGGCGTTGAGGAAGAAGAGCACTTATGCTGCTGGGTAAGGATATGGTTTGATGAGTGGTGGCAGGTGTGGGTTGATGTGGGTTGCATTTGCATTTGTGGTTTGGGTCGCATTTAGACTATGAGTAATGTTTATATCCCGGGTTACTAAACAAAAAATTTTAAGCTTTGTCCTTGTCCTGTTCTACTCGTAGCAAACTAGTATAGATTTGGTCTCTCGTATAGATTTGGTCTCTCGATAGGCTTGGCTCGGCACGCTTGGATGTGTGGGTCACAAGTACGGCTCTTTCTTCTACAATCTACTTTTTTTTGTCGAAGGTAACCCTCAAAATACAAAGATCCATTAATCAATTTGTATATATATTAAATACGATCATATTATCAACTCAAAAGACCACCATGGTCTCCACATGAGAGACGCTTTTTAAGTGCTGCGAGTCTCCTTCTTGCCATTCTGGGTACGGCTGAACTTGATACCAACATTGATGCTGCTGGCAACATCGAAAGGAACAGGGGAGGTGTAGTCGTGGGACGCCTCACGCCCATTGTAGGTATCCTTAACGATATCCAGGATACCGTGACCAGCAGAGCAAGAGCCGCTGGTAGCAGGAACAGGCCAGATGGAGGAGTAAGTGGAGTAATCGCCAGCAGACAGAGGGCCGGGGTAGGTCTGGTTGAGGAAGACCTTGTCCATGTTATCGACGTTCCAGTTGGTGTAGCCGGTCTTCTTGGCGACGAGCTCGAGAAGGTTGGCACCGCAGTCCCAGCGGCCGAGGGAAGGGAGCTTCCAGTTCGCAGAGAGAGAGGCGATGATGGAGTAATGAGTGTAGAAAGTGTCGTCCTTGGTTCCCTTAAGGTGGGAGGGGACAGCGCCGCCGAGAAGAATAGAGTACACGCGGTTGGGCTTAGCGTAGGTAGCAGTCTCGTCAAAGGTGACGAGGACCAGGGTATCCTTAGAGAAGTACTTATTCTTCAGGAGCGGGGGGAGGAAGTCAGCGAGAAAATCACCGGCGACGGTGATGGTGGAGTCGTGAGCGTCGTTGGTCATGTTGGGGGTGATGAACATGTGCTGGGGCAGGCGCTCGTGCTTAAGATCCTCATAGAAGGTAGTGAAGTTCTTGATTTGGAGAGGGCGAGTGTCCGAGTCGGTGACGGAGTCGAAGAGGACGAGAGGGTTGTGCTTGCGCACATACTCGTTCGCTCCGGACTCGGGCCAGCGGTAGCCCTGGTAGCCGGCGTAGGGCATGTTCTGCTGGTACTCGCCCCAGGAGACCCCCTTGGTGTCGAACAAATCGGCAATGGTGGAGACATTGGAGGGGATCTGCCAGAAGTCATCGTTGTCCATGCCGAAGTCATCACCACAGGCGGAGGCAGCGTAGTTGGGCTCCGAAGGGTGAGTGGTGGCAAAGTAGTTGGTCAACAAGATGCCCTCCTTGGCGAGCTTAGCGAAGTTCGCATCGGCGGCAGTGGTGTCGAAGTCCTGGATTTGAGTTAGTGATGTTCTTATAGTCTTATAGTCCAGTTGAGCTATAAGCTATACATACAGTGTTCTCGATCCAGATGTTGACGAAGCGGTCGAAGGCAAGACCCTTGACGTTGGAAGTAGGCGACAAGGGAACCACAGTGGCGGCGGCAGCCTCCACCTCCGCATCGGTGGGGTTCTCAACAGTGATGGTCTTGGCCGCAGCCAGAGCCAAAGCTCCGATGAAAACAGCAAGAGACTGCTTGGTGAACATTGTGCCTGAGCTGAACAATCGATGTGGTGCGAAAAAAGGGCGATCGGTCCAGGAATGCACGCGATCTTATACCCAAGGAGTCGCGTCCCGCAATGCGGAGGAATCCGACCATGCGATGCTGCTCCGCATCGCTTCGAGAATTGATCGAGCCATCTTGAACGAGGCGTGAGCTCGCATTGCAAGTTGCAGCACGTTTCAGGTCGGACTTGGCTGAGTGGACGATCGGTGTAGAAGCGGAGTCCGCGACTGTTGACGCTAAAGTCGGACGCTTCATATGTGAGTGGGCGAGAGTGGCAAGTGGGCCCAGGTACCTGGCACGGGTTTCCTACCGCTTCCGTGACTGGTGCGCTGCTAATAAATCGATATAAACTTGCAGAGACGTATTCTTCCGTAGTGTCAAGTGGCGTAGATTTCCGCGTATAAAATCCTGCTCAGATGTGCCAAGAGTTATCAAGAAAAAACGTGCGTCCCCTGGTTGGTTCTTTGTTTTCCGTGGCCGTTGGCGTAAACCGCGCTGAAGGCCAGCTTAATGCCGCGATGCCGTGCGCCGGGGCTACTTACTGCACACGGCTGAACGGCTGAATGCTGATCTAGACCGCCTTCGAGAACAATCGTAGAAGCTCTGCTAGTCAGAGAGGGTAAGCTGTGCCGAAACATGCCGAGTTGGGTCAGTCTCTTTGATATCGACTCTCAATTGATTGTCGAGTATCGAATCCGTTTCATGCCAGACAAAGAACGGACAGTGGTCTCGTACAATCCTATACCTAATCATCAATAAGTACGGAGGCTACAAGGCCCTTTTCTTTGCTTTTTGTCTCTTCGTGACTTGAAACGAGATAAGTAGGTCGTATAGATAGTAATGAATGCCATTTTGGGAGATCGATGTATATCCCTTTCTCTGGCATATTCCATAGCTTAGTCTGGACAATGAGGTTTGTCTCTTTTATCGTTTCCGTTGTCATGCGGCTTGGAACGGCATAAAATGCCAAGATTTCTCGGTCTTCAACTCTATCACACGACTCTAAGCAGTAAAGAAAAGTGTTCTCCAAATTACACTAACGAGAAAGCCCCAATAAAATCGTAGACCTACAAGACCTACATTGACCCCAAGCATGTCGAGTTTCCGGAAACCGTCGAGCTCATCGGGCGCGTCAAGCACATCAGACTCATCTCCCCCTTCGAGCACGTCCTCAGCCGGACTCCCATTTATGATCGAAGCGCTTTGCGACCACTTATCTGCGAAGCCAGGTCTGTACCTCGATAAGATAGTTGTTTTACTATAGGATGAGTTTCACACTATGATTACGACCTTAAACATCAGAAAGGCCCTGAAAGCTAAAAAGGTTAGTCTAAAAAGGCGGCCCGGCAGTATACTAAAAAGCGAAATGCCGGTTTGCGAGAATTATATCTATATAATTTATCGTAGTTCTGATTATATCATCTAGTTTATATTAATAAGTCTAGATACGATAAGAGAGTTAGGTTCGGGCGGACGGGCTAGTCACCACTTAGTGTGGCGTCGTTGCAGGTATCAGAGTTTCGTGATGACTAGCGATACTAGATACTCCTAGAGTACACCTAGGACGGTGTCTTACTTTCACTGTTTTCCGCGATGCCGTTATATTCGAAGACTTTTTAGCTCAGCTACTTTAGCACTGCGGAAGATGGCCGGACCCTAAATCTATTTTGCTTATGGATAATGCCTCATTTCATCACTCGGAACGGGTCTCGCAGATGTGCGAGGATGCTGGAGTGAAACTAGTCTATGTACCACCCTATTCGCCGGATTTGAATCCGATCGAGGAATTCTTGCTGAACTAAAAGCCTTCACCAAACGTAATTGGAATTCCTTTGAAGCGGATCCCGATCAAGGCTTTGATGTTTTTCTTTTATGGTGTATTGGCATTGGCGGTGCAAGGCAAGAAAGTGCGAAAGGCCACTTTCGACATACAGACTTAAAGATCGAAGAACTCACAGAATGCTAGGTATGGTCCCAGTTGAAGAGCATTCTAATGCAGCTTGACGACAAATCAAGATTCGTAAACTGTTTACTCTTGAAACCAAGGGTCATCAAGAACTTGTCTCGCTGACGCTCTTGCAGATGGCTCAAAATTCAATAGCTTCCCAATAATTAGCCCTAGCCTCAATATATCGTCTCTTGTCAAATCAGGGTTGTGCGGGCCGCCGAAGTACACTTCTTCCAGCCATTTCTGTAAATTTAGTTCGGTGTCTTCGGCGCTTGAACCCTCGTTCATCGTATGCAAAGTGTCTTGCCATCTTTTAGGTAAATCGTCGCTTGCCATCCCGCACATTTGACCGATGAGAATCGGAGGTGTTAGCATGAAAGTGTCGAACGGTGGCTGGCCCACAAAAAGCTCAAAAAGCTGCATATTTATCAGTCTACTGCCGTGTGGTATTCAACCCGGTTATTCACCCACCATGCAACCCATACTCCATAGGTCAACGCGATAATCAAAGCTATCTTTAAAAAGAAGCTCTGGCGCCTTAACAGGTAACGGAGTGTGTAGATTTTGGGGAACTGCGGTGGGTAAAAATGATTGCCCAAAATCGATTATTTTGATCGTCGGAGCCGAATTCCGAAGTTGGTTCAGATGTGACGTTGGCTTCACAACGTATTTAGGAATACCAGGCTCTAAACGTTTCCCGTCGCGCCTTCGGACATGGCCAGTTTCTGGCTTCCCTAGCATCTCTATAAATTGTTCTTCGGTGAGATTGCCTATATATGGCAAAGTGAAGGCCAGATTACGGGTATGTAGATCTTCCTTAGGTGAGAATTGGTCAAGATATTTCGAGAAGGGGGCGTACCTCCATGTCCAATACCATTTTGGTGCAGTGCTTTAAGCCCGATTAGGCTCTGTTTTGCAATAGCTTTGGCAAGGTTTCCAGGTAATCTCCCGCTAGGAAAGTGTGCATCAATTGTGTCCGGAACATTAGGGCCTAAAAGCTCATAAACCAAACATTGATGACATCCATTCGGGCTCTTTAGTTCGAAATTATCAAGCAAGTGTGCTATGTGCTTCGGACGAGGGTGGTGAGATGCTAACCCCTGCATGATTTGGACCTCTCGCATCTCTCTATCTGCTGCTTCTGCAACCGATATTTTGATAGCAACATAAGCCCCTTCCCTATATATGGCCATCTTATGTTAGCAGGGCACTTCGAAAATTTGATTTTGTACAACCTTTGATCTCTTGCCGCCCAAACTGTCGAGTAGCCACCCCATCCCAGCTTATGCAGTACCTTATATCGCGCAGATTTCAGATTTTCTCCCAGCGTGACTGGGTAGTAGCCGCCTCGTCCATAGCGATAAAGTGGTTCGGCGTCAACACTAGAAATATGAAGGGGCTGATCTATTTGGCTAGAGTCGGAGTGGGTGGATATGGGCTTGGAGACCATGGACAGACGTGGAATTCTTCTCAAGGGGAAGCTGCGCCTCGAGAGTATCCAGGCAGTAGTAGCAATATTCATTAGATTAAATCAACAATGATTTTCATGTCGATTATGATAAGAAGGCCCAGGTGTTTGGACGTCTACGCGCGCGCGGACAGATGACGTGGCTCGGTCCCGGAATTACTTGTTTTGATTGCCCGCCACATAGGCCACTTGGAAGCTGTAGCATTATACAATTGTGAAACCAGCATTTAATATGGCGTTTTGGGGTGGGCGGGTCGCTTGTGTGGGCGGGTCGCTTGTGAATTACGCTAGTAATTACGATGAGTCAGAAAAGTGGTGTCCTGAGTAAAAAAGGGTGGTGTACCTATCAGCACCCCCTCATCAAGGTTTCAGCGAATAACTTCAACTTCCCTTTTTAACAACCCCAGCACCACCTCGCCGCTAAGTAACTCAGCGCCAAATATTTACAGTCCTATTATTTTCCTTCCTCCCTCCCCTCCCGTAATGTCCGACCAACCGATACCACGTCCTGGCAGGTCAACTGTCCAACAGCCGGCCAATGTGTATTACTTCCGCCCCTACAGTTTTTACTGGCCCGGGGCCTTCATCTTCATTGGCGCATTTGGTTGCTCTGGCCTAACTGGGACTGTTGACCGCGGCAGCAGTATCCTCCTGTGGGCTGTCTACATCGTCGGCCTGCTTGTTATCATGTTGATCGACCCTTTATGCATTTTCGAACAGAAACAGGTCGACGAAAATGGGTGTCCCTTCATCGTACGCCGCCCACTGGTCGGATTCCGCTCCTGTGAGCAGACCATACCTCTAGAAGTTCTTGAGCGGGGACTCTATCGTACAGAGGACGGCGAGGACCAGCCTCGTCTCCATGATGGATATCGCTATGGACCCGCATTCTGGCGTATCTAGACGCTGCGGAGATGAGTCAAATGTCGTCTTACTTCCCTGAGATTTCAGTCTATAGACGGACAATAGACAAGCCCCCTGTATCTATAGACTGTCTATGCTGGTGTCTAGCTTTACCACTCCACACTACTTCGTGTTACTATTCGCGACGTAATCTAATCGGCCTTCCTGTTTGAACTGCCATATGTAAGTCCCTGCACACTCATCAAACGTCCGTTCTACGGTTATTAGTCATTATGATAGCTTCCCTTATTGGTCTATCTTGGTTGACATACATTTGACTTATGACTCACCAATTCAACTCTCTTAACCTTTACGTTCTTACCACCATCTTCTTTTCACCGTTTCAGGGACGAGGCGCGCATATTCCAGTACAATGCAGTCTGACCGGGCTTACTGGGGTTCGGGAATGAAAGTCTAAGATTGTAGTGGTAAATCTGATTTCGAATACTAACTACTGTAGCCAGTCTGAACTATTTAATGCCACTCAATTGTCGTAATTAAAATAACTCAATGCAGCCATTGCTTGAACCAAAAAACGGCCGCATTCTTCGCCCTTTCCAATCCCTTCATTTCAGCCTCATCCGCCCGGTTCCCCCTGATAGCAAATGCATGCTGCAAGCCCGCAAAATGGTGATAATCATAATCCAACCCCAGCCCAGGAATAACATGATTAGAGAACTGCTTCAGCTCAGGTGTGAATGCATGATCGTTCTCCGGTGCGAGAATCTGTACCGGTACGCCAATGTCCTGAATTTCTTCCTTTGTGAGCCATGAAGGGTGCGCTGCCGAGATACAGTCTACCAGTCCGTGATTTCCCTTTGCACCTAGGCGAAATACTGCCCAGCCACCGTAGCAGAACCCCACCGCTGCAACGCGCTTATACTGTGCGCGTAGGGCCCTGGCACACGCGAAAATCTCGGGCTCTCGGATCTGTTTTGAGTTTCTTGCGTACATGCCGGAAATATCAAGAGGGCCCCATCCTGAGGGGCCTTTGAGGACGATCTCGGGGTCGAGAACTTCGCCTCCATAACTGGAACTACTGATTAGCGAGTTGTGGGCGAAATAGCAACAATCTACTTACAAATCCGGGACATAGACAGTAGCATTTATCTCTTCGGCGTAAGCGTCTGCCAATAGTCGGGTGTTTGGAAACGTCCACCCGAACAAGTCATGGACGACGAGGATAGCAATCTCGTTACTGGAGCCCGTGACGTAAGCCGCATTATCTGAGAGTTTTGTTTCGTGGCCTATGGGTATTCCGTCCCATTTGAAACCTCTTAGGCAGCAGTCATCCATTTTGCTTCCTTTCAGCTATGGTAGTAATTCTGTGCGCGATTGTGAGGGGGAAATCTTCTGCGGACTTAAAGGAGTGGCTGGTTGATGGTCATAACGTTGTCTTTATACAAGGTGTTTTACGTCCGTGCACCCCCTAGTGCTGACTGTATCATTGTCGTCCTTCCACGCGTCCCTATAAACTACCTGACTGGATTCAGGTACAATGGCAAGCATCCGGGGCATCCGGGGCATCCGGTGTAATGAAAACCGAGCGCCTCGCTATTCGGTAACTGTCTGGATTTGCGCCATCGCTACTAAATATGTTGCTTCCCAACCCCTCTTCGACGCAAAGCATGATAGCCCCAAATATCTAGTGCGTCACAACCAAAAAAAAATTACTCCCTAAGGTTCCAAAATTGCCCCATTGTTGGCAATATACCAGCCCCTCGGCCCCTCATTTACCAGCCCGTCTCGGGGCGAACTAGAGCATGAGCTGGTGAGTCATAGAACATCAGTGCACAGATCGGCGTTGAGTACGTAATACTGCAAAGGCCCCAGAATCAAATTGAGAAACATTTTGCGAGAGGCACATATACCCAAAATGGGGTATATTATTCTAACTCTCAGGTCGGATGTGAGCATCTTCAGTGGATATGTACCTGAGCGAGCATTGCTCACATGATTTTTGTGAATCGATCCTGGATCAGATATTGGTTCTTTGAAAGCGACTATCAGTGGGGAAGCGGGGCAGATCTGTGGCCGAATGTCGTCAACAGATGATTCTACTGTAGGAACTGGAGGATCGACGCCTAAGCCCTATTTTGATTAGCGTGTTTTACATCGGGGCTTGGAAGTTCAAGTCGAAGAGCGTAGGGGTAAATACGTTTTAGACTATTACTGTAAAAAGAGGCTTGTTCATTTATATTCATATGACATATCTTGGCACTCCCGCAATTTTTCACCTCCTTCTACTGCGTGTCGTTTAGACGCTTAGTGATGATAGGGCGCTACGTGCGAGGTTACCGACCCTAGAGACGCGCCCGTAGTCGGGAGACTAGAACGTCGAATTCACGCGCTAGTGATGCGACTTTAGCGTTTGTTCGACCTTTATAGGCGTCGCAGGCGGTCTAGACACGCTATTTAATAGATATATACGAAGAATTCATAGTGTGGGTGGAGGAATAAAGATAGATAGATATAAAAGTTATGTTAGGCCCTAGTGGACCAACACCCGAAGCGGTGTGGGTACGCGATAACACGGGACTATTACTACTATAACATAAGAGCCAGGCACAGGCGGAGCAGAGAACTGGGCTTAGTGCGCGATTACCGAGAGTAAGCAACAACATTCAGGTTTGGCGTAACTCGCCGGACATGGTACGACCCCGTCATGGATACATGCTCCAAAGTCGTCTCTCAACTCCCTTCTATATCCATGACTATTCGTGCAGGCGAGAGGCTGGTCTCTTCCCACTTTTGATTAATCGCCATTATGAATATACAAGCGCCTGAACCGGTCGCTGGGTTTCCGGTCGAGAATCCGACAAAGTCCTACTGGCAAACCCCGCCTCTCCCTATCTCAGACCACCGCACCACGCCCCACCTGCCCTCAACGGCGGAATACTGCATTGTCGGCTCCGGCATCACCGGCGCCAGCATCGCGTACAAACTCTTGAATGCCAACCCCACGGCTCAGATTCTCATGCTTGAAGGGCGCACCGCTTGTTCCGGTGCCACAGGACGGAACGGCGGGCACTGCCGGGCGGGACGGTACCTGTCATTCGCCGACGATTTGGCGAAGTGGGGCGCAGAGGAAGCATTGAAGCTAGAGGCGCTGGAGAGGGCAACTGTACGGAATGTGGCCCAGCTAGCGCGGGACTTGGATATACCGTGCGACCTCGTGACGTGCGAGACGGCGGATGTGTTTATGGATCCCGCTCAGTGGGAGGCTGCTTTAGCAAGTCTAAAGGCGCGCGAAGACGTCTTGACAGAGCTCACTTCGGCCTTAATGCCAGAGGAAATGGCAAACGACTCCATCCGGCACGAGTACAAGATTTGGCATGCGGAGGAGGCACGCGAGAAACTCCTGTTTCCTAAGGCTCTCGGTGCGATTGCGTTCCAGGCGTATACGCTTAGCCCGTATAAATTGGTATGCTCGTTGCTGGGGTATGCACTGCAGCGGGGTATGAATCTGCAGACAAACACAATGGTAACATCTATGGACTCCTTGCCAGCTTCTGCATCTGCCTCGCAGCGACGGTGGACAATTCGCACGGCGCGTGGCGATGTTCAGGCGAACAATGTAATCCTGGCGACGAATGCTTACACAGGAGCACTCTATTCGCCCCTGGCATCGTTCATAATCCCGACCCGAGGTCAACTTGCTGTTGTGCGCCCTGGGAGTAAGGTATCTGGCTCACCGGTCCTAAGACGGAGTTGTGGGCTTTCCGATGTCGTCGCAAGTCCGTATTACCATTCTCGCGCACCGGGACTAAGTGGTGAGGGCGATATTGTTATGGGTATGTCTTACCCTGGCTGCTGTCCAGCTAACTTGAGTTCTCGCGAGCAAGCCTTCTGTGATGGGCAAGGGAGGGGTACAAAAAGGGCATGGTTGGTGACTAACAAGATCCCACAGGAGGCGGCCGCCAAATAGCACCTGGCCGTGAGCAGCCTGTCTTCGACGACTCGACCATCCACCCTCTCGTCTCGAAATACTTGACTACTCAGCTGGCAGTCTATTTCGGAGCTGATACATGGGGCAGTAACCCAGTCGATCCCGTCGTGCAAGAATGGACAGGTATCATGGGCTATACGCGCGATAGCGTGCCGATTGTTGGCCAAGCGCCGAGACGAGAAGGATTGTGGGTTTGTGCAGGATTCCATGGACATGGTAAGGGAAGAATTTTTCGAATTATATGAAGGACGCGGTTTGACTAATGGAAAATCAGGCATGGCGCTGGCGTTTCAATGCGCGGAAGCTGTGGTGCAAATGATGATGGGGCACAGTGATGAGGTTGAGAAGTGGTTGCCTCAGTCGTATAAGTTGGGACGGGTGCCGGGAACGGAATTTGAGTAGACTGGTTCTAAACGGTCAACAATGTGGGATATGCTCATGCTCGCTTCGATTGCCAAATAGTGTATGAGTTAGTCTATGTAAGCTGGCTGCCTAGATGAGGACGCAAACTAGCTACCATCCCATTTAATTTGACCATCTCAGGTATTGTTGTGCTGTCGGATGGTTCAATTTCACGAAAACAAATGCCTACGCTGTGCTGCGTGACTCGTGTGAGGATCTAAAGTGTACGGTCCAGAAGTGTCGGTAGTTTCCTACCTAAATCTTGTCACTTTTCGGGTTGACCTTTAATTAGTATAGGCGCATATTCAGGGAGAGAAACGTAATACTGTAGGATTTTCCCTTTGTTTGGTCTACTTGCGTGAATGTCCATCTCTAGTAATTTAGTCGTTTCCGCTATCATAGGCTATCATACGCTTATCTCACTATCTACAACATCGTCGCCGTACCTCACAGTCCCAAAACATTCTCATACTCTACAATCTTTCGTTTATTGACCTTCCGAATCTCTATCAACCGCGTGGGTATGTGCTTCTCTTCACAGGTTGTATCAACAACTTACGGTAAAACACTCAGTTTCCTTCATAGAAATTAAAATCTGTCACTTGCTTATAAACATTTGAGAAAATAGTCTTCAGGATCTAAAATCCCTCGCTTGCTGGCCAGTGTACTATCTATTCGCGAGATATATTCCGAAATACCTATTACTCTCCCTATAGCATTCACTCGTCGACTACCCCGAATTCTATGATCCGAAGGGTTAAATATGTACCCCAATCTCAGAAAATTGACTTTGAGATCCGCCTGGACTAGACCGAATGGGTCGGGGTTCCCGTAAATAAGGGCCTCCGCGTCCCAATGCGGGTAAAGTGCATGGGGGCCGGGTCCCCTGGCTACCGTACTGTCTGAAGCTCATACTTCTCTTACCCTGACACTCACATATCTACAAACAGCCAGTCAAGTGAGACCTAAGTGCTTAGTTCATCGAGCTTTCCTCATATCTCGCTTTCACCTCGTTACCCGGCGCGTTCTCGCGGCGTCCTCATATTGCACAGGTACTTATAATTGTCAAGCCTATGGACCGTCACTAACACCTGAAGCAGGAACATGGAGTCTGATACCTCCGATCGAAACTCAGCAATTCAGCAGCTCAACCGCCTGGAGGCCTTGTCCCGCCAGATAACCGCGATGTCCAGTAATATATCGAGGTTAGAACTCAGTCCTATCAACGTTGAAAACCAACAAATGTACGACTGGTTCTGCATACGACTCGAAGAGCTATATAATGAAACACAAAGGGCTTGTTATGATGCCTACACCGAAGGCTTACTTCTTCTGGACCTGACCGTTTTTAATAGTGTTTTGGATGATATTTGCGATCGTTTGGGTCATTTTGTGAGTCTTCTTTTGCCTTCAGCAGGTCGCGCTACTGATACATGATGCTAGGCTATTTTGGTTGGGATGGTCGCTTGCCAATGAGGGTTAGAATAGAAACTACATTTGATATTAAGTATTGTCCATTAGTCAGTTGAGAGCATTGAAAATTTTCAGAAAACCGAATTGATGCCTTTAAACTGGTCATCTCCTTATCTAATGTACCAGGTTATTTCTGCATATCTTCTTAAATGTTTCTCCTCTGCACTTCTCAAAATTGCCCAGAATATTTCATGTGTCGAATGAGCTTTCTATCTTCCACTAAGTTCAATGAAGCGGAATATATAACCTTTGTATCTGTAGTATCGTATAAGGTGGGCAATAGCTACCACAACAAAAAACTCATCTGTTGCGGGCAGAATTGATTATAACCTCGTTTAAAGGTAATCTAATCGCTTAATGTTTTCCTAGTATCGCTGTCGCTATCCCACTTCCCCTCCTGTTCTTCCCTTGCTTCTCCTTCTCTTAAGGGTCTGTCCAAATTGGGCTTAGCGTTCCCCCTAGGTGCCGGGACCCGGGACGAAGCACTTCCGGCTAAACTTCCAATGGAGCCTTTCGAATGTAGGAATTTCTGTGGGGTTTGCAGTGTACAATAGCCATCTACAGATATGATCAGCTGATAATCCCAAACATGGGAAATGCTATTCTTGGCTCATGAATCTTGCCTCAATGACTATTACATATCTAAGACCAAAAGAAACAAAAAGAAGAGAAATCATCACCAACACCATCGGGAGGTGAGAACGCCAAAGGGAGTCTCCTAGCGGCATAGGGCAAAAAAATAATGAACAGCAGAATCGAAACCACCTTGGGAATTGGGACAAAAAGCCGCGGGACAGGAGAGTATACAATTAAAACCGCTTTTTCTTTACTCGGGCTTCTTGCCGACCATCAGGTACATGGGAGTGAACAGATTCTTCTTCGCACCCTCGACGAGACAGTCACCGGCCAGAGCGAGCGAGTCAGCGGTCTTCTGGGATCCCTTGGGGAAGAGACCGATGGTCTCACCGGCACCGACGAAACGGTGGGCGAGGCCACGGCCCCACCAGGTCATGCGGGCGATGGTGACAAAGTCCCAGACGGAACCCATGTGCTTGAAGGAGCCGGCCAGCGGGTAGTACCAGGGGGTAGCGTCGGGGCGGGCAGCGAGATCCTCGTGGTGCTTGAGCTCGAAACCGGCGTCCTTCATGGCCTGGACACCCTCGGAGATGCGGACCATGTTGGAGATACCGTCGCCCTGCTCGATACCGAGACGGATGCGGCGGTGCTCGGGGTTCTCGTTGTCGTACTCGTCGGTCATCAACCACTCGTAGACACCGAAGGTGCCGCCGGGCTTGAGAACGCGGAAGATCTCAGAGTAGACGCCAACCAGCTCGGGAGCGTGCACAGTAGCCTCGATGGCGTAGACGGCGTCGAAGCTGTTGTCGGGGAACTTCATCTGCATGAAGTCGCCCTTGACGAAGGCCATCTTGTCCGAGAGACCCTGCTTCTCGGCGTAGTGGGTGGCGCGGTCGATCTGGTAGTCGTTGTTGTTGAGGCCGGTGACGTGGGCGCCGGTGAACTTGACAATTTCACGTGCAGGTCCGCCGACACCGCAGCCGACGTCCAGAACCTTCATGCCTTCGGTGATGCCGGTCTGCATGGCAAGGTAGTGCTCGTGGCGGGCGATGGCCTGGTAGAAGGGCTCGCCGTAGGCGAAGCGGCAGAAGTGGAAAGACGAGCCCCAACCGTACTCGTAGAAATCGGTGGCCAAGTTGTAGTAGCTGACGACATGTTAGTATCCTGGTGCAGTTGTTTGCGCAAAGGGGGGTCACGTACTGTCGGGTCAGGGTGGCGTATTCCTTACGGCGAGACTGCGCAAAGCCATGTTAGCAATGGCGATATAAAAAGAACTGCGCAAAGTATCATACCTCACGGTCAGCGTCGGTCTCATCAGCGTGGCCCTTGTTGTCCCAGTGCTTGAAGTACTCGTCGACGGCAGCCTTCTGGGCAGCAGCGTCCTTGCCACGCATGGCAGTCAAACCACCACGCGCCTTAGCGGACTTTCCGTGAAGAGCCTGCTTGAAGGCAGCATCGCGAGCCAAGTCCTCGCGCTCAAGAGCAGTGGGAGCCATTTTGAAGGGGTTGGAGAAAAGGTGGGGATTAAAAGGGGGAAGGAGGAGAAAAAGAAAAAGAGAACACCGGGTCGCGTAAGGAGTGCGAAAGTGCAATTGAGGACACAACGGTGGGTATAAGGCAATTACAAGAGAATTGAAGCAATTGAAAGGAAACAAGGAGGTTGCGAAAGGAGATAAATAGAAGACACTTTTTTTCTGCAGGCCAATCACGGAGCCCCTAAACTAGGCCGAGTCGAGATTGGAGCCGCGGAGTCCAAGTCTTCCGGCCTGTGGCTGCGTCGGTAGCTGGCCCCTCCGGTATCTTCCTGGGGTGACCTGATGTGGACTATGGGAGCTGGCTTCTGGGAGTGACTAGGAACTACGCTAGGATGGAAGTGAGGGATTCTCGGATCGAATGAAAGGCTTCCGGTTGTTATCAGTCCACGATCTGGCCAATTTCACCCAAGTCAAGGGCAATCCAGACAATTCAAGGAAAGCCGTGATCCGACCTGCCAGAGTCACGTGCTGCACCAGCCACACACCGCCACCGCAGTATCAACTCTAAGGTTCTGAGATCTCAAGTCTTGCTCTCCGCACACCATGGCTGCACCACAGATCAAGCACGACCTCAACCGCTCCGGTTGGGAGTCCACTGACTTTCCATCTGTCTGTGAGAACTGTCTTCCCGAAAACCCCTACGTGCAAATGATCAAGGAAGACCACGGCGCAGAATGCAAGATTGTAAGTTTGACTCAGCACGAGCTCGACACAAAGCTAACAAGACTAGTGTACGCGTCCATTTACCATCTTCCGCTGGAAAGCCGACCGCACCTCGCGCCAGAAGCGCACCACCATTTGCCTCACCTGCGCCCGTCTGAAGAACTGCTGCCAATGTTGCATGTTGGATTTGTCCTTCGGCTTGCCGATCGTGGTCCGTGATGCCGCGTTGAAGATGGTCGCTCCGGGTCCGGAGAGCTCTATCAACCGTGAATACTACGCCCAGAACCACGAGAAGGAAATCGAGGACGGGATCGGCGCGATCGAGGAATATGAGAAGACAGACGACAAGGCGCGCGAGCTGCTTCGACGTCTGGCAAAAAGTGAACCTTACTACCGGAAGCCGCGTCGGATCGAAGGACCGCCTGACGCAGACGAGGCGGGAGAGTCCAGCTCGAAGGACCAACCAAGCACACATAGCCGATATGGAAATGGACCTGGTCCAACGCGCACGAGCGAAGGTCGACTGGGTAATAGACTGCCCGGACGCGGTGGGCGCGGTGGTGCTCGTGGCGGACGTAGTTTCCCAGGTACTGCGCAACTACCACCATCAGCCGCAGACATCAGACCCCCATCCGACCCAAATATTACCTCCCTCTTCGTGACCGGCGTGGAAGACGACTTGCCTGAACACGCCCTACGATCGTTCTTCTCAGAGTTCGGCCAGCTCCGCTCTCTCGTCTGCTCTCACCGCTCTCACTGCGCTTTCGTCAACTACGTCAACCGCGCTGAAGCCGAAGTCGCCGCTGAGAAGTGTCAAGGCAAGGCCATTATTCAGGGCTGCCCGTTGCGCGTACGCTGGGGCAAGCCCAAGCCTCTTGATAACCTCGATCGTGAAGAGCGTATCAAGAATGCCCGTGAGGGTCGATCCGCCGTTGGCACCCCGGCCAAGGGCTCTGATAAGAAGGCCATCACAGCTGCTGGCGACGCTACCACCCAAGAAAAGGCACACAGCTACACCGTGGCACCGCCACCCGGCTCCGGCGATGTGCAATACGCCAGTATGAATGGCGACTAAACATTCAAATTATTAGGAAGTTGCATGGTTTACACACAGCGGGCGTTGGCTTGGTTCATGTTTGTCTTAGGATGATTCTATGCAGTATCTATCTCAAATAATACCCCGGGGACGCCAAATGTAACAAAAGAGTTGGGTATAGTATAATACACATCCAGCAGCGCTGGCTTTTCTCACGACTGCTGTAGCTGTCATGTATGCAAAGAACGAACCTGGAATGACAAGGCGATTAAGACGAAGAAGAGCAGGCCTTGTGAATCTTGACGTCCTGGTTGCCGATCTTGATGCTGTCGTTGTCGCCGCGCTCAATCTGGTCGTGGATGTTTAGCTCTGTAACTCGCGTGTTAGTACGCAATCTGGCACTCGGTCCGTTACCCGAGAGGTCTTTAGATTTTCCCGTGGCAAAGGGCGATAGTACATACCCCACTTGGCATCTTCGTTTCCATCCGCACGGGCACCTTGCACGATGTTGTGGCGGAGGATGTGGGCAACCTCGATGGCGTTGTTAATCTGAAGACCGGTGTCAATACCGGCGCGGCGGTTCTCGTCGAAGTTCCGGCGGGCCTCAGCGCGAGCAGCTAGGAGGACTCGGTTGTCATCTGGAAGTATGTGAGTGGTTTGTTCTCGGTTCTCGTAGAGACCATCGTCGCAGAGCAAGCGCAACAAAGGGTAAAACGAACTTTGAAAGGCAATGCGGGTAGAACGAAGAATCTGACGGTATGCGCTCAGCGCAGCGAAACTGGGAGTAGCCATGGTGAAGAATTGGAGACCAAGGAGATCCTGGTGAATGTATCGGGATGAGGCAAATGGTGACCGGGGAGACCGGGTGGTAGATGGGCGGCCGGATGTGTCACTTAAGCCACAAGGGGAATCGAGAGTATTGCGGAATAACCGAGGAGAAGGATTAAACTGAAAAGAGCCAGAAAATCAAGATCCGACAACGTCAAAAGCAGAGAAGTAACTCGAGTCCCGATCATCCGAGTTGTGATTGGCGGGCGGGCATTCGAGGCAGAAAAAAAAGGTATGCAAAAAAATCCACTTCCTAGTCTCCCACAACGCTTTGTCCGTCATCACAATCCAACGCAATGGCTTCTGTGCAGGTCGTCAACGTTTCTCTCCCGTCTCTGCCTTCGGGCTGGACGGCCGACAAGGATTTCAAGCCTATCGGTAGCTTGTCTCCTGCCACTCAGCGCAACATCGAGCCCGTGGGCCCGCACTTCCTTGCCTACGCCCGCCGTGTAAGTTCTTATCTGCGGGCAACCTTTTTTTTTACATTACTGACCCCATTACAGAAGCGTCACAACCGCACTTTCTCCGAGGATGAGCGCATCCAGGCTGAGAAGACTGTCAAGAAGACCGAGGAGGAGGATGAGGATGACTTCTCCGATAACGAGGACCCCATGATGCTTCAGCGTGAGGCCAAGGACTGGAAGGTCAGTCTACAATCATTCGTCACTCTCCCTTGGATAACTCTAACAACTTGCAGGGCCAGGACCACTACGCCGTTCTCGGTCTGTCCAAGTACCGCTGGCGCGCAACCCCCGACATGATCAAGCGTGCCCACCGCAAGAAGGTCCTCCGCCATCACCCCGACAAGAAGGCCGCCATGGGCCAGTCCGACGAGGACGACCGCTTCTTCAAGTGTATCCAGAAGGCCACTGAGCTCCTCCTGGACCCCACCCGTCGTCGCCAATTCGACTCCGTCGACGAGGCCGCCGACGTCGAGTCCCCCAGCAAGAACGCCATCGCCAAGAAGGGCCTCTACAAGGCTTGGGGCCCCGTCTTCGTCGCCGAGGGCCGTTTCTCCAACAAGCAGCCCGTCCCCTTGTTCGGTGACGAGAACAGCACCCAGCAGGACGTCGAGACCTTCTACAACTTCTGGTACAACTTCGACTCATGGCGCTCATTTGAGTACCTCGATGAGGACATCCCCGATGACGGCGAAGGCCGCCACCAGAAGCGTCAGACCGAGAAGAAGAACGCCAACGCCCGCAGCAAGCGCAAGGCCGAGGACAACGCCCGCCTCCGCGAGATGGTCGATGAGGTCCTCGCTCTCGACGAGCGTATCAAGAAGTTCCGCCAGCAGGCCCGTGCCGGCAAGGACGCCAAGCGCAAGGCTAAGGAGGACGAGATCAAGCGTCTGGCCGAGGAGAAGGAGCGCGCCAAGGCCGAGGAGGAGCAGCGCAAGAAGGACGCCGAGGAGTCAGCCAAGGCCGACCGCGAGAAGAACAAGAAGGCCAAGGAGGCTGCTAAGAACGCTGCTAAGAAGAACAAGCGTGTTCTTAAGGGTTCCGTCAAGGACGTTAACTACTTTGCTGAGGGCGAGGCGTCTGCTGCGCAGGTTGACTCTGTCCTTGGTGATGTTGAGCTTATCATGGGCAAGATCGATGTTGATGAGCTTGCTGTTCTCGCTGAGAAGCTTACTCTTGCTGGCAAGGATGGCAGCGCTGTTAAGGCCGCTTATACTGCCGAGGCTAAGCGTCTTGTTGAGGCTGGTAAAATCAAGGAGGGTGATGCTAAGGTCTTCGTTTAAATTAGACTATGACCGGCTTGGGCCGGTTGATGACTGTGTTTATGCCATAGAGTTTGAGACGAATGCATTATAAAATATCGTCTATCATAATACACCACGAAGATGAAGTAATTATCTTATGAACCGCCGCCCGGGGACCCGCCTATGTGTTCCCTAGAGCACCCTTTCTCTCCTCAGGGCGACAACTCGCTTGTGTAAGGAGGAAAACATCCATGGATGTCAACAATATAATCCATCCTCACATGTGATCCTTCTAGCTCAAATACTCAAATTCTCAATAGACCTGCTATGAATGATCCAAGAAATAAATTTGGTGCAATACTATCACTACTACATGTAGGTACTTTGTAAGCAACCCACCACAGGCAAGTTTAACCACATATAAATACGTTGCACAAACGTCGTATCACTGTGTTGCCTAAACATGAATAGATTGTTAGCCTGTTTGGTTGATTGACTGATTGATAGGTGAACATGGGACGTCGAAGTGCCCAGCAGCGTGTAAAGAGATGAGCTTCCCTGGGCGGTCTGCTTGACTGTACTCGAGTGAAAATCAAAAATATAATGTAACTAAGTTCAATAGATATAGTGAGATATATATATGGAAATGTAGTATTCAAAAATTTAGAAAATAGGGGTTTTAATGTAATTGGGGCTGAAAGAAGTTAGGCTGTGAATCGTCGACTTGAGCCCGGAACACAGTATTGGCGGCCTCAAGATGATTTAAAGCGGATTGACAGGGACCCGAGACAGTTGTTTGAGCCGCCCCTAACAGCTCTGCAGCCTCAACCAACTTCTCATCTCGATACAGGTTTGTAGCGCGTTGGTACCTTCTCTGAATCACGTTGGATGCTTCTCGAGCATAGCGACGAAGGGCCGCCACGGCAGTTCTATACCCTTGGTCATTGGGGCTTTGGAACTTGCACATCCTTTGATGATCTGCAGCTATGCCGCATCTTTCTGTGTTGTCTAGAATGGGCGCTGCACTCGTTTCATCCACGACATAATCTCTCTTGTATTTGAGATCGGACTTTTCTTGCTCCCAAAAGAAAAAGATACGGAAAGTTGGCATCAGAGGAGCAAATTGGTCAGTGATATTCTGCAAAGTCTCAGATTCCTTCTCGAGTGCGTTGACTAGCCCCGATTGAAATTCTAGCGCAGCCTTTGGGATAGTAAGCGATGCCATTTTTTGAAGGCTACCAAGAAGATTGGCTTTGTTTGATCCATGATGTGGCGTGCCGAAGAAAATAATAGCAAATGTACAGGTGTAAATCGAGTGGACATGGGCGAGTTTGGGTCGACTCTCCGAGTAAGCCAAGGCCTATTCATAGTAAGCACATTGGTTTGTTTTAGTGTTGGTGGTCTTCCTTTTCATCTTGACCTTACTCTTTTGACAATTATACCTCCGAGGGAATGGCATATAAAGATAATAGGTCTTTGCGCCGCATCTTCAAGCTATTATCATGAGCAAAGTCTTGGTGAGTGGATCTAGAAGGAACATACATCTCTATCAGACTCTAGTTGAGAAACCAATGTTTGCGCGTGTTGTAACACTCTGTCCGTGCTGGGTGTCTTTCCGTTCCATGAAGAGATACTTGCATTATAACCCCAGGCTAGAACGCGGGCACGCGGAATGTATTTCGGCAAGTAGGCTGGGTTACTCAACCAGCATGTACCTTGGGGCTTGGATGTCCAGGTTTCTGTTACATGACCATTTAGTCCATGCACGGCAACGATACTGTTTAGTGGTTAATAGAATCTCAGGTCAGGTAAATTAGAAGAAAACCCACTCAATCTCAATTGCCTCATTATCCGGACGGTAAAGCTCCCGTATCCCATAGCTCTGTTGAGGGAAATTCATATCCTTACTATTCACAAAGCTTTGTCGAATGCGGAACGCTTGAGATAATGGGTGTTGGGATGTCCGAAATCTTATACCAGTAGTTATCTCTTCCTTTAGAGGGCCCCACCCATTCGATTGAACAGAAAGCCATGTCTGACTACTGTTTTGGCCCACAGCAAGTGTCTTAGACTGCATTAGTGCGGGCGCTTGCGATGAAAGAATACTTACTGCATCGAATGAATCACCCTGGCGGGAAATGTTGGCCTGTTGGTCTCATGATTCCCTGCAGCCTATCAGGCGGTACGAGTACTCTGTTTCATCTTGCCTCACGGATCTCTATGACACTCGCGTTAAATGGCAGCACTATGTTCAAGGCTCAACAAAGTCCTGATTTTCGTGGAAGCACCTGAAAGTAGATTAGTGTCAAGCATGCGGGTACATACCAGCATGAAGCGGGCCACTGCAAGAAGTACCTATTTACGCGACGAATGCATTGCACACAAAGGTAGCTTAGGGCGGTAGCTTGAGCAAGTCAAGGGAATGAAACATCTCGTCAGGTTGTGGCCCTGACTTTGATTTTGCTAAAGCTACACACGAACTTCCACTTTGCACCCTTCGGCACTTAACAGCACCAGTGTCAGCCGCTGTCTCTCGCTTCCGACTGGCTCATTAGGCTCACCCACAGGCAACTTAACCTGTGAGAACGTTTGTAGTATCCTGACTATGGTGTAAGAAACCTCCATTAGGGCGAAATCCTCCCCCAAACATTGCCGGGGCCCACCACTGAAAGGAAAATAAGCCCAGCGAATATTCTCAAGCTCACCGCTTTCCCAGCGCTCAGGACGAAAGTCATACGCATCAAAACCGAAGATGTTTTTCTTTCGTGAATTCACGTACTGTGAAAAAACGACGAGTTCACCTTTCCTTACTAACATTGGTTTGTCACCTTCCGGACCGCCCCCTGTTGGTAGAAGAGTAGTTCGTACCGCTTCCCGATTGTTCAGTGGAACAGGGGGATAGAGACGAAGACCTGATAGGTGAATATAAGCGAGTGCTCTTTGATAATGATCCATGTTGTTCCGACCCACTTTCTTTGATGACACAAGCAAGATATGGCATTTTCCTAAATTGGTCCCTTGTTGGTAGCTGACTGCCCTCCATGACTGAGGCTATCTCTTGCCGCAGGCGTTTCATGACATTCACATGACGAATAAGGAGTCGACTGATGACCAGAGAGGCGTAGTCAGCACTGGATTGGAAGCGAGATCTGAGCCCAATACGTACAATGTCCAAGACAAACAGCATGCTGTTGTATCCCGGCCAGCAAGCAGGACGTTCAGGAGTTGATCACGGAGCTCCTTAACGCTTGTCGACTCTTGAGCTATCTGCTTTATGAAGCCTTCTTGTTTCATTTCATGTCGCTCAGCATTTTCTAAATCCAAATCCTCGATATATCTTTCCACAAATCGGTGTACATTAGCACACGCTTTGCGTAGAGATGGAGGATTATAGAGAAAGTGCCAAGGTGCTATACGAAAGCGTTTAGCAAGACCCTCTTGGGCGATATTAAAGCTTTCCGCAAAGACTTTGTTTTCTCTGTGCTGATCGATACCTGCCCTCAGACTATAGACCGATCTACCAAAAAGTAGAGCTGTCGCAGTATCTAAGGTCAGATCGAAAAATAGAGGCTGGAGATCAACAACTCCACTTGAAGGTAGGCGGTTGATCAGATTGTCAACATGCTCGCGGAAGTGGTCCAGGTTCTGATACTGGACACGAATAAATTGCTTTCGCAGAAGTTCTCGGGAATGTTTCCATGCTGGTCCCTCTTGAGTAAAAATGCCATTTCCCAGTAAGGGCGCAAAGATCTGAGGCCTTGCGCCGAAACCGTAGTCTGTCCAATTTCACGAAAAGTCGTCAGCACGGCTCTCCCCGCTAATTGTTCAAAAGAATGGCGGACGAAAGTCACCTTTGAAGTTTGTGGACAAAACAGTCTCGACATTTGAGGGATGTAATAAATGAAAGGCTCTCGGCCCAAATAACAAAAACTGCGTAAGATTATTCCCTGGTTCGTAATCTTCAGCAACCTTGCAAAGATATGCCAGAAGTCGACCTTCCGCATTTGTTTCCCAAAGGTCCTTGATGCGATCGATACCAAGTGGCCATTTCTTGGGTAACTCGGGTGGTAACTGGCAACCATGTTGCAATCCTAAAGCAGAATCTTTCTGGCAGGTCGTGAGTGGCTGCGTTTATTGCAGATCGAATGATCACTTACGCGGTAGTCTTTGAATCTTAACAGAGAAACGTAGCAGACCCGACAGACACAAACTATGAGAGAGGCCCAGATTATAAAAGTCGTCACCATCATTTTTTGGTAGAGACCGTGGCTTGGCTGTGATTATTCTTGTGGTGAGGGTTGAATCGAGGGGATGGTCACTTATAGGCGCTTGTGCCGGTTTCCTGGCGGTCAACACGCGTCCGCCAAGACTTCCCAGCGCCATCGCCTGCACGCTAAAGCATGAGAATCAAACACCACCTATAGCAAAGTATTGCCAGGGGCAGTTGTTTCGGCCCTTTGTCATTTCAATTGAGGCCAAGTTCCCCTGTGTGGAAGACTTCTGACACGGACACCATCCATAACTCATTTGCCTCCCGCCTTTTCCTCCGCGTAGCCCTCACATTCTGCGAACGGAGATAAGCACCGCACTTGATTTATTTCAGCGGTTTTTGCAGTTTTCAGGATGCCTTCGGGGCTCCACGTATTGTGTTCACCTAATATCCTCCTTCGCGAACATGGCCGGGACCAGAAAACTGCTGACGTAGAGTAAGCAATCTCACTAAGAGCTTCAAATGTTCAATCTAACAAACTTTTGGATAGTATCGTTGCAGTTCACGGCTTGGCCGAGGATTCAAGGAAAACATGGACGCAACAGGAACAAGGCGTCTTGTGGCTCAGAGATCTCCTGCCACGAAGTATCAACAACGCAAGGGTTCTTACGTTTGATTATAATTCTGATCCCTTTCTATTTACTGGATCAGGCTTCATGGACACAGTCCAAGGTCATGCAACTACTTTGGTGGCAGATTTGGAGGCTGAGCGGAGTTTGATAAATGCTTCTCAACGACCTCTCATCTTTGTCTGCCATGGGCTGGGAGGTATCATCGTCAAAAGCGCGCTTGTCCATTCAGCCAGTCGGACTTCTCATCAGACCTCCCACCTCAATTCTGTATATGTTTCAAGCTTCGCTATTCTGTTATTTGGGACACCCCATGACCGCATCGACATTGGAAAATGGCTGGCTTTACGTCAGTCAGGATTCGTAGCCTATGACCCAAGAGCAGTTGCCAATATGACAGACGATAATGCTAAATCACCCATCACTGTGCATGCTTTGGATGTCATAACAAACCAGTTCGCTCCACTTATGAAGAAGATTCATTTGTATCTTTTCTGGGAAGGCCTCGCGACGCAACTCACAGACGGCGTCGATTTCTTCGTTGAGGCATCGTCTGCTGCTCCTCACACGTATGACACGGAACGATGCGGAATTTTGGGCTCCAATCACTCAGGCATGGTCAAATTTGACCAGGATGACTCTTCCTATCGGACTGTCATATCTGCTTTGAGGAAATATTGCAATTCAGCACCGGAGATAATCGCATATCGATGGAAAGAAGCAATGGCATCTCTGACGCGCATGAGGAAGAGTGAAGCTTCAGAGTTGACCGGTTTGTTTCTTAATATCCCGGACAAGACACCACTTTCTGGGGAAACGAAAAAGGACACCGTCGAGCCTGTTTGGCATAATGAGCATTTCTACCCACCGTGCGCTGTTTCCCTTGATTTTATAGGGCAAGGTGAGATCATAGGAGCCCTGCAAACAGCTTTCAAGCCAGAACAAGGCTTGTTATCGATGGAAAAACAAAAGCGCTTTGTTCTCTATGGAATTGGCGGCTCTGGAAAGACACAGATATCCGCGAAATATGCCCAGGACAACCAGAAACTGTAAGACAGAAACCTAATAGGTATTAAAGTCTATTTCATAACCTGGATAACAGTTATTGGGCAGTATTCACTATCGATGCGACATCCCATCAATCTGCAAAAGAGTCCTTCTGCAAGATCGGAAGAATTGGCGGACTCGAAGCCACTGAAGAATCTGGCAAACACTTCCTCTCTCAAGCTAGAAAGCCCTGGCTTCTCATCAGCGACAACGCAGACAGTCCTGACTTAAGCTTCGAAAGGCTTATAGTACCTGGGGAAAAAGGCCATATCCTCGTCACCACGAGAAACCCCAGCCTTCGAAGGCAAGGCAATGTTGGACATATGGAATTTAAAGGGCTCAAAGAACATGAAGCTTTCCAGCTACTTATGAAAGTTGCGGATATCACTCCCCCATGGGATCCCCCTACGGAAGTGGCAGGGAATGAGATTACCAAAACTTTAGGCTATCTAGCCCTCGCGGTCATTTCAGCCGGAAACGCCATTTACAAGAAAGTATGCCATTTAACCGAATATCTAAGGTTTTTTCGACTCCTCCTGAAGAATCGCCGCGGAAAGAAAGACTGGTGTTCTACAGACGATACTGATATGCGTTATACCGAAAACGATGACATTTTTACGGCTTTTGACTTTTCTTTTCAGTATATTGCGGCTCAAAAGACAGTCCCTAGCTCTGATGCGATTGAAATACTTAATATTGTTGGCTTTTATCACTTCGATTCTATTCCAGTCGACATCTTCGAAAGGGGTATGCATCTAGAGCGAGAGCAACTGCGCCAATCGTCAGTCGTATCGCTCCGAGCACAACTCGTCAATGCTTTCGTCGGTCGCTTGAGACAACCTCGGGCTCTTCCTAGGATCCTGAAGCAAAGCACTGATAGCATGCATCCCTTATGCATCAGGGAAGCTCTTCGCGAGTTATATGCGTCTTCCTTGATAACGTACGGAAGGGATGGAAAGAGCTTCTCATTACATCCTCTAGTTCATGCTTGGGCAAAAGATCGCATCCCCTCCAAACAGAGAAGTCTGTGGGCAATGATTGCTTTTAACACTCTCATGGCATCTATTGAGATCTCGTTACAGGGTACCGGAGAGTCTGACTCTACCTTCCACAGGAGTTTGATTCCTCACCTCAATTCGTGCCTAGAAGCCTGTCCGACCGAGTTTAGGCAGTTCCAGAGTCTCAAGATTGGGTTCGGCAAGTTTCGCCGTTTCATGTTGCTTCTACAGCCGACTTTGGGGTTTAATCTTCGAGAAATGATTCAAAATGCCGCGAAGTGTGGATTTATCTACGCCCAGACAGGAGACTTCTCGAAGTCTGCCTACTATCTAACTCTCGTAAAGGAATCGCTGGTCGTGCTTGTTGGATTTGACAATGCTGGAACAATGGCCGCCATGCTTGGCCTCGCGCGTGTTTTGTGGGGGCTGGGGCGCTTGAGGGAAACCATTGACTTGCAGGAGCAAGTTGTTCAATCGCGACAAAAGGTTCTGGGGTCGGTCCACCGCGAAACTTTGCAAGCTATGGATTCTCTTGGTAAATCATTCTGGCTCAATGGGCAATATCGTGAGGCTCTTGAAATTCAGCAACAGACCGCAGAGGAAATGCGCCTGCATCTTGGTGAAGAAGACGACGATACGTTGAATGCACTAGACCAATTGGGTGTCACGCTTGGGTCTTGGCATAGGTTCGCAGAGAGCGCCGAGATCCACCAGAAAGTCTTGACGCTTCGGATGAAGGTTCTGAAATCGAACGACTTGAGGATCCTTGAAACAAAAAGCAACCTGGCAATGGCTCTCCTCGATCTCAAACAGCTTCATGACGCAAGACAGTTAATGGAAGAAGTCCATAATGGTCGCAAGCTACAGATGGGCAAGGAACACCCCTACACACTTTTGGCTCTATGTTATCTGTCGAAGATACATATTGAACAGGGTGAATTGCATAAAGCCGAGGAAAACTTGGTTGAAGGAATTGCCGCAGGAAAGCGGGGCCTCGGTGATGATCACCTTGGTGTATTAGTGGGCTGTGGAGAACTTGCCCGGGCTTATGCGCGCCAAGGCCGTCTAGATGAAGCAGAGAGACTGAGCCTTGAGACAGTCAGCAAGGTCAAGATTTCTCGAGGCGCTGATCACCCCGACTTTGCTTATGGAATGTGGAAATTAGGAGAGTTGTGGGAGAAGAAAAAAGAGCAAGCGAAGGCAATCAATGCCTATCGAATTGCGCTAACGGCTACCGAGAGGAGGCTCACAGAAAAGCATCCGCTTTATAAGATCATCTCTGATCGCATTCTGTGCCTGAGCGAAAACTCAGACCGCAATGAGCTCAAAGATGGTCATGTAGCAGATAGCTCAGCAGAAGCTGGCATTGACGAGCTGGAGATCAGACGTTTGCAACCTACGCAAACATGGTAAAATGACTATACTCAACTTGTATCTTAATGAATGGAGCCGGATTACTCCTTTGCAGCCAGAATCCTGAATTTTAAGGCTGGGGCTTTCACGACGAATTGGAATTTCGCCGGCGAGCAAGTAGATATTATGGATGCTACCGACAATTGGACTACTTAATAGCTTAGAAATTGATGGAGATGGTCTTGTAAGACGATCATTGGCCACCTCGCCGAAAAGGCAATGAACTGGATACTGTAGTCAGCTCTTTCCCACAAGCATAATGGAATTTCACGCTGCCCCTGGTAATTATATGAGCATGGCGATGATACCTCTTGGTATATCTATACCAGTTTCACCTCTGTTGCTGCAGCTCGGTCCCAAAATTACAACCGAGCTGACAAGTGTTGAAACGGGCAGTGTCAAATCGAGCCTGTTGATTTTGATGAAACTGATGTGAATGAGAAAAAACACCTGGGCCTGTAGCCTACTGCATTAAACACGATATTATCTACCGAACTGCTCTTCCTCGACCCCTTCCGCGGGCGACTTTCTGCGCCGCCAATCGGCGAGCATGTTCTTCTAAACCCCTCTTCTGTACTTGCCTGGGGGTTTCTCCATTTCCGTTGACAATTCCTTCAGATGCCCCGGAAGTCAATAGCATTTGAATGATCTCATTCTGTGCATTCTTAAGGCGCATGGGAAGTTGCTCAAGACCCGTAGGGTCATCCTGTTTCCGAATTATTGTACCCTTCATCGCTTCGTGAAGGGGAGTATTCCCTTCCTTGTCAACTGCATTCACGTCTGCACCTTGACTGAAAAAGTGTCGGACAGCATCGGCTTGATCGAAATTCTTTACGAGATAGTGAAGAGCTGTACAGCCATAGTCATCCTTCTCATTGACATCAAGTTGCTGGAGTAATTGGTCTATGAAGGTCGAGCTGATTGGCTCCAGCCAAGCAAGGCTGCATATTTTTTGCAGAATATTTCGTCCAGCTTCGTCACATCGCCGCGCATCAGCTCCGCGCTTCAGTAGAAGCCCGGTGATCTCTTTCATGTGTGTCAGACCACTGGGAGTGAGTTGGTGAGAATCGATTAGCTCTCCAAGAGGACTGGTCCCAGAATTATTTCGCGTGTTGAGTATATCTGAACAATCCCGAGCAGCTCCCAGAAGTATGATTATGGCCTCAATATTTGCCCCATTGCCTGTGTTGTTTTTGGCTGCGTAATGGAAGACTGTAGCGCCAACCTTATCTCGAGCGTAAAGGGTATCTGGGTCGAAATCAAGAAGTAGCTTCACAGTAGCTGCCATCCGCGACGTGATCTTATAAGAGACAATCGTATCCATGTGCGTTCCTGCCACTGCCCAATGTAGCGGGATTCGCCCCTCTTCATCGATGATAGACACCATATTTGTATTCTTTCCAAGTGATCGATGCTCGAACAAAGCTTTAATGGCTTCGACATTGCCATACAATGAAGCAATGTGTAATGGCGTTGTTTTTTCCGCATACTCTATGGCAAAGCTATTGCCGCCATGCCATTTCTGGAATGCATAAGGATCTGCTCCTTCGGAAATAAGACGTGAGACTAGACTGTAGCTTGCGTGGGAGACAGCTTCGCCGAGTACGGTTTCATGTAGAACACTAGTATAGTCGCATTCGTCCTTTGGTAGTTGTTTGTCAATTTCCTCATTCCCCTCATCTTCCATCTCCATAGGGCAGTTCATGTCCAGAAGCCAACTAATGAATGGTTCCATGCGCGCCCAACGCTGATCAAGCTTTGGTCGTCGAAGCGCCTCACTTCCTTCATCTTGTGCTTGCAGCATCATAGTGCCCACTTCTTTCAGGCCCTCGACTGCTCTGAAAAGGGCTGTGTGACCTTCTGAATCCCGATCTTCCAATGTCCCTAACGAGGGATTATGGTTCATCAACCAGAGCACCATCTCTTGGTTGCCCATTGCACAAGCCTCGACAACAGGAGAGACATGATGTCTTTTGACGTAGTTTTGCAAGGGCTCTGTGAAGCTTGTATCCGAGGAATAAATCCGTACGAGCTCACGCAGAATATCGAAATTGTCGTTGTAGATGGCAATGTGAAACGGATTGCTTTCATCGAATTCGTAATTTTTCCAGAACACATGGGTATGAGGACAATCGTTGTACGACTTCAGAGCCGCCAAATCGTTTCGTGAGATGATTTGGGAAAGTAGACCTTGGTGGGGTGATTCATAGACCTGTGATCCATCTGAGTCAACAAAGACGGGGGATGGATTTGAATCATGATGCGGTCGATGGAAGTCAGTGTAAGGCATCTTTTATGTTCCGAATGGGTAAAGTAGAGCTGAAGGTTTTTGGGGAAACAGAAAATTGGAGAATGGAGGGGTGGTTGAGGGTCTTTATAGAGCGCAAATAGAGCGGAGGCCATTTATAGCTTAGTAAGAAAGTTCTATGGATCTCAGAGCGTTAATTTCCCCCTGACTGACAGCCATCAGATTTCAGGTTACAGGCCAGCTCACCCCAGCAGACGTCGGGGCTCACCTCTTCTGGGCCAGAAGTCACGTGCTGTATTTTTGAATCTCACCTCTTCTTTTAATCGGGGTTAGCGCGGTAACATGATTACGCAGTTTCTGAAAGATGAGATTTAATCCTTAACATCTCAACGAGTTTATGAATCTGACTCTAATACTTAATGGTCTTCATGATTTTGATGGTTCAAGAGAAGATAGTTCTAAGCATTATCACTAAACCGGTTTTATGTATCTCTTAGTGTACGAAAGGGTAGCTTATGAAGCACAACACATGAGTGGGGATTTGTCATGTCGCTAGTACCATTTCGAAGATACTATTATTCCTTGTGTTTAGGATCAATTTCTACCCCCATGTTTTTGATCCTTCCTCTCGGTAGCCGACTGATCCGGTGATTCCTTTCTAGGTTCGGGCAAGGCGATAGAATCATCTTCGACGGATGGCTTGCCTAATACCTGGCGCTCAATGAAATTATCGCCATTTGACACTTTTGCAAGAACGCTGCCCGCCATTATGGCCAGAGGAAGAGCCCCTCGCATTGCAGGTGGCAGAGCAGCCTGTGCACGGTTTGTTTTCGCAAGTTTGGAGAGGATGTTTCTGAGGTCTGGAAGGGTTGGCGGCTGGGACATGGTGCATCAATTTTGATGGGAAAATTTCAGCCCTATACATCACGCCTGGGTTGTTTTGAATTATGATGCTGAAATACAAGGCAGCGTAAGCTTTGCTGTGATTACTGTGGATGATTGGCAAAGAAAGCAAGTGGCGTAGAATAAGAATGTATGCAAGGTGGAAGCTCTGTTGCGATGATTCAAAATGTTCAGATTTCACATAAACTACTTTTCCTGGCCACTACATAAATAAAATCATGTTCCTTGCGTTGCTATCAGTCAGGCGTCTGTTTGGCTTAGGGAGCTATTGGCTGAATTCAGACGGGGTGACTCATGCGCTAGTAGAGATGGTTAATGTTCTCCTCTCTTCCAACTATACCCAGTGATATCCCTCATGTTTGGTGCTTGCTATCTCGCTCAGAGCTACACACGCTTTGACCCCTATAATACCCCTCTTTGAAATTTAATACAGTAAACTCCCGTTTTCGGCACTCCCAGGTTAGTGTCAGTAACCCACACGGTATCTCTGTCCTCATATTTGATTGACCGGACCCGCGGCTACTGCGGCGCCAGTATTTCGGGGCGAATTAAGTTTGAAGGTCTGGCCATATCAATCTCGGCATACGAGCTGCCAGGGAAATAGCTGTCCGGATTCAGCTGTTCGGAATTGCCTAATTCGATCAGGTGTGACTAGGCTGAGATGGAGAGAATGGCATAGAAGTCTGGCTCTGTAGAGGTGTCGAGACTGGGTCTGAAATGTATAAAAGGACAGGAATCCTCTGCTCCTAGGAGGAATAGCCAGACACCCACAAGCTCGAACGGCAACAACAGCTGTAACACCTCGACCACCACTCTTGACCACGATCACAACAGTTGATATATATTCCTCATCAATTCTATTTCAAATTCAAAAAGAGCAAAAATGCCAGAGTACGCCAAGAACAAGCCCGCCGGCTTCAAAAACGCCGTTGAGAGAGTCGCCATTGTCGGCGTAGGTATATCCATCCAACAGCACCACATACACAACAGCTAACAAGCGCCCTTAGGCCGGAGGCACTATTGGATCCCACCTTGTCGCCGCTCTCCTTGAAACCGGGAAACACACAGTCACGGCCCTCTCCCGCAAAGATAGCAGCAACAAACTCCCCAAGGGTGTCCTCGTCGCCCCAGTTGACTATGACGACGAGGCCACTATTGTCGCTGCCCTCGAGGGCCAACAATTTTTTATCATCACGATTGCCCCCACTGCGCCCCGGGGCACCCACAGCAAGCTCGTCCAGGCGGCCGCTAAGGCTGGGGTTCCCTACATTATGCCCAACGGGTACGCCGGCGACATTGAACATGTTAAATTCGGAGAGGAGATAATGCTAGGCCCCGTGGCCAAGGCCAACAGGGACGAGATTGAAAGGCTCGGCATGCAGTGGATGACCGTGTGCTGTGGGTTTTGGTACGATTATAGCCTAGCGGGCGGCGAGGCGCGCTTCGGGTTCGACTTTGACAAGCGGTCTCTCACGATCTATAACGATAGCAACACCAAGACATCGGTATCGACCTTGTCGCAGGTTGGGAGCGCCGTGGCCAAAGTGTTGAGTCTCAAAGAGCTTCCTGACGACGAGAACGACAAGAGTCTTACTGTGTCAGGGTGGCTTAACAAAGCTTTGTATATCAAGAGCTTTGTGGTCACCCAAAAACGAGATATTTAAGAGCGTCAAGCGCGTCACGGCCACTAGTGACGCTGACTGGACTGTTCTCCATGAGAGTACCAAGAAACGATACGAAGATGGCCTGGCGCTTGTTAAGAGTGGTAACATGGCTGGCTTTAGTAAGCTGCTCTACGCGAGGGCGTTTTACTCGGATGATTCGAGTGATTGCTCGGCCAAAGCACAGAATGAGCTGCTTGGTTTGCCGGAGGAGAGCCTGGATGAGGCTACTCAGGTCGGGATAGATATGGTCAAGGAACTGCAGCGACGTGCTGAGCGTATGGCGTCATAGGGAACAGTATCTACAGAGCTTGAATTCAATTACGAGTGCGGTTGTATGGCCACTTTTTGACACGAGCAGAAAAAGAAAAAGAAAAAAACTTTAATTGATGACGATAATTAGACACTGACATGGCCCGTAGGGCGGCCTTTGATACTGGAAGAAATAGATTGTATGATTTATGTAGTGTTTTAGGTATGGAACTGGTAATATCTTAGCCGAAAAGTGATTTAATTTAGCTGAAAGTGTAGATAAAGTGAAGAGAATATGAAAATAGATTTAATGAATAATTATCCACATGGAACCTCGGTGAGCAAGGCAACCTGCAACATCGGTTGTCTCAACACCGTCATTTATGATGGAAAGCCGAATCCGAGAAATAACACAAACCGGTTGATCACTGCACGTGTCCGCACTCGCTGCGAACAAAATGCTTGCAGCTGCAGACAGGTCATAGCCCGGGCGAGCCTTAGAGGTCCAGACACTTAAGACTCCCCATGTTCTGAGGGTGATGACCTCGCAGCTCGGCGCACATTAGCTGCTGGGGTTTCTTGGATTCATTAAACCACAAACGGAATGGCCAATCATTTGAGGAGCTATCCAAGCCATTCAAAGCCAATGCCCGACCAACGTCCTGCCAATGATTCGAACAGATAAAAGGCACATGTTTCTGCAGACAGTGACGCCTCAGCTTTATCCAAAGAGCCTTCGGAATATCTTGTGCTCATAAAGTGAAACGAAGTCCTTCTCATGCGGCAAATAGGTTACCTGAGAGATGCTTGGAAGAGCAAGTGTTCCAATCGAGGGTCGCGTGTCGAACATGATATGTCTTGATACGTAGGTGTTCTGTACTTCAGGCATCAAAACTAAGCAGTAAGGCGTTCCACACAGCAAACCTTTTTAAGGCACCGAAACGATATCTGAAGCACTCAGTGAGAGTGAGACCAAGTAAAAAGTCTCTAGAGTCCTATCACCAAGCATTGCGCTGTTTTTTCGGGAGATCCCATCATCTTGAGACCTAATACACTGGCGGTGAACCGGTCTCCGGAAACCTACTGTATCTGCCAGAGCCCATCGAAGCCATACCAATAGAGAGGCCCAATCAACATCGTATCCCCTGAAACCCCTTCAAATCAGCGGAGACCGACGGATCTCACTGCATGAACCCCATACAATACAAAGTGCTCCCCCACTCTAGCCCCTCAACCTCAATCTGTAGGGTGTGAAAAGTGGATCCCGGGTGGGTCGTAGGGTGTAAGGTGTAACCAGCTCCAATTCCTGTTCTATAAAAGAAGAAACAACAGAGCCACATGGACTAGAGAGTAAATAAAAGCAATATAATATTACAAAGATTGGAGAGTCATATCAAAATGGCCCCAACAACACATCTCTCTCAATGTCCCGCCCTCGACGGCCTAGACTTCTACCTCCGCCCTCTATCCGTCGCGGACGTCAAAGCCTGCGTTACTGTCGAAAACGCATTCCCCGAAAATGAGCGGTGTTCTGAAGAAAAGGTAAACCCACAAACTGCCCCCTCGTACCCCCAGTCATAATATCCCCAGAACCTAATTTAACTATCCCAGTTCCTCTACCGCCTAACACAAACCCCCCACTTAAGCCTCGGCCTCTTTCTCCGCGACCATACCCGTCCCGACCGCCTGATCGGCCATATTATCGGCATGCGCACCTCCGATCCGATCATAACAGATGGCTCAATGCTCATGCCCGAGAATTGGCGTTCCCTACCACCAGGTAAGCCGTGGACTGTTGGGGGAAAGTTGATTGGGAATGATTCATCGGGCAAGACGGTTGCTATCCATTCCGTTGTTATGACGCCTGAGTTTCAGGGTGGAGGCATTGGGAGGGCGCTTGTTAGGGATTATGTGGATTATATTAAGCGGAATGTGGAGGGAGAGAGACTTGCGCTTATTGCGCATGGGCATTTGGTTGGGTTTTATCAGAGTTGTGGGTTTGCGAATTTGGGAGTTAGTGAGGTTGGATTTGCGGGGGGTGGATGGTTTGATATGGTTTTGTGATTTTTGATTTTTGATTTTTGATCTTTGAAGGGGCGGGATTGGCTTTAGGAGGATTTACTAATGAGGGATAGGTTTTATTGTTTTGAGTAGATTTCGTAACTCTCACTCTATCATTCTCCTTGCTCAACAGGTTCACAATGTAACCGTCGGAAGGCAGATAACCAGTCCGGATTATCGGCGATAGTTTGATCCCATGCATCCTCGCCATCGAAGAGGACTCTTCTCGACTCTTGCTGGAACATTTCATCTGTTGGGACGATACCTTGCGCCATCTGCCTGCGCGCATACCGCCCAAGATGACGAGTGAAGACGTTGAAAAAGTTGTCAATCTCGGATTTATTCGGATCGGGAAATCCAAGACCGGGATTGTTCCCTGCATCTCTTCGCTCGGCTGCGAACACTCGAGATGATACTTGTGCGTATTGATGACGGACATCTGTGCTTGTTGCGGAAAAGGGGACTATACACTCTGATTCCCAGCCAAGGAGGTAGGGCGGGTATGCATTTTTGAGCTGTGCTATTGTGGATGGTGGTAGTTCATGTTCGCCTTTCCAGTCTTTCATTGTGAAACCACGGCGGAAATGTTTTGCGAGGTGGTCGGTCCTTTCGTCCCAGTTGCTCATTGTTTCGGAGCAGAATCCACATCGGGAGGTTATGTTCTTTGTTTCAATTTTCCAGTCGTCTACTAGGGGGGTTGTCTGGACGCGGTGGAAGTGGCGGAGGTGTTGGACGAGATGGTCTTTGCGGTTGAAGGAGCGGAGTTCTTTGGAGAGAGTTTGGCATTCTTCGTGGTTGTGGTCTGCAAGATGGGCTGGTGATGGGTCTAGGGCGTTGCAGTAGGCGCAGTGTTTTCTGCCGGTGATCGGGGAAAAGACTGATGATCCGAGGGGTGCACAGTACCACGTTTCGAGGTTTAGGTGGAGGGACTTTTCGTGGCGGACCCATTCGTATCGCGTTCTGAAGCGGTCGCAGCAAAAGGTACAGCAGAAGATCCGAGGTTTACCATCGTTCGCCTTGACTTTTGTTACGCGAGACCTTCGGTTTCGGCCGTGTCGAGACGTCGAGCCGCCTGCTGATGACCAGGCCGAGTCTGTGGAAGACGGGCTTGATTCGGCGCTAGTAGTGGATGTAGCACGACGATGATGCCGAAATGCGTTTGCAGATTTGGGGTGAATTTGGGGATCAGCGCCTGAAATTGGAGGGATGCCGCCCATTGCATTCATGATCGCAGTCAGAGATGCAGGTTCGTCTTCGGGCGGAGATTCCTGCCATCGCTGCATCGGGTCCAGAGCAGATGGCATAGGGATGTATGTCGCGGTCGCCTGTTGCTCTGATCGCGACATGTAATATCGACTCCTACGACGGGGAAGCGTCCTTCTGCTCTGAGGGATGTTTGGGAATTGGGAAACAGCTACCTGGAAACCAGATGCGTTGTCTATTGCTGGAGTAGGCTCAAAAAGTGCCGCCGGCTCGACGGTGTCAAAATTCGGAGTCGAGGCCCATGACGAGGATCTTGATGCAGCGCCCGGAAAAAATCCATTTCGCATTTCATTTTGACTGCTCCAGGAGCCTTGCACCGAAGGGGTGTTCAAGTGATCTGCGAATGCTTCCGTTGAAGGAAATGATTCCGCGAAATCATTTGTCAGTTCAGGCGCAGAGGCGAATGGCCCTGACGAAGTACAGATATCAAAAACATCATTCTTGACATCGGCATCTAGACCCTGGTCATTGAAACGTTGTAGATTCAGATCAACGTCGTCTAGTGCGAATGTAACTACTCCAGTCAGCATTACTCTCGGTCAATCACAGTGGGCGCACGGACAATCATCACTCAACTGGGAGAAGCCTTGGATGTCGAAAGATCCAGGCTCCGGGCACTGCTCCGTGGACATCATGCGCTGGAAGCCCTGTTGATACCAGTTGATAATGCAAGATCGCGACTTTTCGCGATAGCATTTTATGAGTCAAGATCCACCCCGCGGCCAGAAGTCCGCCATAACGTAATCCGATAGCGGGGGTTCGGGGTTATCAAAGGGCCAGCATCAACTTTCTTCGCCCGATGGGCTACCTTTGTAAACCACTCTATATTTATGGATCGTTCTTCAAGTTTATGATATTGTTCTCCGACCTCTAATCTTCTTTTTGTGGGCCTGCAAAGTACAGGATGTTGTTTTACTGAAGATCGGCCCGTACCCCTCCGAGTAAATATCCTACCCCTCAATTCCTTTCTTGATTTCCGTGATTTCCATGGCAATCTCCAGCCTCAATTATTTCGAATGAAGTCATGACTGCAGATGGGCTGGTGCCAGCCACGCTAAGATCGACGAGTGGGGTGTCGAGTGGAGTGTTGCCATGTCAATAGCCACGCTGCATGAATTTGCGTTTGTGGATCAAGAGGCTGGGGATAGACGTATGATGATCGCCAACCGTCTCCCGGCACTACAGTACAGAGAACGGAGATAAGGAGATGGTGTTCATACAGTGTCGATATCCGAGCCGACCGGTTCCCTAAGGAGCCTGACGACTCTCTGATTGTAACATAGACGCTAGTTTTCGGGCCGGAATGTGGCTAAGACATTCAGACATGTTCGTCGTTGATACTTCCACAATTAGGCCTGTATTCCAAGGCTGTTAGCCTTTATTTATCGCCTGCACGTGCAGCTCCGGTGTGTTTTTGGAGGCGACCGCATGAGTGCATACTGCACGCTTATTGGCCCAACCTCCCCGCAGTTTGAAGAAGCTGCAGAGGGCCAGGCATCATGTGGAATATTTCGAACCGTTTCGTACCTCCAATTGATTGATACTACTATTGGAAATCGAAGAAAAACCAAGAAGCGTGAATTTTACGTAGTTCGTTGTCGAAGTCCATGGGGTGCTTTATACCATAGTAGAGATCAACATCTAGAATCAGCCTCAAGGCAAAGACATGCGAACTACAGAAGTAAATCAAGTGAGCAGCCCCATAGACAGAAATAGAACAGGGGAATCAAGCGACAGGACCCTGTGCTACGATCTCCTCTATCAGTTTCCTATGCAAGCAGTGTCCACGTACGCCCGCTACGTAACGGGACCGGAGCACGCCTCACGCGCCCCACCAGAACTTCAACTCCAGTAAAAGATCGCCGTGGCCTCACCAGAAGGGCTCTCAAACTTCACTCTCGGAGTCCTCCGCCACACATTTGCCATCTGCCGAGAATAATACACTTTCTAGCGTTTTCCAGTACCCGAGTACGAAGTCGGGCCCGACAGGTGATCGCCAAGAACAAGTATACGTACCCTCTGCAGGAACGGCGCCATCTCTTGGCTGGTGAGATCTGCACCTGTGAAACAAGGCGAGTGGAGTCGACCGCCAACTCTGGTCCTACTATTAAATCCTTCTCCTTGTCCACTTTTATCACCAGGAATAGGACCCTTTCTGATCACCGATCACAAATCCCACCTTCGCGGCCTCTAGGTACGCTTGGTATGCTATCCTTCCTCGCTTTAACTATGAATCACGACTAACAAGATAAGTCAAAGACAACTGTTCACCTCAACCAAAATGCCGTCCCTCCTCACCATTTTCCTCTCCGCAATCCTCCTCATGCACGCATCTGCCTTCCCTCTCCTCCACATCCGCGACGCAACAGAATGGAACTTCGAACTCTTCCCAACCGCGCGTTGCAACGGCACCGCCGATGCACACGCCGGGTCGGGCAGCACTGGCTGCCGCGCGAACCTACCCACCGAGGCAGCGGCGTATAAATTGAATACCGTCGCAGAGGGCTGTCAGATCCAGTTCTTCGACAACACCATGTGCGATGAGTCTGAGATGTCGGTTATTGCGGGTCCTTTGGCTACGAGTGATACTTGTCGTGTTCCTACCTCTGGACATCGGTATGGGTCTTATCAGGTTACTTGTGATGAGGAGTAGATTTGGATTTTGGACTCTCTTTATATGAAGAGTAAAACGGGCTGGTCCCGGTTTGGAGTTTCGTTTGGTCTGCTTGCTCTGGTTGTTATTTTTTTATTTTTTTTTTATTTTTGCCTTGCCCTTGTGGACAGGTATGCATTTGTACAGAATGTGCCGTCTCAACAGTGATAGATAGATTACGATACCCATAGATTAAATCAAATGAATTGACGAAGCCGACATTCAATTTTTATTAAAGCATGGGTGTATCTGAGTTTCTGATTCGTGCATATTTAGTGGGCGTGCAGGGGTCCCGCGACCAATAACGCCCTCACTATCGACCAGGTTGGTGGGCTGACTTCTGTTGCAACTCTTGCAACTGTGTTTGGGGTTTCGTTTTTCGTGTTTCGTGTGGTAGGATTCACGCAAATGATTGGACTCGCCCGAATCCTGTTCCTGATCCTGCGATCCTGAATATCTCGATGATCAAGTCCCTTCAAAGAGGCGTGCCGCAAGGGGGTGAAATGTGCGGGAAGCACGGCCGGCCCCGTGCAATGCGCTTTGATTGTTCGATTTGACGTGCCAGTGGGTACTTTAAGGTCAATCGATCGCGATCGATATACATAGGTATGGGGTTTATTAAGGGGGTCCTGGAGGTCGATGCAGGGCTGCGGGGGGGGGGAATTGATTAATCTATACGAGACTTGTCGAAGACTTTTGCCTGATACATTCGGTGGCAACTCCCTATGGAAGGTAAATCAGTCTGACGCTTGGGTTTTTCTGATCGAGGGTACACCCTTCTGTACCGGAGAATGGGTTGAGGCTCCCTTGTCGTCACCTCATTTCGCATCAAGGGCAAGGGCGAGGATTGCTGGGCCTGTCGGTCGGAAAAACGATTCGCACTCAAGGTAGGAGGACCCTCGAGGTCGGATGACTTTTCACATTTTATTCATCGGTATTGTATTTTTGTTCAATGGATTGGGCGTGTCGAGTCCTTGTGTCCGCCAAGCCCGGCCCTCAGGGGTTCTTCGGTGTCCGTAGAGTCTGTATTTGTTAGTTAACTCATGTCTAGATCGTTGCGAATATCAAGGATGATGCCCTCGGGAAGTCATCCACTACATGTGCTATTCTTGACAAAGTAAGACTCAAAACTTGGAAACGATCTGATCTTTTTACCCAAACATGAAGGCGGAATATGCACACAGAAACACACAGATATATAGCTCATGACTCGACAAGCCAAACTGCCCACAAAAGCATCGACTACCGACCTTACATCCACCTGGGATAAGCAATTTCCCAGCTATCCATAAATCCCCCTTCTCGAGATCAAGTTGGGACGAAATTGAAGTTATATGTGATCCCCGCGGAGATAAGCCGGGGACCTTCCCCAAAACGGCAGAATGCCGAGATCTCCGGAAACGGATGAATGATACCGCGACTCGCGATATCTTAGTGATCCTTGGCCATTGACTCCAGCATCTCAAAGCTGTTCAAAATGTCTGATAAGATCACTATTTCAGATGATGAGGTTACTGTCTCTCCGGCACCCATCGGATTTTTCGCTCCCGAGCTCAAAAGCGTCCGACGGAACGTGTTTATTCAATGGGCCCGCACCGTCCTAATCCTCTGCGTCTTCGTGCTAAGCGTACTATCAATCTTCTGGGGCTCCCAATTTGCAACAGAGAAGAACTACACCGCTCTGAAAGTCTGGATTGTCGATTTCGACGGCCAAACTCCTTACAACTCCTCAAACACATTAGTCGGACCAGTCGTCAAGAACGTGACAAAGCAAATCCTCGCCTCCCCAAGCTTACACGTAGGCTACGAGATCCGCTCCCCAGAGAGCTTCAACAATGATCCCTGGTCCGTTCGCCAAGCTGTCTACGACGAACACGCCTACGCTGCCGTCATCGTCAACCCAAACGCAACTACCCTCCTCCGCGCTGCTATCTCAAATAACAATGCATCTTACGACCCAACCGGCGCCGTCCAGACCATCATCATCTCCGCTCGCGATGAAAATACTTACTACAGCTACATCCTCCCGGACCTGACTATTCTCCAAGAATCCATCACCTCCTCCTTCGGCCCACTGTGGGCCCGCGAACTAGTCTCCGGAAATACAAACCTCTCCTCAGCGCCCCCACAGGCCATCAACCCCGGCATCGGATTCACCAGCATCGACCTCCGCCCGTTCGCGCCCGCTGTCACCGCACCAGCTGTCTCGATTGGTCTCATCTACCTAATCATCATTGCATTCTTCACTTTTCCTTTCCTAATGCCCATACACGCCCAGTTCATGAAACCGGATGGTCATCCGCCCCTCAAAGTTCCGCACTGGTTACTCTGGCGCATCGTCTCCAATATTGCAGCCTACTTCTTCCTTTCACTCTTCTACTCCTTCGTTTCACTGGCATTCCAGATCCCGTTCAGCAATGAACCCGCGTCGCCTGTGCTCTCCGCTGAGAACGCGAACGCCTATGGGAAGGGCACGTTCGTCGTCTTCTGGATGCTGAATTGGGTAGGCATGACGGCGCTGGGCTTACCATGTGAGAACATGGCTATGATTCTGGGAATGCCGTGGTCTTCATTCTTCCTTATCTTTTGGGTTATTACCAATGTTGCGACTGGATTCTATGCTATTGATCTGGCTCCGGGTTTCTTCCGGTGGGGATATGCTTGGCCTTTGCATCGAAGTGAGTTTAGTTTCCCCTCTTTTCTTTCCTTCTTTCTTTCTTTGTTTCTTTCCTGTCATGCTGGCTGGTTGCGGGTTCATTGGTACTGACTATTTACAGTTGTCGAGGCTCTACGGACCATTCTGTTTGGAACTCATTCGAGAATCGGCTTGGATTTTGCGGTTCTGTTCATTTGGATAGTTGTTTCGTTGGCTTTTTACCCCGTTGCAACGTTTATCATGCGGTGGAAGATGAAGAGAGGGCTTTGAATCCGTTTGGAGGGATATTTAGATTGGTGAAGTTGCAAAAACTTAATGAATGCTGTATATACATTGAACACGATCATAGACTGTTGTGGTAACAGTACTTACCACCTAGTATATATACTGGTGCAACAGATCTCTCGTACCGAGAGATCTCGTTATGGCTTTTTAGCCTATGGTTAAGCGCGAGCACTAGCGTGTGGAATCTCAATAGCCTTTTACCTTTATTGTACCCTGATTATTTAAGTATAGAGGATAATAAGATAGTTAAATATAGAGAGCGCTCTAATTAATATTCTCTATAAATTTAAGCCCCTAATATCGTAAATTAAATAGATTAAAAATAAAAGAAGAAAGAAAAGTAGGAAGTAATAGTAGATATACTTGTAAGAATATATCTTTTTAATCTTTAATATACTAATATTAACTATATCCTTTAATACTTATTTTTTTCTAATTTATTTAAGCGACCGATAAATTAGCTATTAAAAATACTATAAATAAGTATATTTCTTATGATTATATTGAAGAGGGCTAAAAGTATAATAGGTATACGCGTTTAGACTAAAATATAGGTAAATAATAGAAAGTAATTTTAGAATTATACACAAAGAATACCTGATTTCTGCCTATAGGACTCCTATAGGACCTACAGGAAACATGGTCCCGTCCTATAGGACCCGCGGGACGGGACTCGGGACCGACCTTAGTCCCATAGGAGTCCTATGACGATATCTAGATGTGCGAACCAAGCACTATACTTCCTCCCAGAAGAGGTAGGCAGGGTTGTTACCTGTTCTCTTAATTTTAGCACTGTTCTACAGGAAGGACTTCGGTACCGATTGAGAAAAATGTTTGCATGTTCTGAACCCTCAGTATAATCAACACTAAACGTGCCCTTTGATCGGCTCTCCAGCTGGCAGCTGGTGGTAACTCAATTACTTAGGGAATTGCTTTAGATGATGAGCCGGCCCTACCGCTTTGACTGCCCGTGCACATATCGCGAATGGGAGTGCCCAACTGAAATGGGCAGGGCCGAACCGAAAGAGGTGTTGGGTGGGTTTTGCAGGCCCATTCCGCGGCCCCATAATGCCTGGCGAGGTGATAGGAGCTATGGTGCTCAGATTGCGGGGACCGGAAGGCCGCGTTTCTAGTATTTTGAACACTAGGCCATGTGGCTCTCATGGTGTGCGATCTGACTGTTCCCAAATGCCGCGCTAGGATTTTCAACATCTCCTTCATTGACCTCTGCCTTCCTTTGCCCAGCCAGTTTCTCGCCTTCGTCAAGACCACCTGGTGAGTTTCTTCCGTAAAGATACCAGATGCACAGGGTAGGAAGAACACCCCCGATTATGTTACCGATCGTGACAGGGATAATGCTCTGGTAGATGAATTTGCCGACTCCGAAGTTGGTACCGTAGAACATACCAATGGGAATTAGATAGTAGTTGGCAATGCAATGTTGATAGCTCATCATGACAAAAGACCAGATCGGAATCCAGATCGAGTAGATCTTCGAGACGTGATCGTTGCAGGCACATGCCAGGAAGGCAGCCAAGATGACGAACCAGTTGCAGCCAATGCCTCGGAGAAGGTTTACCGACCACTGTACATTGACGCGCTGTTCCGCCTGCGTTACTGCGTATGATTTCTGGACATCGGTCTCTAAAGTATCTGACCACCAGCAGAAGAAGCCTGCTATGAAGAGTCCTGCAGCGAGGTTGAATATGTACCCCACTACCAGGACTCTGAGTGACCCCAGTATCGAAGTCTTCCGTTCGCAGGCTGAAAATGTCATGAAGAGCAGACTTGACGTGAAAAGTTCCATATTGGTCAAGATAATGAGGACAAATCCAAGTGGAAAGGTGAAACCAGAAATCATGGTCGCCAGACCAGGATTATGTTCTCGAAGCCCAGGGCTGCCGGACAAGATGAGAAGGTCGACATGTCCTCCAAAGCAAATGTAGCAGCCACCGAGGAAGGACTTCAAGGCTAAACGAAAGAATGGAAGAGCCTCTCTCTCGACACCTGCTCTCGTGATGAGGACAGCGGTCTCCTGAGCTGTATATCCATTGATCCTTTCGAGAGACATGGTGACTAGGATACCGGGTGCAACCACGCGTGAGATATCCAAAGATCGGATAGGTCTATATCAAGTATATGTTGGTTACCCTGAACTCTATTACCGGGGAGTATGCACATACCTCTATTGCATGGAACCCACAAGAGCATCCTCAGCCGTCCGCTCATATTTGGTAGGGACGCAAACTTATATAAGTTGCCATTGTCTGCGGAGGTTAAGACCTGTTCAGGTAAGACCTGTTCCGGTAAGACGGAAGCGTCGGATATGATACCAAGTGGGGTACAGTTTACAAATGTATGACGTACATACGGGAGATGTTGCAGACAATTACCCACACACAGCAGGTTGTCGTCCCTATTGTGGAGGGTTGGAAATGGACTGTAAAAACAATGTATTGTTTCTGGTGACTTGTGTAAGGATAAAGATCTAACTATGTGGGGACGGGGCATATCTCCCGTTCTGTCACCGCCCCAGCCGGCAGGGTCCAATGTGGACCGTACCAGCTGTAATAACGTTATAAAACCTCTTGGTTAATTACGACCGCGACAATGTCCAAACTGTTCCATACTTCAGAGGAGTAGAAGGAGACCGACATTTTGAGAGAGACTGCGAAGGATGGAAATTTCCACTGGCATCTCAAAAGACCGTCAAGCTCAGACAGCTCCTACGAAAGACTAAGATTTCATGCCCCTAACGAGTAAAGATGGGTTAGTGGATTAATGACGCGTTCAAAGAGGTTTATCCGCTATACCCGAATCATAATTAGAGCTTGGATTGTGCGGAGTCGCGGAGGCGCCGACAATTGTTTAGCTCGACAGTAAACCTGGACAAAGACAGAGTTCTATACCACGCTTAGCGGAGTACACGGACTATATTTTGGAGGTGAGGCCACTGCTCCTAAAGATTACAGAAGTTGTCAGATCGCCTAGGTCCACATGCTGAACTGAAGCCACAGTAGATCATATGTGGATCGTGGCTAAATGAATCCTAACACGTTGGGCATACCGCAATGCGACAGGGGCTAGCCAAATCCGGAAGGGATTCTGAATAGTTGCCGAGAGGGGAGCCACACACATCGTTCCAACCTGATAAGTGGCCAGCTACTATTTCCACATAGGGAGTAGGATTGAGACTTTTCCCGATAGAGCTGTGCTTAAAAATAGTCCCGTGGCATACCCACACCGCTCCGGGTGTTGGTTCGCCCGTGCACAACGTCAATCCTTAGCCCAACGTAAATATTGAAGCTATTCAACTCCCTTTCTCCCTCCACCCCTATAGATATCTGTTAAGACTCACCGCCTTTGCCCTCTGGCTTTCCTCACTTCTTCATGTATCCTAGCTTCTTCACCTACACTCATCCATAGCTACAATTCATTAATATCTATCTCTTCATTACTTTCCTCCATCTCATCAATATCCACTATTAAACTGATATTCTGGCGCCATTGGTATCCGTATACATCTGGGAACAGAATGTCTTATACATTTCCTGTTCGATTGTCTGCGTCTGGACCAGTGATGATGTCATGACTGCTCATCATTAGTGTAATTTTTGGTAATGAAGTATAATAGTCTTTGGCTAATCACTAAATTGATACGTCATGTTCGGAATATTAATTCATAGCACTGGATGAAAATCTAACTTGAAATTATCCATAGTTGTTGAGCTATGTTGTATGGGTTTGGGGGGAGGGGTGGCGGACCGCGTGGGAATTACGTTACTTGTATAGAAACATGAAATTTTCGAACACCTCGATAGACTGTATTGAATAATCACTTTTCAAGTTATATAGTAAGAGAATGGACGTCCTTTACCAGATCACCTATAGCTCGTTCCGTCGAGTCTTGTCGTTCGAGGCTCTGCGTGGCATTAGCTAGGTTACCGAGAATCGTGTCGAGACTATACGTACGCCTAGTATCCGGGCAACTTCTACATCTCGCTTGGCCTTGTCGGTGACCCCAGAATGGACTTTGAACATGAATGTGGATTTTGTGTTCTCTCGATTTCTCATGCCCACCCTCTGGTAAGAGATCGAGTTGACTTTCGAGGTTTTGTTGAATGACCCCCTAGTTCTCCTCCCCTGGCTTTTGTATAATATTGATGAAGGCGGAGTATAAGTAGGGAGCGGAAACGCCACCGTGGCTGGAGATTGATTTGCCGCGGTGATGCGGTGATGACCGCAAGATCTTGACTGAACTCGATTCCATGGGGCCAAAAATGTAGGTGGAATTATAATTGGTTAAGAACGAGGTACTAGACTGCTTGAGACTCGATGTGACGCTACGGTGATCTAGTATGCCGGTGAGAGTGGCCGATAGGAGATCTTCACGTTGATAACGGGGTGTAGAGTAGATTTCGAAAATAGTTTACCTACCACTCACTCGCGTTCTTGCGCGGCCCGTACCCGAAACAGCGCTAGCCCATATGAGTTTAGTATTAAACCAGCACTTGCCTAGTAGTATCGAGTATAGAACGTATTGCTGTAATGTCCAATGAGCCATTGTAAAATACTGTTCTCCATGGAAATTTCTGGGCAAGGATCTGGAGGAGTGGGGTAGATTTGGCATCTGACGCCCACTCCCTATCTTGTTTTTTCCCGTACCTTTTTTTTCGTTTTTACCTCTTTGAGAATTAGCACTATCACGATGTGTCAACGGGATTGGGGGAAGTCTCCTGACCAGTCATGGGATTTGGATTTCCAGCCTTACATGACACAGTATCACATTAAAAGACAACCCAGAAAGGCAACCATGGCCTGTTCAGCATGCCAGAAACACAAATCAAAAGGATGTGCCGGCTTCCTTGTCGACGATGGACAGTTCTTCTCATGACCTTGATATAGTGTGTTGGAGATGTGCCTTGCGAGCCATGCCAAAAAGCAGAGACAGAGTGTGCGATGAATCCCGAAAATGACGGTCCCTCCGCATCCTCATCAGCTCGCGGAGGGAATAGCAAAGTGCCGCTAATGGCTCAGCCAAGCTTTCTTTGGCAGGATCCACGTCTGGGGAAGCTCCGATCTCCATAAATTGCCGGCCCCCAGTCGTTGGTACATGTGCTCAAGCCTGGGATTCTCATTGGCCCATATTGAAAGCAGTCCCCAATCCCAAGAACCAGATCGGCCCTGACACTCAGGTACCCGCTTTACTATGGGCGTTCACTAGGGTTAACAGGTACCATGATGCTCCCTCTGTCTCTCAACATGGAAAATGCGGTGTGACCGTCATCTCTCGCGTGGATAACCTCCGTCGCCCTGTTTCTTTTCTCTCTTTTGTTCTCTTTCTCCTTCTCTCAAAATCTTCTATCTTACTCATTTCGATCACTTCATCAACAAATCCACCGGCTGTACCAAGCTGAACCCTCAACGCTTCGCTGAAGCAACACTCAAAGTTCACATCCAACTACAGGCAAGTAACAAGATGAATTCCCACGTGGAGGCTGGGATGTCGCCCGACGAGGCCTCAAGCATCTCGGATCCCTTCGAGCGCCGCCGTCTGGCACTGGCCCGAATCGATAATGCTTCGTTCGGTTGGCACCACGTTCGCGCTGTTGTTGTTGCTGGTGTAGGTTTCTTCACAGATTCCTACGGTATCTTTGCCATCAATTTGGCTGTCTCCATGATTGGTGCTGTCTACTGGCAGGATTCCAAGCACAACCCTGGCAAACTCCCCACAAACTCAGATACTGCGATCAAGGTTGCAACCTCCGGTGGCACTGTCATCGGTCAGCTCTTCTTCGGTTGGCTTGCGGACCGCATCGGTCGTAAGCGTATGTACGGAATCGAGCTGATGATCATAATCATGGCTACTCTCGCTCAAGCTCTCTCTTCCGACTCTCGTGCCATTTCTATCACCGGTCTTCTCATCTTCTGGCGTGTTATTATGGGCATTGGTATCGGTGGTGACTACCCCCTCTCGTCTATCATCACCTCCGAGTAAGTTTGACTCTTCTCACTTTTTTTTCTCAATCATGGGGTAGGACGAGACTAACTCGTGACACCAGGTTCGCGTCTACCAAGTGGCGTGGCGCGATGATGGGCTCCGTTTTTGCCATGCAGGGGATTGGTCAGTTCACTGCTGCTATAACGGCCCTCATTGTTACTGCGGGTTTCCGAAAGTCTTTGGAGAGCGCCAAGGATGTTGCTCACTGCTCCGGTGTCTGCCAGCTTGCCGTGGACAAGATGTGGCGTGTTGTGATCGGTTTTGGAGCAGTGCCTGCTTGTGCCGCTCTGTACTACCGCCTGACTATCCCTGAGACTCCTCGCTACACCTTTGACGTCAACCGTGATGTTATCAAAGCCGATGAGGATATCCGTGCCTACATCAAGGGTCATCCCGAAGGCCACCCTGACGACATTCAGCGCATCATGGTCCTCAAAAATGAGAGCATTGAGTATCTCGCCCCCAAGGCGAGCTTCCGCGACTTTGTCAAGCATTATGGTAGCTGGAAGAATGGCAAGGTTCTGCTGGGTACTGCTGGCTCCTGGTTCTTCCTCGACGTTGGTAAGTTGATCTCGTGTCTAATCAACGCGTTATGCTAACCAGACCTCCAGCTTTCTACGGTCTGGGCCTTAACAACTCCATCATTCTCAGTGCAATCGGCTGGACTGGTGGAAAGAATGTGTACGAGACCTTCTACCGGAACGCCGTTGGAAACTTGATCCTGATCTGCGCTGGTGCCATCCCCGGGTACTGGGTCACCGTTGTTACCGTTGATACCATCGGGCGCAAGCCAATCCAATTGGCCGGCTTCATTCTGCTGACCATCCTATTCATCATAATCGGTTTCGCCTTCGAGCCCTTGAAAAAGTCCCACAACGGCCTCTTGGCAATGTACATCCTTGCCCAGTTCTTCTTCAACTTCGGTCCCAACGCCACCACCTTCATCGTCCCCGGCGAGTGCTTCCCCACAAGATACCGCTCGACCTCGCATGGTATCAGCGCAGCCTCCGGGAAGATTGGTGCCATCATCGCCCAGTGCGTGTTTGGCCCCCTGGTCCACCGCGGTGGTAAGAAGGATGGTTCTGACTCGCCCTGGCTCAACCACGTCATGCAGATCTTCGCTCTCTTCATGCTTTGCGGGGTCTTCACCACACTGTTGATCCCCGAAACAAAGCGCAAGACCTTGGAAGAGCTCAGTGGAGAAGATTACTACAACAATCCCTCCATTGAGATGAATACTACCGACCCGGACAAAGCGGCAGACCATACTCGTCTCAAGGATCCCACTTTGGCCTCGATCCAGGGCAAGGGTGTCCACGGCAACGGCAACTGAACTCGTGTGTAACGAAACACACCGCAGTGTCCGAAGGTCTAGCTCTGTCAGAAAAAGGAGCAAGACATGGTTTGTTTTCAAGAGATGATGGGAATCCCCTTGCGTGATACTACTTTCTTATTCACTTAATCTGTATCCCGTCGAGCATTACTACGTCCCAGCTATGCTATGAAGCTCAGAATAATCGCTAATGAAAACCTTGCTTGATTCCATTTCTGTTTCTATTTGCACTTGTATCAGTGCTCGTGTAGATGGGATTATCTTCGAATCTATCCGGGAACACGCAGCCTGGAACTGCAAGACACTCGGGACATTCCCCAGGTGGGCGTTTGGGGTTGTACGAGAGCGTGTGTACCACGCGACGATGCTACCTGCCTCAGACCACGAGGTTTGGATCTGGTTTATTTGTGCTCAATCGTTTAGCTTTTCGGGTGGAGAAGTCTGGATAGGAGGTTGCTGAGTTGAGCGCTTTGAGGCGTCGATGGAATCTTACTTGCCCTGGCGTAACCCCGGAGGGCCCTTAAATACATCCATTCTCATTTCTCGTTGAGTCTAGCCGAGCCTCCAAGCCTGGTCGTACCACGTAGAGAGCTTTGGGTACCTAGGGTATTAGACTGAGGTAGACATGGTTCACTACATCTACAGCTATGGGATGTGGCTGGAATAGGCATATTACTACTCCTGATCCGATCTTAGATTTTGTGCGCCTTGAGCCACAGTGCTCAGCCCAGAGCTAGTTCCTGGGTTTTTAGTGTTTTCTCAATGGATGTCTTGGGCCCGTGAACTCATCTCATCGCTCATATCTCGCTTCCGTCAACCATCACCATTCCTTTTTCTACTTTCCCCCACACCCTCATCCACTCATATTCCATGATATCCCATCATTTTCAGAATCATCTAAAATATTTGGCTTCCCCAAGCACAAGATGGCGCGTGAGGCGGTGATCCCTTCGCAGGGTTGCACCGTCGCGGCAAACGTTCACACCACTCGGCCCGACCTGACTCGACGAAAGGCCAACAAAGACGCATGCACCCAGTCCGAGCCCGTCACAACGCCTGGTAAAGCTGGAGATCATGACAAAGATCCCAAGGCCCGGGATCCTAACGAGAATCAAGACCATGTCCCCGCCAAATGGGCAAATTCACTCCCCAGCGCCGACCCCAACGAAGCCACCACCTACATCGCCCGCACAGACGAAGACCTAATCCCAGCTCTCCGCCTGGTCTGCGACTCGGTAGCCCAGCAGCGTCAACTCGCCGCCCGTTCCCTCCTTCTTCACCCAGTATGCTGGCTCCCCATCTTGGCCAGCATCCCATACCTCATCGTCGAACGAGCCCACGACTCATCAGATTGGCTCGTCATCCTTATCACCATCGCCTGCATTATGATGGTAGTGATGACAGTAGTCAAGATAGTCGTCCGCGGCTACCTCGACGAAGCTGAAAAAGTCGGCCGCTGGTCTTGGCTCCACGGCCAACGCTGGATGAAGACTCGGTTCAGGCCCCTGCGTTTCGAGAAAAGAGAAGAACAAGAAGATTCCGTCTTCATAACCCGTCTCGGCAACGAGGTCATCGGCGCAATCGTGTTGCGAATCATCGATACCTGGGAGCATGATATGAGCACTTACCATCGGAAGAAACTTTGTATTCGGGCCTGGACTGTTGTCCGGCGGTACCGTGGTCAGGGAATTGGTCGTGCGCTTTTGAGGTTCGTGGTGCGGTGGGCGCTGGATAATGATCTGGATTTTATTTTCTTTGATGATAATCATGCGCATTCACTTCGCGTGCTTCCGGCTTTCTTGAATCGCAAAATGGATAAGCTGGATGCAAGGGCTAAGGATTCACTTTACTGGGAGGTGAAGCATTACTCGACGCCTTGGTTCAAAGAGCAGCGGGAGAAACGGAAGATGAAGCTTGCGCAAGTGAAGGACCGGAGCCCTTACCGCAGCCTAAGGCTGCAGCATGATCCCACTGAACGTCGTGGAAGACCTGCATCGAGGACTCTGACCAGGAATTCGCTTGAAAATTCGCCCCGGCGGGGTCTTGCTTCGCGGTCGTCTATGGATACTAATCTGATTGATCATTCACCTGAGCTGCGTCATTCTGTGATGCCCGAGGATTTTTCCCGGGTCTTGGATGGTACGGATGAAGCTGGAAGCGATACTGTAAACTTCACTGCGTCGGATGGCGGGTCTGGAGTCGAGGACGAGGGAACTCCGAGAGAGGAGGAATACATCCGGACCGCCATCAATGAGCCTGAACAGAACATGCATGAATGCTGAGAAGGGCACAAGCATACTTTGTCTACTGAAATTACTGACTTCGAACCTGAGCCATTGAAGCCCAAACTACCCAAGGACATTATCAGTCATACTTGGCCTCGCTCCGAGCGAGACTCAGCCGATTCGGTCAGATTCGACAAGTTTAGTCCCGCACAAAGTGTAGGCTCTTCGTCCGAGGAGTCTCTTTTTATCGGGAAAGATCCAGAAAGGTTCGACGTACCCGTCGACGTCTGCAAGGACAACCTTCATGATATCGATATGTCAGGACATTTCCGCGACCTGAATACCTCGGAATACAGTATTCCGGATATCAAAGCCGATTTGAACGCATCTAACCCTTCAACCCCTGCCCCTTCCCATGACGGCACTCCCCAAGGAAGCATCAACGACCAGGCTGACCTCCCAGCTCACTTTTACTGCGGACGATGGGGATGCAGAGCGGAAATGCCGGTCCCAATTCTTATGGAAGACGTTAGCCCGTTAGGTACCTGGTTCGAGCATAAGACTCGACTTTGTTCGGCGTGTGCTCTAGAGAAAGCTCAGGAATCGATTTACCATTTTGAGTCGCGATATGATGATGAAGATGACCGGGACAATCAGTTGCTGGGGAAGTGAGGATGATGAGGCAGACGAGGTCGCTACCTTACGCTCGTTCCATGGTTTAGACTGGTATGGAGGTGATCTTATTTCTATGCTCTGCACGATGAATGCCTTTAGGACAGTTGACCTTTCAGAAGTGGAATGAATTGATTTGTGCTTTCATGTGAGGATCTGGTAGACCTATCCCTTATCTCCGCGGACTGACAATCTGCGACAAAAGGTTACCCGCAGCTTCCACTTCAAGTGCATCCATCTTCTTCATCGATATTTCTCTCAAGAGTCTGCTTAGCCGGTCGGTTGGGTGCTGCGTCCAATCAACGATCGAGCCGCACTCCAATTATAGAAACAAAGCCCGCATCAAGCCTAAGTAACTTCCCTTCAAGTCCAAAGCATTGAGTGTCCATGTGCCTGAGATCAATGATGTTTTCGATATCTTCTTTATGTTCAGGACAGCGCTTTGTTGTCTTTGTACGGAGTCTGTGATGAATTAGCAGTCGATCTCGAAATCTCGAGTAAGCTTGAAATCCCCTTCTTCGAGTCCAAAGCATAAAACATCCCCACTCACAAAAATCTTCACGTTTCGAGAGATTCCTTTCTTGCTACAATGGAAGCGTTTGATCTCTTTAACGGGTCATTGTTCATTTCACCAGTGGACATCTGCACCTCCGGTACAGCCAGTTACAAGTCAAGGTTGCGAACAATGCGGGTCCATTGGTTCATCCATGCTCAGCCTCAATGGATTCAATATCAACTTCACTATGACTTTATCCAAGACTAAAGTTTCAAGAACCGAACAATGGCTCGGGTGGCTGCAACTGGGGTATATAAGCACTTGATAGACCCGGCCTATTGTCACTAACAAACACATTCATCACAACCACCCAATTAGCAAAAGCATTGCAAAGCTCAAGTCAACAATCCTTGTCACTTATACACCTCATCAAACAAACAGAAAAACAGAAAAAAAAGGAAAGAAAACGAAGCGTTTCCCTATCAATCGATAAGCCTGACAACAATCTACCAACATCATGTCCGATCCTCCACGTCGGCACAAGATTCGTGAAGCGTTGAAGAAGACCGGTCGCCGCATGAGCAGAGTGATCGAGCAATCTGGTGACAGAACTCGTAGGGCATCTCTCGCTACTCGTAGGGCTTCTGTTGCTACTATTGAAGGGCTCCGCAGGGTCTCTTTGGCGGTTGGACATCGTTTGAGGACCGGAGTGCAAGCTGCCAATCGTTACCCACCTATTGATCCTCTTTCAAGTGGGGCTCCCGGTCCGGCTGGGTCTACTACCGGCGTTGCACTATCTTCGGGCGAAGGAGGTGGGCATGAAGCCCTTGTTCCTGACCCTGCTGATTCAGCTACCGGAAACCCACTCCCTTCATCCGAGGAAAGGCATGAGATCCCTGTTCCTAGTCCTCTTGATTCTGCTGAGAGGATCCATCTTTCCTCTTCTGAAAAAGGGTCATCTCTTGTATGCGAACCTGGCGATAGTGATGGACCTGACAATGAAAACGAACCTGACGATGGGGATGGTGCTGACAATGGAAGCGGATCATCCGATACAGATGGTAGTCCGTTCATGTACCCCAAGTATCAAGGGGCTGGAGTGCAGATCCGGCGATGGATTCAGAACCCCAACGAACCAGGCTGTCATATCCCGCGATCAGATTTGACATACGCAACTGCTCTTTCTCCGGATCCAGGCGCCGCAGTACACAATGTGAATGTCCCTCGCGCATTTAAACCCCTGTTTCAGCAGGTAAATCTCCCTGTTGTATCAGTTCCGCCTATACACCGAAGGATTGAGACATTCAACAGTTCGTTTCACTTTACCGCAACTTCCGGACCAGGTGTCCTTCTCATCCACAATATCCAAAGAGTAGAACCTGGTGTACATCTGTCACAAATCGCCCAGGCCTTCTACGAGAGAGACTTTTCGGATCGTGAACTTCGACATATCTTCCTGGATTGCGTTGTCAATAATGAGACTAGACCCTTTATCATTAAGGAGCTTTATCCCATGAACCCGGAGCTGTCTTCAGCATGGAGATCAGGATCTGCCGCTGCTTCAACATCAAGATCTGGTGCACTTTCCACCGAGTCTGAAGAGACATTGTCTCACATCTGGAGAACTATGAACACCGATCGTCCCCAGTATGACAACGAGATCACTTGGGAGTATGCGACTGCCGAGTATGACGCCATTCTTGGAACCCGCATTGGCAAGTTTGTCGCTTATATTGTTCTAGGTGCATTCGCTCGAGGAACCCGACGGATTAGACGCATTGTTACCTGGCCCGCCGGCGGAGAACACGCTGTCTTTATGCGATTTGACATTGAACCGGTATCAACCCATAGTTATGGCGAACTTCAGGACGCGGGTGCACGGATTCGCCAATGGATCGATGATCCTACGGAGCCGGGCTGCCATGTTCCTCGAGCAACTCTTAGGTTTGAACGAGTTCGCCAAGAGTCAACTCTACAGACGAGCCGTAGAAACGTCCCTTTGGAGTTCCAAGCTCCATTTGCTGATCTCGTTCACCTTACTGACGAATGGAGGAATCCAGTTGCACTAGGGACGTCTGTCTATCATGATATCCACGTTGTTAACATCGCTACAGACTTGAGAGCTTGGATTGGGCCCGGTGTTGTTCTTCTCGCTCATATGCAGAATACTTCTCGAGATATGCCAATGTCCGAGATCATTCAGGTTATTTACCAGCATTTCTTCAGTCTCCAAAGCCTGCGCTATGTATTTCTGCAGAATGTAGTCAACCGGCAGACTGAGGACCTTGTGACCGGCAAGCTGTATCCCAATCATGGCACTACTTGGCCAAACCAGTGGTCCTATGTTCCAATGGTATGGGAGTATGACACACCGGAATATGATGCGCTGATGGGAACCTTTATTGGTAGGACTATCGGTTACCTTGTACTAGGTGCATTTCCCAGAGGTACCCATCGCATTCTGCGGATTCTGACATGGCCCAGCACCGGGATAGGCCTCAATATGCGCTTTGACATTGGGGACGTTGACGGGTCTACCGAAGGACCTACTGAGAAAGATGGTGCCGGTAATGAAGATGATTGGGCCAGTCTAGATAGCTCGGACAGCTCCAGCAGTTCCGACGATAACGGTTCAAATGAGGGTAAGGGGAAGAAGAGAGCCATTCAGGAAGCACCTGCACAAGGAGCACCGTCTGGAAGAGTTTCATCGGAGCCCAATCTGAAGTACGGTAAGTTCCAAGATACGGGTGCCCAGATACGCCGCTGGATGGATCTCACCGACGAGCCAGGCTGCCACGTTGAACGTTCTGCGCTGACTTTACGCGAACTGAGGTTTCGTTCAGGGGAGATAAGGCCGGTGTGTATCCCTCCAACATTTGCATCGCTAGACCTTGAACTTCCTAATGATCCAGCAGATCCTTCATATCGCAGGGTTGATCATGCAGATGATGAGATCATTTTCAAGGCTACCGTCGGGCCAGGTGTCATTTTCTTGCATGAATTTCGGAGAGCCTCAGGTCCACAGATACCTGACGTTATCCAGGCTTTCTATCGAGAGTCTTATTCGCTCAATGATCTAAAATACCTTTTCGTCGAAAATGTGTCAGATGAGACAACCCAACAGTTCATCATAGAGGAATTGTATCCTAGCAATGGGCTCGAGTGGCCTAGTTCCTACACCTGGGATCCCAATTTGCTGACACCGGAGTTTGACGCCTTACTAGGTACCCCTATATGCGAGCTCATTTCCAATTTCGTGCTAGGTGCCTTTCCCCGTGGCACCCGACGGATTTCGCGGATTGTTACATTCTATGAAAGCGAGGAAGCCGAACTGAATATTCAATTCGACATTGAAAGCATACTTGCAGTGACAGGAGCACAGATTCGCCGATGGATTGAAGATCCAAATGAAGCAAGCTGCAAGGTCGCCGCATGCACAATGACATGGGATAATTCTGCTATAGGAGATTACGCTAACGATTTCAGTTCAGTGACTCAGGCAAGCCTCAATCTCACATACACAGAACGCTTTGAAGAAGTTGGACTTCCTACGCGCGCAGCACCACCCCCATATCATTATGTGGACCTATTTCATGATTTCACTAAGTTCAAGGCATTGGTCGGACCTGGTGTCATCTGGATTGCCGACATTGCAAGAAACAGAAAGAACGGACCCCCAATCTCGGAAGTCTCCTTGGCCTTCTATAGGAAATACTTCTCGCAGGAGCTCCGCTATGTCTTTGTTGATGGTGTGATCAATGTCAAGACCAAGGGTTTGATCATAGATGAGTTGTATCCATCCATCGGCGTGGAGTGGCTTACAGATCACCGTGATGAGCATACCCCTACCATATGGGAGTTCGGCACACCGGGGTATGATGCGATTCTAGGTTCACCTATCGGGCGGTTGGTTGCATTCATTGTTCTCGGTGGATTTCCTCGAGGCACTCACCGTATTCGGAAGATTGTGATCTGGCCGAACACGAAAATGCAAGAAGCGGCCGCTGACATGCGCTTTGACATTGTTCCCATCGAGTGAGCTGACATGCAGGCAATTTCTTAGGTTCAATATTTTTGTATCTCGGAATCTCCTTGGTTCTATGTATGTTCTACTTGGACTTGTTTTGGATATGTTTTTGGATATGTTTTTGGATTTTATAGATTTATTTTGTGACTAGATTCTGCAACCCAAATTGACGAACTTTTGATTTTAATCTCATTTCTATGTCAGGGCCTAGAGATGTACCCTGAGGCAGTGTAGTCACATATCCCACGTTCCTTTGGTAAACCCAACCGAAGCTTATTCCATGTGCGCGGCCTTCTTAGTAATCTCACAAACAAGCTCACTTTTGTCCAGGGTTGCTCAGCCCAGATACACCCAATGAGCAAGTCAAATGAGACTGTTTTCCCTGAAGCTCGCGAATTGACTCTTGGTTACTCCGATCCCTTTTGTACGGATCTTTATTTTCATGCATAGTCAAACTCTTTTTGGTTATTCGGGGAGCATAACTTGTCATATATCAATACACATCCAACAATTTCAGTGCCGTCCTTCCCGCGCGCGGACATCACTGCTCTTATTTCCTTGAAGATGGTGTAGAACCACGAGCTGCGAGGAGAATATTGGCCATTTACTGCGTAAGCGAATCCTTCTCTTCCCGTGTTAATTTATGGCTGTTGGTGCGCGTATTGTCTTGGTAAACGCAGCCATTCAGCCGGTCGCGAAGCGTAGCCCTCGGGATTCGAAATACCGCAGCTTGGCGTTGAGAGCGCACCTCACCATTTTTGATAGATTTGATGGCTAGTAGGACCCGCCCTCTCGCCGTGGTGATTTTTGACGTTTTTCACCGCGTTTTGGTGGCATAGTGGGTGGTTAAAAATGGTAGGTGGTGGTAGGACGCGTAAAAATGCGTGGGGTGGACGGGCCGCTTGGGAATTACGTTACAGTAAAAGGGTGATTATATTAAGTGCTGGATCGAGTTGAGCGATCCTGCCAGTTCGCGGTGGCTAGTTGTATAGCCCGTACGGACACTTACGTCCGCTTTACATACAACAACAGTATAAAGGATCTAAGCACGCGCTGAATCATTCAGGATAGGTAAGGTGTTAGTCGTGCACGCCCCTCTAGGCCCCCTCTAGGCGGCGTCCTAGAGGGGCGTGCACGGCTACTAAATTCCCGACGCTAGCGCATCTATCCACTTCAAGGTTGCTTCTTTTGGCTTGCTTTGCGAGAAGTTATTCTAGGCCCGCCCCCACTCTTTTCCCTCTGATAAAAGCCAGTAAAGGCTTTGCACTCTTGGTAATTTCTGTTTGACATCTCAACCCTAACTTCTTATGCAAGACGCAACACTGGTCGGTGAAATGGCGCGATCATTGGCAGATGACGATTCAATACCCAACGGCTGGCGGACTCGACAACCAGGGTGCACCATCTGGATCATCATAGCTATCTTTCGAGGCTTTTTGGAGGCTTTTTTCTACAGTATATACTACATCCCGAGCTATTTGCGCCAGAGTCCAACGTGGACCTACCGTCAGGCGTGCATGACACGGCTTTTTGAGAGAGGCTTTCATATTATCACTGAGATCGGTTTTACGCAATCTTTGAGCTTAGAACCAGGCGAACTTGGTGATCGCTGGGTGACCATCGACCCCGCACCAGCCTCCGCGTATTGCGATGACTTCACGAGTGATACTATCAAGCCAGAGACGGTCGGCGGTACTTGGTATCCGAAGCTACCATCGAAGCAGTCGCTACTGGAAGAGCAAGGTCTAGTGGTTTTGTCCTTTCATTCTGGCTCGCTCCTGTGGTTGACTGGACGACCAGAGGACTCGGAGCCCACAGCAACATTGTTGAACAACAAGCTGGGTGACAATACTCGCTCTTTTTGGCTGCAGTACCGTCTCGCCGGTGGCAGTAACCCAACATCGTATCCCGGGGCCATGCAAGATGCGGTAACAGCATACATCTACCTCACCAAAGAAATGGGAATCTCCCCTTCGCGCATCGTCCTCGCAGGCGACTCCACAGGCTCGACTATTGCAGTAGCACTTCTGCGCTATCTTACCTCCATCAAAGAGGTACAGGACCATGAACTCGCTGAACTTCCACCACCAAAGGCATGTCTTCTATTTTCGCCATCGGTCGAGTATTGCTTTGAAGGTGATCCTGAGGCCGTCGGCGCAAACAGGAATATAAATACCGACTACGTTGAGGCGCGTATGATGGCATGGGGTGCAAGGGCTATTGCCCCCCCTGACACCGTGCGCCTGGATGATCCGTATATCTCTCCGGCACTGCATCCATTTGCAACCCCGGTTCCAATTTTCATTCAGGCGGGAGGCGCGGAGGTCCTCTGTGATAGTGTTCGTGGGTTTGCCAACGCAATGAGCGCTGTCCCGGGAAATCTGGTTGAACATTTCGAAGTCCCAGATGTACCGCATGATGTTTATGTTGTAGGGACTGTGCTTGGATGGCCGAAAGAGCAGGAAGAGATCCACGAGGCTGCGGCGAGATTTGTTCTGCAATAATCTATTGATGTTTCAATCCACCTCTGACGCTGGGGGTGGATTTAACTAGTACTAGATAGAAATCAGCTGATTAGTAGTGATTCCGATAATTAGTAATTCTAGAATAGCTCGCCTCTCTATATAGCTTCCGAGATAGGCCACCCGGAAGTTATAAGGCTACTACTTAAATATATAACACCCCCCGATATTAATCCCTAGACTTATATAGGAGACACTACACTTTCCTTAGCCGCTTACTATAGTTATTTAGCTATTATAGATCTTTCACTAGAAGTAAATTGATCAGAAGTTACCGCCGCTAATAACTTCGGGGACACGGCGTTATACAAAGTAGCTCGAAATAGACACGATAGGTTATTAAGCGTCTATACAGGGATACTCGGGCAAAATATACTAATAATATAAAAAGGGCTATTAGAGCAGCTTCTAACTATAGAATTACACTCTACCTTAAGGGTTATTTAAACAAGCAAGGCAACTTTTGCACTAAACCTTGAACTACAGATAGGCCGTGATTACTTTATTAGATGATCGTTTTCGTCGTCCGGCATAATACAACTCCTCCCAAATTAGCTCTTCTTACATCACGTCCTTTTCATAAATACTATGCAATGAACAGTATTATATCATCCTTCAAGCCACAGCATACCACATATTCCTTTCCTTTGATGGTGAACAAGTCCGAGGCTGCCAAAAAATATTATACAGTCAACGTATGTCTTTCCTGACTATAGTGGCCAACGCGCTCGGCGAATCTCCATATCATTTCTCTGTTACTACTCAAACACCGGTTTATTTGTACTTATACCTGGCCCGTGCTTTCCCTTCCTCCAAATGAGCAAATTTGGTTCAAATTCTTCTACTTGCTTGCACTATTGGTAGCACGAGTGGCGACAGGTGCTAATCTCCTTGATAGCGAGGTATCTCGCCGGGTTGTTTTTTTTGGCTGTAATCCATGCTCATGTCGGAAAGGTTGGAAACCGATACTCTGATATCAATTAGTTTCTCCATGTTACCGTGGGCGCTTGTCCTCTATTTGACTACGTTCCTTCATTTAAGGGTCGCACATACACACACACACACACACACACATACTGTACGGTAATTTAGAGACGATAGTTAAGTAACTAACAAACGATTACTCACGATTACTCATAGTCAAGAAAAGAAAAATTATTCCTCTTTGAGTCCCCGACACGACCCTAAACTCCTTTGGGACCCCGACCCCTTGCGCTGGATCAGTTATGCCTGTGAAGAAGAGCTTTTGCTCTGCACGCCTTAGAGCCGTTTTCCATTATATTAATAGCTCAATCTCCCACCAATCTTTCCCTTCTTTTTGTACTCTTCTTCATACTTACCTCGTTTGTTTGACTGCGATCAAGGCAGTTCACCATAGATTGGTCAACCTACGAATTCCCGACGGATCACCTCTGGTAAGTCGCATGGCTGATTGTTTTTCTTATTTTTTTTGTCCCTTTTGTTTTTCTATGATGATATTTATCATTCACTCGCCGGAATGACCCACTGGTTAGCTTAAGACCAGTAGGGAAGTGATTCGAATTGGATCTGAGAATGAAGTTGATAGTACTGGGTAATTGCGACACCTCATTAAAAGCAATATGCTGACAGTTCACAAAGAAACGACGTATATAGAAATATTCGAAAATAGATTCCCCCATGGACAGTCTTGACTTTGTTCCTTACCCGTATCCGAAGCCACCTTATTCCGTATTTAGTTACTCTACAAATAGACTTTGCTTAGTCGTATCCTGAATAATTTCAGTCTAATACGCTATTTTGAAATACTGTAAGCCTTTACATTATGTAATTTTCCTATGCAGAGTTCTCGAAGAGATAGGCGCTCTTTCCACGCCTACGTCCTCCTTTTCTTTTTTCGCCTTCGCAGACGTCCACTGTTTCGATTAAGAGTAGGTATGAGTAATAGCCTGTGTCATTTTAATAACACCTCGCATCCTCAAAAGCTCGAACCCTAGTTCCCATCCTTCTTATTCTTGGTGGAGAATACCCACGGCAGTATGAAGGTTAGACAGGCGTTTATCGTTATCTGCAGGCCGGGCGGGTTATTAGGAGCACTAGGCCGTGGCCTAGTATAGGATCATTCAAAGGTTATACTTAACGAGAGCTAGAAGTACGGAGACACGAGAGTATAGAAAACAAGAATAGGTGTATCTGAACACGAAGTCATACGCGCACAACCAACCAGGAGAACAGCTTAGAAGTGCGTAGCAAAAGTATACTAGTAATAAACGAGGTAGGATAGCGAATTAGCTAATCTATCTAGGAGTGGGTATTTATAGTGTTTTTTATTAGACGACGGTATATCAGGGATCTACGAGCGTAGGTAGAGCTAGGTTATGACTAGCTACGCGGCTAGTGGCTACGGGTGGCTAGAAAGTCACGCTTCCTCGTATGACGAAAGCTTTGGTCTTGGATCGACTTGCCAAAGTCGTATTAGAATCTTATAGACTTATTAGCCTGCTGCGGGAGTGGATCGCTGCGGTGGCTTTTATTAGATGACTATATAGTAGTGTAGTAGATCGTAGGCACGTGCAGAACGAGTAAGTTAATATAGAGAGCCACGAGAATCCTCTTCTGAGAAAGCACAATCAGAACTAAGGATATTTATCTTCTCAGCTTCACTACTATTTAATTAAATAGATTTACCGTTCTAGACATTCTTCCACCTCTTTATACTCTTGATATAACGTGACCTATATATCATAATTAAGTTTTACCCTCTTCTAGAATAATATTGTTCTGTCCCCTAACGGTTACGCAGAATCCTATAATCTAGTATACCTTTCCGTTCGTAAACCAGAAACAATTAGCAATTTACTAGCAACTAGAAAGTTCTTTTCTAAGAAAGGCCCTTGAGCTAGCGATGATTAGGGATATTAACGAGGAAGTTTTCGGCCGAGGGCAAGACACAGAAGTGTGAGGGCCCTCACAAGAGGAAGATGAAATGCCGATGCTTACCCCTAATCGGGAATTTTGGCTGATCATCACCATGGAATGCCATGGAATATTGTGTTGTCTGCATTGAACGGATTATGGTATTTCCATCCTACCGATACGTATAGTTCAATGAGGCTGGGAGTCTAGGCGGGTTGGATTGACAATTGGTGCTTCGGCCGTGAAAGTGGGTCTAGCACGCTCAGCTTTGAGGAGTTAGCGGTACGGCGCGTGCCACGGATTCCCAGAAATGGGAACTTGAGGAAGGGTCATACCGATCACCAGTCTAAGCAACATCAGTCATATCACAGAATATATCAAACAAGCTAGGTGCGCTCCAGAAATAGGACCCTGGTACCTCCCCGCTTCGGGCGCACCGTCAAAACGGCTTCCGCCAATAGGTTTTTTGCTCTTACCGCTCGTTGCGCGTCAAATTCACCGTGCGGCTGAGCCTTTCCGCTTGGCGACTACTTAACATCTGCCTCGCTGGGTTTTGTACCTTTTTCTCCCTTCCCCCTTATCTATAGTGGCACATATTGTCTTCGTGGCTCAGGCGTTTGTTGCATACCCGACGTCGAATCGAGACTTTCAAAAACAACACAGTGACAGTGAATTGGCTTGAAGTCCCACGTAACTGATTTTCAGGCTCTCTCTACTCAGATTGTAGCCATGTCAGACCCTGCGGGATACACCGTGGGTTGGATTTGCGCCTTACTCGTGGAATATAACGCCGCACAGGAATTTCTCGATGAAGAGCACGAAAAACCGAGTTTTGTGTCGCCAAATGATGACAATGACTATACGCTAGGCAAGATGGGCGAACATAACGTTGTCATTGCCGTCTTGCCCGATGGTGAATATGGAACAGCTTCGGCAGCTAATGTAGCGACAAATATGCTGAACAGCTTTCACAACATCAGGATCGGTTTTATGGTTGGCGTCGGCGGGGGTGTACCAAGCAAGAGCCATGATATTCGTTTAGGGGATATTGTGGTCAGTGCTCCTCGAGATGGCGCGGGTGGTGTATTCTAATACGACTTTGGCAAGTCGATCCAAGACCAAAGCTTTCGTCATACGCTATTCTTGAACCAGCCACCGACCACACTTCGCACTGCGATCACGGGAATTCAAGCACAATACAAAAGGAAAGGACACCAACTCCAGGAAGCCACTAACAGCGTTCTCGATAAGAACCCTAGGCTACGCCAAGAGTATAAACAGCCATCAATAAACACGGATAGGCTGTTTAAAGCTGAAGTTATACACAAGCTAGATTGCCGTGACACGTTATGTGTAGATGAACTGTCGAAGTTGGTACTACGAGATGAACGGGCCGACTATGAAGATAATCCTGCGATTCACTATGGCTTGATTGCTTCTGGTAATCAGTTGATGAAAGATGCTTTGATTCGAGATAGACTTGCGGCGGAGAAAGACGTCCTCTGTTTCGAAATGGAGGCCTCTGGCCTTATGAACACTTTCCCTTGCCTAGTTATTCGGGGTATCTGCGACTACTCAGACTCACATAAGAACAAAGGGTGGCAAGGTTATGCAGCGATGGTGGCAGCTGCATACGCGAGAGATCTTCTACGGAGGATCCCTCTTAACAAAATTGAGGCCGAGGAGAGGATCAGTGTCCTTACATCTGGTTAGTCTAGGGCAGACTAGAATCCTTGTTGAACAAACATTGACCTGGAGAGATGTACAGACGTACTAAAAAGCACCAACCAGCTCCTAGATCGAGCAAACGACCAGCGAGAACAACACTATCATGAGTTAAAGACAAGAGCTTTGACAGATCAACAACAACATTATCACCAAGTTTTCAAGATCGCAAATTACACGGAGCAGAAGGACATCAATCCAGGGCGAGTGGAGGGAACCTGCCAATGGGCTCTAGGGAGCCCTGAGTACGTTCGTTGGCTGAACAGCATCTCTGATGACCTTCTATGGGTATCAGCTGATCCAGGCTGCGGGAAGTCTGTTTTAGCCAGGTCGATTATTGATGAGTACCTGGAAGCTTTAAGTCCAGCAGCGACGATATGTTACTTCTTCTTCAAGGACAACGATGAGCAAAAACATGTTGCTGCAGCACTATGTTCCGTGCTACACCAGCTCTTCAGCCAACGGCCTGATCTGTTACATTATGCTATACCATCGTTTGAAAAGAACGGGGAGAAGAATATCTGTCAAGAGTTTGAGGAACTTTGGCAGATTTTTATCATAGCAACATCAACTAACATATCGAGAAAGACGATTTGTATATTTGATGCGCTTGATGAATGCTGTGATATCGATCGGAATCGATTACTTAGCAAGCTTCAGTCCTTTTACCACAAACCACGTTCACCAACACCAGGTACCTATTTGAAATTCCTAGTCACCAGTCGGCCATATGATCACATTGAAGATCAGTTCCGAGCGATCACGAATTCTTTCCCATATCTCCATTTAAAGGGCGAAGAAGAAAATTACCAGGTCCATAAGGAGATCGATCTCGTTGTGAGGATTCGAGTAAGAGAACTAGCCGAAACAATACCACTATCTCTAGATATACATCGGCGAGTGGAAGAGCAGCTTCTTCAAATGGCACACCGAACATATCTCTGGTTACACCTAGCCATTGATGATATCCGCACGACCTTTAAACGCAGTCTTCGGCCTGAAGCGAGTTCGATCAAGCTGATACCGCCATCTGTTAGTGCCGCATATGAAAAGATTCTGTGTCGAGTGCCAGACGATCAGAAAGATACCGTTAGACAGATCTTACAGATCATCGTGGTAGCGCGACGCCCTCTGACAATACAAGAGATGGCTATGGCGTTGGGTATTGCCACCTCCCCAGAATCGAAAACAACCATGCAGGCTAGACTAGATCCAATGAATTTGGATAGGAAGCTTCGCCAATTATGCGGCCTATTTGTGTTCACAAATAACTCCAAAGTCTATCTTATTCACCAGACGGCCAGAGACTTCCTAATCAGAAAAGAAATGGCTACCCAATCAACCTCTATATGGTCAGGCCGCCTAGAAGATATGGATTGCCAAATGGCCACTATGTGTTTACGATACTTGTCTATGGAGAACTCGGAACAAAGAGAAGACTCTGCACATTCGAGTATAGGAAGCTTTCTGGATTATTCAGCAATTTACTGGCCTGATCACATACGCAATATGACTTCGACTCCAGAACAAGAAGTGGAAGATTTGCTTTTCCAGCTATACGATATCTCAGCAGACCTGTTTTTCCTTTGGTTTCCTATATTCTGGAGGGCAGTGGAACCAGTCAGAGAGGCTCCTATGATGACTTCATTACATCTGGCGGCTTTTAATGGACATACGCAAATACTTCACCGTCTACTTGGTACAGGCGAAAGTAATGTCGATTCACCAGATAGTACAGGATCAACTGCAGTTATGTGGGCCTCGCTGAATGGACACGATGGGGCTGTTAAACTGATTTTGAGCCACGGAGCCAATGTCAATATTAGATATAAAGGAAGCTCCAATGCGCTTTACAATGCTTGCTCCGGAGGACACTACAAGATTGTCCAGATGCTATTAGAGCACGGAGCAGATGTCAATGCCATAGGTGGGAAATATGGCAATGCTCTACAGGCTGCTTCCGCAGCAGGATACGATCAAATCGTGCAGACACTAATAGAATACGGGGCTGATGTCAATTATTACGGTGGAGATTGTTGCAACCCGTTATTCGCCGCTTATTTGCATGGACACTTTAGTACCATGCAAACACTGCTAAGGCATGGAGCTGACGTGAATGTTAGCGGTCAATACTACGGTAATACCCTACAAGCCATATGCGGTGCAAGTGACGTTACGACTATGCGAATGCTGCTAGAGCACAGGGCTAGTCTTGTTTGTCACGAGGACGAGCGCTACGCTAATGTCCTGTGTGTCGCTTGTTTTGAAGGTCGGACTGAGATTGCTCAAATCTTACTGGAGTACGGAGCAGAAATCAATGCTCCAGTTGATCCTTACATCAATTCCTTTCTGTATGATTGGTACGATGCTGAAGTCAGTATTCAAGTCGATTCCTTTGGCAATTCCTTATTGGCTGCTTGCTCTAGAGGACATACAGAGATTGTGCGGATGCTGTTGCAGCATAGAGCCGATATTACTGCTCAGGATCGAGAGAAGTTTCACGGCAATGCTCTAGAGGTTGCTTGTCACGAAGGGCATGACAAAATCGTGGAATTGCTGCTAGATAAAGGAGCCGACGCCAATGCACAAGGTGGTCTTTACGGCAATGCCTTACAGTCTGCCTGCGTGGAAGGACACGGCCACGTCGTGCAAATAATGTTAGAACATGAAGCCAATGTCAACGCCCAGGGTGGTCACTACGGAAATGCACTCCAGGCTGCTTGTTCCAAGGGATATAGCAATATCGTGCAAATATTGCTGGAGCGAGGAGCTGATGTCAACGCCCAAGGTGGTTTCTATGGAAATGCGCTCCAGGCTGCTCGTTCTGAAGGAAACCGCATCATGGTGCAAATGCTACTGGAGAGAGGAGCCGATCAATCGACACCCGATATCCTCTTTTCCGAAGGACTCTAGACGTCAAGTGACCCATTAATCAAATAGCATCAATATAATTCTTGAAGCTCCTCTATCCCCCGACCTGTAGGCCATCTGTTAAAGGTACTTTGATTCTTGCTGTTGGTTACTTACGTATCGATTGCTAGAGACAAACATATAATTAAGTCTGGGACACTATTCATGAACAAATTAAATATATTGTGCAAGAGAAAAAGGGAATACAATGCGTCCCGAAACTGGTGCAACCACTTACACTCTTTGACTGTTTCTCCAGAGTGAGGATGCAGTGACTGGCAAAAAAAACGGCAGGCTAGTAGCACATACGGCAGCAGGGTTCTATCCAAGAGAAGTCGATAGCCAGAAATCGTTAGCGGTTCATCATCTCGGCTGCGTAGCAATGCAAAAAATGCGGCCACGCAATAAGCAAGCGATTCCATGTCTATTATATGTCAGGGGCTGAAGATGTACCCCGAGGCGGTGTAATCACATATCCTACTTCTCATTCGTATCTTCAATATGAAGGCGGAAAACGGGAGATGAAGAATGTCAACACACCAAAACCGAAAAGCACTAGAAAAGGGGTATTCTGATCTAAATTCAGACCGTATTCTCGAAAGAACCACTGCTAACGCTTCCTCGGCCTCCGTCCTCTCGATGTCTTGGCATTAACAACCCCGACCGATTCCGGACTCGACCGACTCATGTCCGAAACGAAGCCGAGACAAATCTCGAATCAGCCCATTCTATATTCCGGAGTCTTCAACCCGAGGCGTACAGTAGACAGAGATGAGGCGAAAAATGGATAATACCCCAGACGGGAACCCACTTTACCCGATTCCAGCCCGCTCAACCCGCATATAACTCTCAGTGACAAAGCCGGGGTTTTTTCAGCTCAGGTTTTTACCGGTACACCCGGCACAGAGTCTCTCCGCTAGGAGCCGATTTGTTCCAAACAGAAAACTACACAAGCTATTGGTGACGGGAAAGGCGTGGGTGGCGGGCTGGGCGTCGGGGTTATCAGGCTAAATTACCCTACTTAACCGCGATCCGCTAAATCAGGGAGGTCTGGGGGCTGTTTTGGGTTAGTCTCTGTGGCATAGCCTGTCCACTAGTTGTGTTTGTCTGTGCGATCATTACTTGTTTCATATAAACATTATAATAGGCTAGATTGGAATCTAGCTTTGACCGGAGAACAAAGCCGGCCTGGTCGCGTAGTCAAAGACAAAAGCACGGTTGACGCGGGGTTCAACCCCCGGATTGTGGAGAATGTGGGTGGTCCCATGTCTTTAAATCCGAGCTTTCTCCACGATATTGTCTGACCGAGTCAGTAGCTTCAAGACATCGTAGAATACAATTCCAAATTATCATACCATGCAGAGGAGTTATGTCCGAGGTCGTTTGATTCCACACTCAAGCCACGGCGTCAACCATTATCTAAGCTCCGCCTAGCCCCAAGCCGTACCCATGATGCCCAATTTAACCAGTGTTCATCCTGGTCCGGGTAAATACCCACCCGCGCACGGGCTGAGTGATCCTTCCATTTTCTTGTAACCTGGCAGCCGACCGGCTAGTCCGGCGACGCGGCTGTGGAGACGGGTTATGGAGAGGTCATGTCTAGTCCCCGTGGGGATAAAGGGCCGGGGTATGTTGTATTCTCCCAGGCGGGTGAGCTGGGCTGATAAAAAGGTCCGACGATCCCCTGCTTGGACTCGAGCTTCAAAAATTAATTCTTGGAATACTCATCATGGCTCCTCTGGCTGGTGAGACGGCCATTTCGGCCAAGCGTGCCGAGCTGGCTGGTAAAGCCGGTATCTATGGTTTGATCAGCAACAAGAAGACTTCGGCTATTGGATTGTTTGCATCGCTTGGGGGTCTGGTCTATGGATATAATCAGGGAATGTTCGCGCAGGTCTTGACCATGCATTCATTCTCAGTTGCTGTGTGTATACCTGAGCCTCGGACTTCTCGCGAGCTGTCGCTGACATTAGCAGACGGATGGATATGCTGCGACGACAGGTATCAAACAAGGTCTCCTGACCTCTGTTCTTGAGCTTGGTGCTTGGGTCGGAACCCTGATCAACGGTTATCTCGCCGATCGTCTCGGTCGTCGCCTTACAGTTCTGGTCGCTGTGGTTGTGTTCTGCGTTGGTGTCATTGTGCAGGCCTGCACCGTGAACAAGGACTACGTCTTCGCTGGACGGTTCGTGACCGGTCTTGGTGTTGGTAGTTTGTCCATGGTTGTGCCCTTATATAACGCCGAACTGGCGCCGCCTGAGATTCGTGGCTCGCTGGTTGCTGTGCAGCAGTTGGCCATTACCTTTGGCATCATGGTCTCCTTCTGGGTATGTCTCCTCATGAGTTTCACACGCGATGGACACTGACAGCTGCAGATCGGATACGGAACAAACTATATCGGCGGCACCGGAGCTACTCAGTCAAACGCGGCTTGGCTCATCCCTATCTGCATCCAGATATTGCCCGCACTCGTCCTGGCAGCCGGCATGATGATGTTCATGCCGCAGTCGCCTCGCCATCTGATGAATACCGGTCGTGAAGAGGAATGTCTGCAGACTCTTGCTCGTCTGCGTGGTACTTCGACTGAGGATCTCCTCGTTCGCATTGAGTTCCTCGAAATCAAGAGTCTGCACATGTTCGAAGTCGAGACCGCTGCCGAAAAGTACCCTCACCTCCAGGATGGCTCATTTAAAAGCAACTTCAAGATGGGATGCCTCGATTACTTATCACTCATCACGAACAAGTCGTTGTTCAAGCGTACCAGTGTTGCTGTATGTACTTTTCCCTCCATCTGATCGGAATTAACTGCTGACAAGGTCAGTGCATGATCATGGTCTTCCAACAGTGGAACGGCATCAACGCAATCAATTACTATGCGTAAGTCTCAACCAAGTCTTCTCTCAGGATATTACTAACAACACAAAGCCCCTTCATCTTCAAAAACATGGATCTCCCTGGAAACACCACCACTCTCCTTGCGACTGGAGTCGTCGGCATCGTCGAGTTCCTTTTCACCATCCCCGCCGTCCTCTGGGTCGATCAAATCGGTCGTAAGAAGATCTTGATCGCCGGAGCTGTCGGCATGGCCACCTGCCACTTCATCGTCGCTGGTATCATTGGATCCTACGAGGGCAGATTTGACGACCACCGCGCAGCCGGTTGGGTCGCTATCGTATTTGTGTGGATCTTCGTCATCAACTTCGCCTACTCCTGGGGCCCCGTCGCGTGGATCGTCACCTCCGAGGTCTTCCCTCTCAGCATGCGTGCCAAGGGTGTCAGTATCGGTGGTAGCAGTAACTGGGTAAGTTGAGTATCGGTTTGCAGCGCGACATGTCTAACACGTTCTAGTTGAACAACTTCGCGGTCGGAACTTCCACATCCCCATTCATTTCGGCATCCGCCTACGGCACCTTCATCTTCTTCGGCTGTATGACCGTTGTCGGCATCTTGTATGTCTTCTTCCTGGTCCCCGAGACCAAGGGCCGGACCCTGGAGGAAATGGACGAATTGTTTGGATCATCCGGTCTCGCCGCAGCCGACGCTGAGCGCAAACACCGTATCGAGAGCGAGATCGGCCTCCTCGAATTAGTCGGTGTGGAGACTTCAAGTGACAAGAAGGTTGATGCTGCACACACTGAGGAATTTGTGGCTGTGGATACTAAGATGCAGTGAGCAAGGAGATGAAATCTAATTCATGATACTGATACCATAGGGCACCGATGCTTGATTATACCCCTCTACTGGGGGAGTCAGCTAAACGCAAGGGCTTTCAATTCGCCCGTGTGGCTTGTAATATTGAGATCTGTGGTTTATGAGATGTCGTTTATCGGAATGTGTGGTATTTAGCCAATCAACGATGTCAATAACTCTAAATTTATATTTAGAGTGTGCCACAAACCGTAAATGGTCTCTAAACCTCGAACCAAAAACTAAACCGTAATAGTTGCGGTTTCAAACCGCTTAAACCGCACCTAGACATCGCCAAAACCCGCACCCGAACCCAACCCAGCGGGTTATAAATCTAGATTCGATGACATTAATTATGTAGAAACGCTTCTTCAGTTGTCCGCGGGTGGTAACATTGAACACATCGAAGACCACCGCCCGGAAGCGAACCCAGCAATACAAATTATTTAGTCTCATCATGTTCTATTTGTTCCGCCGGCTTTTTCATTGGCGTTAAATGATATGATAGCTGGTTAGGTCACCGCGTCTCTACCCGCACCGATAATATACTGGCTGAAAGCCAAGGAACGGCCAAAAGCCCGATGCGTCCGCCGAGTAAAGAAAAGGAATCTTTCCGACCATTTCAACTGACGAGCTATTTTTGGCATAATTACTTGATGCACTCGACGATTCCAAATTGACCCCGTCAGAGTATTTTTCTTCCTATCGCCACGAGCAACGGTTTGCATTGGTTTAGGTTAGTTAATCGTCTTACGGTTTACCTTGAGGATACTGCTCGTGCTGTCACTTCTTCATTAGTCATCCAGCGAACCCATCTCTCCTATCACGACTGTTTTCTTTCCAGCTCAACTCTCACCCTCTTCAGCATCCCATCTCGACCACGGATGCTTCGAACCAAGCACTGGGTTAAAAATTTATACCTGGAAACATGATTACCTTTCCTGAGTCTAGCTTCTTCAAAGAGAGACGGGCCTCTGCACTTCCTACGCCAGTTGAAATCAGAGCCATAAACAAAGATTCTGGCAATCTCTACGCGACAAATTTCAACCGCCCTCCTCCTGTCAAGATACCGCCTCTTGGACTAGTGGTTAAGTATGGAGCCGACGTGACTGTGATCGAGGCTCAGACTCAAATGAAAATACGCGAGCAACTTCAAGGACAAGTGCCTACTCCTGAGATTTTTGGATGGAGCGAGGATGGAGGTCAGGTTTTTATCTACATGTCCTTGGTTGAGGGCGAGACTTTGGAAGAGAGATGGAGTGGTATGAATGAGGCTGAGAGACAAGCTGTCTGTGAAGAACTTCGACACTTTGTGAAAATATGGAGGGCCTTAACGCAGGACCAGCAAGACTGCTATATCGGTATGTGTATTCCTTTAGGTTTAATAAATAAGTAGCTATAATCTAAAACTTATTCCACAGGTAGTTTTGGTAAGCAACCGCTGAATGAGGCCTTCCTTGAGTCCCACCCAAAACTCGCTGGGCCATTTCAAGGTGCAAATGCCATCCAACTGTTCCAAGATGCTTGCGGAATTGAGATCGATAGCGACGTGCCTATTGTTCTTACTCACAGCGATCTTGCCCCACCCAATATTCTTCTATCGCCTGGGTCGGATCCAAAGGTAGCAGCGATCATTGACTGGGGTCAGGCTGGGTGGTATCCTGCGTACTGGGAGTATTGTAAGGCGCGACGAGTGAGAGTGGATCCAGAGTACTTTGATGATGCTCTTCAAGAAGAATGGTACATGAAATATCTGCCAATGATCCTGGAGCCTGTGGATGATGAGAAATACTACCACCCTTGGCTTTGGTTTGTGTTATCTAAGGGCATCTAATCAGATAATCGGAGGAAGTTTGAGGAGAAAACTGACCGTAAATGATGCTCTTATTCCACATATGTGTCAAGTATTTCCATTGGGTGCTCTGAGCTCGTTTTTCTATAAGTCGGTTGTTCTCGTTCCTCCCTACAGATGTCCATTTACGCTATGTGGGGTGCGGGGAACTTGTCCACAGACATTCCTTTGCATTCTTGTTTACCCCGGCAATATAGGGAGATGTTACTGCTGTTGCTTGAAGCTCTGCTACCCCACTCAGTAAAGCTCTGGCAGGGTTGAGTCTGTCTGCGAGTTGCAAGAGATATCGCATTCTTCCTCAACTATGGTCGGCTACAGTGATTGTTGCTGCTTTCTGCAGACATATGCTAATCACCAAGGCACGGGCGTGATACGAAGAACGAGAGATACCCAGACCTATTTGGATACTGGAAGCGTCGTCAGGCAACATAGTATCCCGCCAATTCAAAGCCCAGTCTTGCGTTCCACGACCTACTCACGGATTTGAGTCGTCGGCGTCGCGCTAAAAATTGATGAAGGAACAGCGCAAGGGCCGAGGCCATCCTGGACGGTAGGTTCTTTTCTGGGGGCTTAAAATAAGCACATCTTGCCCTCGTTCGTGGTTGTGTTCGTGGTTGTGTGCGTGTGTGGTAGGCTTCGCATGTGAGCAATTTATGCGGCCGCGTAGAGTGAAACGCGGTACGTCGTAAACGCGTGCTAGGCTGCAACAGAAGAGATAGATTTATTCTGAATAGCCTAGATCATATATATGTTTTCATACTTTTGACGGATAGAATCATGCTTAATTTTGACTCGGATTAGGGGGCATAGGGTATATCTAAAGAGAAGTGGTGGAGATGGAGTCCCGTAAATCAATTAAGGTGACGGTTGATTGTGGTGGCGTGTTGATCATGAGGTACGCTATTCGGTTGATTCGGCAGAATGCAAGTATGCCAAGGTGCATAAAACACGTCCATATGATGGGTCATTTATAATTAGAATCATCGGCCCACTCAGCCCAATGGATCTCACCCCACAAATGCAAGTTTTAATAGCTTCTGTCTGGGACTGAGACCAGTCATAATGCTCGGCGGGCGCCCTGTCTTACCTGTATCACATAAATTAGTCCACAACCTCAAGCTCACATTTTCCTTCCCCAACCTGTTTCCTGCTCTTCCACAAAGAAATAAAACCCCTGAGAATTCACTTCACCCCTACCATCCACACATCCAAAAAAAATCCCACACCAAAACCACCACCACTCCATCCTCCAAAATGAGCACAACAACCACCGCCGCCCTCTCAACTTCCACGGCGACGTGCGGCGCCACAGTCTACCAACTCCCTATTACCGACGCCGCCTGCGCCGCCAAGATCTCCGGAAACATAAAATCCGTCTTCGACACCTGCTGCAAAGGCGACAGTCCCGTGAAATACGACTCTGACTGCGGCATCTACTGCCTCGCCCAGGGACAAACCGTCGCAGAGCTCTCAGACTGCCTCATGAGCAAGTCGAACAATTACCGGGATGTTTTCTGTGAGGGGAAGCAGAATGCTACTGCCACTGCAGCGGCGACTACGACGAGGAGTACTGGTACTTCCACTTCAACTACCACGACTACGGGTACTAGTACCAGTACTAATGCTGCGGGTGTCAATGGGGTTAGTAAGGGGGGACTGGGTGTTCTTGCGGTGTTGATTTGTTCCGGCGTTATGGGGCTTTTCGCTAAATAGACTAAGACGAATGTTGACGTCTACCAGAAAAAAAAAGAGTGGATATCGTGGGATGCGGATGCGGACTGCGATACCGGGGAATTTTCATTTTTGCGGTGGGTCTTGATGCTCAGGTTCAGGTTCAGCCTGCGGTTGATGACTCCGACTCGATGCCTTTTTTTTTCGATTGTTCCAAAATTCTAGCTACATAACGATTAATATTTAATTTTCCGTTTCCTTGTTTATGTTGATGTTGTTTCAATGGGGCGTCGATCTTCATTCTTCCTGTTCTCGCGAATCGGGGATCGCGGATCCTCCGGATCGTCGGTTTAGTCAACTTGCAGACCCGAACGGGTGATTTTCGGTTGTTTGGTGTTGGGTGTATGTAACCTTGCGACCCCGCGTGGAGGACAGGGGTATTGGGCTGATATAAATGAAATCATATGTGCTCCGTATGGATGTTGTACAGTTAATATGGTCAAGCTTACAATTTTGTTCGCTTGGGTTGTTCTTCAGGTTTTGCCGCTAATCCGTGCGGAGACGCTGGATCGGAGGTTGAGCGATGGCGTTGCCAAGATGCCGCCTATGGGGTATTCTTTTCAGAATCTATTTCGGGCACAAACCCAGACTTGAGATACTGATGTTTTGCAGCTGGAATACATATAACGACTATTCATGCTCCCCCAACGAGTCAATTTTCCATTCCAATGCAAAGGCCCTTGTTGACTTGGGCCTCGCTGATCTCGGATACCGTTATGTGACCACAGACTGCGGTTGGACAGTCGCCGATCGAACACCTAATGGCTCGCTGACATGGGATGAGACGTTTTTCCCGAGTGGATTTCCTGCATTGGGAGAGTACATCTATGACCTGGGTGTCCTCTTCGGCGTCTATGAAGACGCGTGAACTCGCACTTGCCAGACAAATATTGAACAGGCGGGGAGTCTCTGTATGTTTCTTGTTGAGCTCCGACAATTGCATGTGCTGATAGAATGTGAAGATCACGAATAAACAAAAAAAATATACATACAACAGCAGGGATTCGCTGGTGGTCACCCACCCAACTACTAACCTGCCGGCGTGTGGCTTAAGTACGGCTGAGCGGACGGGAAGCCCTGTTCTCCACACCCTATGGTCGTATGTGCTTGATTATGGTTCAACCTGCAATATATAGAATTTGACATCTGGTAGTGGAATCATGCGTAACAGGCGAGGCTGTGTGGGACTACCCTACATTGGTAGTGTTGAATACTGCGGAGGAGTAGACGCATTTCAGTATGTGGGCTATTTTGAAGAGTCCGCTTACTATTGGTGGGGCATTCAATGAGGGTGTTATTGCGTTCAATCAGGACTCGCTGGGGCTGAGTGCGAGCTTAAGGAGACGGTGGACGGAACAGCAGTATGAGACCTGGAGTGGAGATCTTGAAGACGGAAGGGTTGTTGCGGCGTTGATTAATTGGGACGATGTGGAGAGGGACTTGACAATTGATTTGCCTGATGTTGGAGTTCAGTATGCTGGATCGATTAAGGATGTCTGCGCGGACCAGACAGTTGAGGTTGTTCGGACGATTTACACCTATACTATCGCAGCTCATGGGGTCATGCTGTTGGAGTTGGGCAACGTGACGCAAGCTGGCGTCTGTTCAGCGGAGCTCTTCGCGACGAAGAGCGGGTATGTTCCTTTATATTTCTATTGTCTTCGTTTGATTCATCCGTGGCCGTGTTATCCCAGTCGTTGTTTTCCCATGGGCTGTCATAACCTAGTTTTTCCTTCCATGGTCCGTCGCTAATTAGCCTTGTCTAGAAACAAGCTATCCTTCAGCAACATATATGCCAACACCACGAGCTCGAACCACACTATTTCCATTACTTCTGCTCAGGCTGCAAAATCGGATATTAACGTTACCCTGCAATCCTCCGCCGACCAAACAGCTCAGAAGGTCCGGGTACCGGCCTCAAGCCAAACGGTAGAAGAAAGTCTTTCTTTGACTGCAGGTGCCGCAAACGAAATCCTCCTCAATGCTTCCATTCCATTGCATCGATCCACATCAATTCCCCTGCTGGAACATACTAAGGTGCCCCGGAATTCACCCTGTCTGGATCCGCTACGCTCACAACATGTGGAGATGGGTACTGCCAGCCAGTGGGTCAAGAAATTGGAAACCTCAACGTCAACAGTACCGCTTCAATTACCGTCCCGGTCAGCATACCATCTTCTGACTCCGGTAATGCTACGGCAAGGTACGTGGAGATCGATTACATCAACAATGGTATTGCCCTGTCCACTTCATGGGGATACGGGTCTAACTCGAGAAATCTGACCGTCTCCCTGAACAGCGGAGACCCAATACGACTTGAGGTCCCTCTGTCGGGTGGGCATAGTGAACTCTTTGAGCCTGGTCTTGGATGGTGGGATGCTGCGACTCTGGGATTGCTTGTGGAAGGATGGAAAGATGGGAACAATACGCTGGTCCTAGGGAACGATGCTTCTGTCAATGTGAGCCAGACTTATGCTCCGGACATCGTAGGGGTGCGTGTTTTCAGTTAGATTATAGTCTGCAATTGTGAACATGCTGAATGGTGATCTATACTCGTTGCGTGATTGTTAGTGACGTCTTTTAGTTGATGAGTGCCATGGTGGAAGTACCAGCGTTACTAGATGCGACAACAAGGGGCCAGGACTCCCCTAGAAGATGTCAGTTCAGTCACTTGTGCGGTGACGTCAATTTCTGTAGCTCCAGGATCCCATAGATGGCGAACCGGCACAAAGTCATGCCGTGTTTACCCGTCAATAGAAATTCACATGCAATTCTCAATAGGAAAAAAGTCAAGCCGGGGGCTTCACCCCTTGCGCTAGTCCCGGAATAGGCTAGCGTGCCGATCTTTCGGTACCCTACTAACCCGACTAGGATTGGACTGTATCACCAGCATCATTCCTATCAGGCGAACTCGCCTTGTAGCCCCAATTGTATATGGTAAACGAGGCAAAGCTCATATTTTAATTAGCGCAGTTTTCTGCCACCTATTGCTCGTCACCGCCTGCTATACACAAGTACCCCGGATTTCGCTCCCAGGTTCTTTCTCTCTTTTCTGGTCAACTACGTTTTGGGGTTCACCACTATTGGCGCGAGTGAGTGACTCGCTCCCCGAGGGGGAGTTACCTCCCCCAACGGGTACCACCCACTCCGAGGTCGCCACGGACGGCGGAAGGAACAGGGTTTGGTAAGTCACTCCATATCCTCGTTTGAGTCTTCCCCATCTCGACTCGCTTCCATGGCTCTCCTCCCAACTTGAATCCCCTCCAACGTGACACTTCTCCCAACTCAAACTTCTTCCCAAATAGGGTCTTCTCCAATGATTGTTCTCACTTTACTTGGTGTCAATTAATGCCCCTCGGTCTGACAACAGTTCTGACAGGCCCCTTTGCTTCCCGTGACGCGGAGACCGTTTCAAACTAGGCCTTCGGCGTCACATCCGTCTGTCCCATGGACGGTAAGCCCTCCCATGATCCTCTTCAACTGACCGTCCAGTCACTGATACATTACACAGTCCCACCAGGCATTCGGCCCACCGGCCTCGGTTCAACAGCCATGGTTAGGTGCCGGTACTTCAACAACCACATCTCCTGCTGCGGCCTAGGTCAAGAGCCCGAGTCCATTGGTCCCAGTTGCTCAACAACCACAATACTGGGGCCACGGACACGGTTTTTCAATAATCACAACGGCCTGGGCCGCTGCCTCCGTTGAAGTACCGATGCTGCACGGTTTTTCAATAACCATGTCTGCCGGGGCTGGGTGGTTTTCCAGCCAAGGGCCTGGTGGTTCGGAAGTTTTCAACTGAGGATGCCTCGGAGTGGCCGGCAACTGTTTGTATTCCTCTTTTTCTCCCAGTGCCTGCGTCCTGGGATATATGCTGACTTCTCTTTAGTGCAGAATGTTCGTTGCCAGGTAGTTCAATTCTTCCATAGCATTAATCTACCGCTTTGACATATCACTCCATATTCTGCCATCCCCTCTGGCATAGGACTCTGCTTCTCTCCTTTTATTCCCTTCACGAACTCCTACGAGATTTTATTATCGAATATAATGCGAAAAGAAAGCAGAAATAAAGCACGTGCTAGATATAGGTTTATTAAAGTATAGGGCGAAAAACAGGAGGAGCTAGTATCAGTAAATATCCCACAATTATCTCGAAAGTATTATCTGGCAAGGTGTAAAGAATAGAAATTTAGGCATAAATCGTGTTCATAGCTATTAAAATAGAATCTATTAGCGAGCTATTTGATATAGAGGGTTAGGGTTTAACTTGCCGGTGACATTCTCCGATCTTATCTACCACTTAGACTCTCTCTGAAACTCGTGTTGAGCCTGGTCTTCCTCAGTCTGATCTTCTTCTCCGGCGTCCGGCTTTGTGCCGTCTTCGTCAAGTATCACTTTGTTCTCCTCTTCCTCATCGGTATAACTGCCGCCTTGGTGTTTATCCTTAGTAGATTTCTCGTAGTTCTCTTGACCACGTTCGGGAAGAGAATCGACATCCTCAAAATATAAAAAGAGGGTCTTTCAGAGGGTCGTTGCTGTGGAAGCACGGAACACGTTGGCTGAAAGGAGTGGCACAGGGGAGTGCTTCTGGAGGGCTCATCTCACTTGTAGCGAAGCCATAGGGAAAATGAGTGTTGTCCGATGGATCCCAGCATATGTGGGTGTCCGTGGTGTTGAATATACAGACAGGGCTGCAGAATCCGCCGCTCTGTAGGGAGTGGGAGGTCCAGGCAATGTTGCGGGGTTCGGTGCGGATAACCCCTTTATCCGACTAGCCTCCGCAGCGAAGCGATGCGTTCGGCAGCGTATTAAGAAGCGGTGAAAGAAGCAGTGGAAGAAGCAGTGGAAGAAGCAGTGGAAGAAGCAGTGGGAGAGGGAAAAGACGGCCAGACCAACAAGGCGCCTGATTAAGGAACCAAGCCGGAAGGCTCTGGAAATATACGAAGGGCTGACGAAGCCGTTCGCATCGACACTTATACAAATGCGGTCAATGCGGATCGGGCTGAATCACTTCTTATATATGATCAAAGAGAGGGAATCAGATCGCTCTAACTATGATCAGGGGTCTCAGACACCGAGACACATCCTGCTCTAGTGTCCGCTATATAGCGATCTGCGGGGAACCACACTTGACAAGATCGCTCGCACCGACCTTAGAAGCACTACATATTACGAGGCAATCGTATCCTACCCGCGCGTGACCCGCTACGCCGCTACTATAATGCACTAGATAGGTCTCCTCGGTCAGTTGCGGCACGTGGAAGCGGAGCCGGCGTCTGACGAAGACGATAACCACGAACGAATAGGCCTCGTGGCTATAGGATAGGTTGTGAAGACGCTATATATATACCACCCAACGACGAGACCGAACCACCAAGGATAGTGAGGGTACTTGAACCGCTACCCATTCACCACGCCAACACTATTAATTAAGAACCGAAGTGCTTAGAGTTCCCGTAGTCGGGAAAAGGACCGACGAATGAGAGGCGGGAGTATACACGGGGACGAGGGGACACAGAAGGAGTGGAATACTATGGGAATGGTTACTTTGGGTTTGATTTTATATAGTCAAGCCCAAGCCAGAGGTGCGCACCAGGTCCAAAATCACAATCTCAGCTTCTTGACCTTCGAAGCTCTCAATTGACTCAATGCGAATGCCTTCAAAACTGATCTTGAAGGCTTTGTTCCTTTTGCGTCGTGCTTCTCAGCCATTTTTGCCAAGACAACCAAACGTGGATCAACGTCCCGACACCACCGCCGAAAACAAACCTGTCAACCAAGTCTTCATCCTTATCCCCTGTATCATTACCTTATCATCACGACAGCCATTATGCGGCTACGAAACGGAAACATACTAAGCCTGTTTAGGCAACCGGCTCTGCTAGAGGCCGACTCCAAGATGGGAAGGGACGATTAATCTGTTTCCCACCTCGAAGCAACTCTGTTATTTTCTTCTTGAACAATACCCCCACCAACTGAACCATCTCCGCGATCTTAGCCATGGCTAAAAGGAGCTTGACCCAGTCCGGGTGCCTCAAATGGATGTATTCTTATGATCCTATACCTCTCCTCGATGGACCCGAAAACGCTGAAGAGAAGGTCCGAAAATGCCTTGCCAGGCTCTTCCCTGCCGACGAGACCTGCGACCGCGCTGTCCTGGTGACAAAAATGCTGGAAGTCCTTCCCAACAAGGACGGAAAGGACACATTCGCATACGCTCTATCACTATGCCAGGATCTCGCTGATCTAGACGACTTCATCGGTGCATTCAAGCGATTCGTCAACCTTTTGAGAGCTAAAGGTCGAACTCCTTCTCCCTATGGCTTCGCTACAAGTGAGATGAGCCCTCCAGAAGCACTCCCCTGTGTCACTCCTTTCAGCCAACATGTTCCGTGCTTCAATAGCAACGATCCTCTGAAAGACCCCCTTTTTATATCTCTGAAGAAGCGATTCGAGGAGCTGCTCTCTAGCTCTACCCTGGAAACAGCTGGAAAAGAAGACGAGCGAATCTTCGAGAACTTCTCCGAGCTGATATCCGCCCTGTCCACTGGAAAGGGCTCCCTTGTGGTCGAGACCCCCAACTCTGAATCCGCTTCTTATGACGTTGGCCTCAAGTACCCTTACAGCAATGAGCAATCCGACTCTGGTCTGACTTCAACTCCAAAGACACCACGCGATCCCGCGGGACGGTGCCAGGCATATCTGAGGTTCCTGTGTCTTCTTCGATCACAGCAGAAAGCTTCGATTCCGATGACAACCTGGGAGAGGCAGTACAGCATGAAACACCCCGTACTGCGTTCTTGCACCAACAAAGATATCTTCATCGAGGCAGTCGAGGTGGCGCACATCATTCCCTTTTCATCCGCTACTTTCACGGATGAAGACCGTTTCAAGTCGAAACATGAAATCTGGTTCTTCATGTTGCGCTTATTCCCCCACCTTCGTGGACGTATGCCGGAAAATTCCCACGTAAATTGCCTGGAGAATATTCTGCTGATGTCGAACGCGCTGCATCGCGGGTTCGATGAGTTTCATTGGGCGCTGCATCAGACAACAATTCCCAACGAGTACGATGTGAAGACCCACGCAAAGTGCGATGGGCCTGTCGAACAGGTATTTAACTTGATCGGGTGGAAAGTCAAGTTCACGACATCAGACTCGGAAAGGCTTCCTGTGCCACATCCAGATCTACTAGCGTTGCACGCCGCGATTGCCCAACTTGCTCACATGAAAGGATTCGCTGAAGAGACCGAAGAGGACCTGTTTCAGGATGAAGGCTGCTCTTGCTTCGCCACAGATGGCCGTTCTGGCCTCGCCACGAATGGTAGCACGGATATCGAGCGGCTTCTCGCAGCAACCGTTCTTCCCTCTCTTGAGGCCAAAAGCAGCCGCGCTTCATCAACCGCCAACGCCAGTCGCATTTCGTCATCAGCCGACCCAAAGCAGCCTCTCCCGATTCGCGACAAGCTTCCTGGTCTCGAAAACGAGCCTCCCGGTCCGTAAGTTGCGTGTAGAATACGTTAATGCTTCAGTTCTGTTTTAATATTATTCTGTATCTCTTTTAAAAGCTCTTTTGAAAGCTCTTAAACCTCCTTTTTTAAGGTAGTCTCTTATTGAAGCCGCAATCGTCCCTCAGTACGGCCATGGCCGGGATACTTACTACTACATGGCGAGATGCACATTGACAACTACGGCATGAATTACTAGAAAAAGCAATGCTGGCTCACTACACTTCAGAAAAGCGAAAGTTGAGCTCGACGTTCCATTTGCCCATCAGCCCCTAACTAGCACAGATATATCCATTTCCGTTCATTTTTTCTCTATCAAGATACCATAAATGAAAGGCGCTACAGCATTTCTCTAGCTTCTTATTTTATTTTGCTTCTCTGTAAAACATCTCCGTCGGTACTGCCCGTCGTCGCGATATTGGATACTGCAGTCTACGAGTTCCACCCCACGAGAAGGTTTACAAAGATTGATGTTCCTTTCTTTTAAATCAGTAATATTAATGCATTCATGGTTGTACCAGAATTAACGAAACAAGAAGAGAAAACTCTTTGAATCGCCCAGGCAAGAGGGGTCGTTATGCGGAGTGCAAATCGTCCCTTCAATTGCCCGAGTACACTCGTCACCTTGCGCAGGGCAAAGACTCAAGCTCGTCGTTTCCAGATTCCATCATCGAACGCAACGCAAAAAGAAAGCAGAAATAAAGCACGTGCCAGATACAGGTTTGTTGAGGTGCGGGGCGAAAAACGACAAGCTTCAGGAGGAGCCTGCATCAGCAAATACCCCACAATCATCTCTACAGTTTTATCTGGCACGGCGTGGGGAATAGGAATTTGGGCATGAATCGTGATCGCGGCTATTGAAATAGAACCCATTAGCGAGCTGTTTAAGGTGGAGGGTTGTGGTGTAACTTACCGGTGACGTTCTCCGATCTTGTCTACCACGTAGACTCTCCCTGAACCTCGTGTTGAGCCTGATCTTCTTCTCCGGCGTCGGGCTTTGTGCCATATTCCTCCAGCAGCAGTTTCTTCTCCTCTTCCTCGTCGGCATGATTGCCGCCATGGCGCTCCTCGTAGTTCTCTTACTCATAATCAGGACGGAAACCGGTATCCTCAGAGGCCGCCAGTTGAAGCTTGTGCAGTTCATCCATTCGTGGAAATGAAATCATGTTGTCCTCAAAGAGAATTTCCACAATACACTTCATCGTTGGATTTCCTTCCCTCTGGTTTCCGCACAAAGTCTCCTCCCAGTTGAACAACACGTAGAGACCACTCAAAGCCCGGGTAAACGCGGTACAGAGGCGATATCTATCGCGGAGAAAGCCCCAGCCGGAGGTGCGCACCAGGTCCAAAATCACAATCTCAGCTTCTGCCCAAGAATCAAAAGCTGGTACATCAGTCGAGCCCACTTCGGGTCAACTGCTTCAAGGAACAATTTCTCACCTCGTTATTTTGCCGAATGATCTATTGTCGATGGGGCCGTCCAGACCTTGCCGAAGTAGAAGACGCTGTTCGCAATGAAGGAGATATCCACCGTCATACAGTGTTGGATACTGAGATACCCAGCAACAGATCCCGAATAGATCGTTCGGTAAAATAACGAGGTGAGAAATTGTTCCTTGAAGCAGTTGACCCAAAGTGGGCTCGAGTGATATACCAGCTTTTGATTCTTACTTGGGCTCGTCGAATGGGGGCGCAGCTGCGCCTCATCGCCCGAGAGGATGAATACCGTCGGACCGTAGTGCCCCAGAAGTGGCCATGGTGAGGCCTCGCTTAGCATCGATGCTTCATCAATCAAGATGATGTCGGGGTGGGTTGAACTGCGAACCAACTCCTGAGAGACTGTGTGCACGGTGCAAAAAAAGATATTAGCCTAGCTCAGAACGTGCTGGGCCAGTGCCCTTACCAATTTGGTAAAGATTGCGTGACCCTCTTCTTTTTCAAGCTCCCCGTTCTTGACCTTCAGGTTGACATACATAGCCTTGAAGGTCGACCATCGGGTCGAATCACTCCAATGGCTACCCGGGATCAGACCTGCAAATGCCAGGACATAATATCTGAGACTCATTTCCTCAAGCTGGAAGCGTGGGTCGTGTATTCCGGAGGCACCCTTTGTTTCTTGTGCCATTTTTTCATATGCCTCAAGTTCCCCGTACGAGGGCGAGTCCTCCGGGATTCCGAGATTTCCATGTTGTCTGCATCATATGCAGGAGATCCATCCGGCTTCTGATTGACATCCTTCCGTACCTAATCCTTCCCTCGTTATTTGAGGATGTCAATCAGAAGTCGGTTGGATCTCCTGCATATAATATAGACAACATGGAAATATCGGAGTCCTGGAGGACTCGCCCTCGTACGGGGAACTTGAGGCATATGAAAAAATGGCACAAGAAACAAAGGGTGCCTCCGGAATACACGACCCACGCAGGTGACTTGGAACACAAGGACGCTGCGCTGAAAACGGAAGAAAAGGCGCGACAGCAGAATTCTCAGAGTGAGACGCGTCAACGGGAGACTCAGCAAAGGGCATGATGGCAGGAGTCTCGGCCGAGGGGAAGGACTCCATAATGGCAGATGGGGAGGGGGGCGAGGGAAAGTGGGAGAGGTGAGAAGGAAAGAAAGAAAGAAAGAAAACACAAAGTGAGAAGCTTTAAATGCCCAGATGGCGGGGTCATAGGGCAAACAGTTCAAAGTGAGAGCAAGGCAGCAAATTCACATGTGAAGAAGAGGACAAAAAGGGGATTTGATTTAAAAACACTGATTTGGCGAGACGATGTCTCTACAACGGCCAGTTAGACGAAGCCCAGTCCCGAAGAAAAGGGTTTCCCTAATGACCGGGATGGGGAAATGGGGGAAGCGAAAGATGAGGCAAACTGTGAAGTTGGTGGTGGTGGTGGTGATGATGATGATGATGATGATGATGAAACACTGATTTGGCGAGACAATGTCTCTATAACGGCCAGGCAGACAACGTCCAGTCCCGAAGGAAATGGAGTGCATGGTGGCGATGATGTGGGTAGGGATGAGGATGAACAAGATGGGGCAGAGGGGAAGAGGGAAAGGATGAAGTTGAAAAGTGTGCAGAGATAGCACTTTATAATACGTTAGTGCTACAGTTCTCTTTTCATATATTTCTGCATATCTTTTAAAAGCTCTTTTTAAAGCTCTTAAAACACTTTTTCTAAGATGGTCTCTTCAATAACGTCGAAAACGCCCGAGGAGATATATTAGTAAATAAGTTGAGTAGTTGTTTCTATATGCTTTGAGGTCTCTATTCCAGGCCCAGGTCCAGTCTAAGGGTTACACCTGACAGACTCCGATGCTTTGAAAACAAGGCACAATTTTTCCTTTCAGGCTTCAGAGATATATTGCAAAAAAAACCATGAATTTCAAGGATGACTGACTGTGTTATATCACGTATAAGTAGCACATGTCGGATATACTTTCCGAAGATCGGATCTAAAAGTGTAGAGGAATAGCGAATTTCAAAAATTGTATATCAAAAAATACATAAATCTATGCATCGGCCACCTGGGCACTTCCAAATCAACATCAACCAACACCGAATCCACCTGCGACCGAATCTATTTACCAACAGCAATCTTCTTCATGGTCGCGAAGTTAGGACTTCCAAGTCCAGAAACAGGATCCCACCCAGCCGTCGCATTCCAACTAGCATACGGCACAACAGGACCCCCGTTCGCCGAACCACCGAATCGCGAATTTCCATCACACCCGGTACTTCCACCATGAATAATATCATTCAATCCAGCGAGTCCATCACCATACAACCACGGGTTCAAGAATCCCATCGGAGCCTGTCCGGCAGTAATACGCGCATCGTTCAACAGAGCAATGATTCCCGCAAACGCAGGGCTCGCACAAGACGTTCCGTCGACTTTAGTAAGGGCTCCTTTCTCGTAGATGGCGTAGTTCTGGCCCTGGGCTGCAACATCGGGGAAGGCGCGGCCGTTGGGGTTGAAGAGGCCGGCTTGCTTGGTTCCGAGTTTCTGGAGGTATGTGGAGACGGCGGAATCTTGGTAGGCGGGTCGGTCCCAGAGATCGGAGAATCCGCCGGATGAGAAGTAGACTGCTTTCTCGGGGCCGTTGCCGGTTGTGGCGCCGACGGATGTTACCCATGGACAGGCGGCTGGGAACTGGGGTGGGAAGTGGGTTGTGTTTTTGCCGTCGTTGGTCAAGCATGCTGCGCCGACGCCGGAGTCGCCTGATGAGAAGAGGACTGAGACGCCTCGGGAGCCGAGTTGGGCGTATAGGTTGCAGACGGAACGGGCGTATTTGGCTGGGACGGATTGTTCGTCTTCGCCGTAGGATGTTGAGATTACTTGGGGGAGGTCGGAGTCGTTCATTTTGACGACGTTCTGAAGGAAGTCGAGGTATGGTTCGTTGTTGTTGTTGTTCGCGTCGGGTTGGTCCAGGTCGGTGACTAGGGGTGCGCGACCTCCTGTGCTGAATTCGGTGACTGGAACGGGGGAGCTGATTCCGACGATGTATTGGAGGTCGAGGTTTGCTTCACTGCTGTCTGAGGCGGAGTTTTGGTTGTTCAAGCCGCCGTTATATTCGATAACGGTGAAGTTCTCGCCCACAGCCCAGGGGGCGAGGTTTTGCTCGAATTCGTCTAGGTCGGCGTAGCGCGCGTATTGTTCTAGATAGCTTGCGAAGGCCACTTTGTTGCCGTTGTCTGGCTTGGCAGTATAGTCACCCACGGTGTAGATGTCCTTGAGGCATTGGGGTGTGATGGCGGTATTGCAGTCGTGTTCGGCGACGGCAGCGTGCTTGAAGGCTTCGTCGGCAGCAACAGCTTTGCTGTGCATGTGGTGCCGGTTCGCGTGCAGCTGGCCGAAACGGGTGGTAGGAGTAACAAGGTTGACGTGGGAGGTCAGAGAGTCGGGAATCGAATATTCCAGCGTCCGGAGTCTCTCGACATGCTTCGCGCTGTGGATATAGTACTGGAAATTGGCGTCCAGTAGGTCATTGGCCGTCTCAACGGTCGTGTAAAAGGTCATCCAGTCCGCATCTTGTTGGATATCGGTGATGCCAGCATCCTCCAGCCATTCACGGACGGCCTCAATAGATGTAGCTTCCGGTAGAAGCATGCGTTTCATCTCATCGTGTGTGCGGAAGTGTTTGCCGTAGTTCTCGTGTCCGGGTGTGGACATGTCCAAAAGGGCATTTTCGAACCCGGCCGTGTCACCCTGCGCTAGGGCGATCTGCAGCTTCATGGGTTGGTTTGCTCGGGGCGTACGGGAGTAATGCCATCCTACAGACATCAATTGATTAGCTATCGTCTCCACTTAACTCAATTAAAACGTACCCTGAGGAACAGCGGACAACTTCTCGAACACCTCAGCCGCGGCAGAGCTCGCGAGAAGCGAAACAGCCACAAGGGACAGAGCGCCCCGGGTCATAAAAGAGGGAATCATGATGAAAAGAACGAATGAAGACTCCCCGCGCACGAAAGAGCGAAGATCAGAATAATAAATAGGGAGGGGGGGGCGTGTATTTATTTATGGTTGCATTGAGGGGGGCGGGTGGGGAATGGCCGCTAGGAATGCGCGTTGCGAGACTGTGAGACTGCGAGCCTGCGAGCCTGCGAAACTGCGAAACTGCGAAACTGTGCCTCGGGATAAGGCAGTGGAGAGGCGCTTCTTGGCTCTCTGTGTGCCAGTGGACCCTGGCGCGGAGGCCCGTCGGGATCGTCTCAGATCGCGTTGTATCTGGTCCAATAACCGACCCTTCGAGACCCTGATCTCCTGCGGGCGCGCTTTTAACATCTTGCAGCCTGATCTTGGCGAAAGGTTAGTTCGTCGGAGACCGAGTGACGACCTTGGATATCCAGCGATCTGGTCGGTATGGACGAGACATTGTGACCCTGTGTAGCTTTCATGATCGGCAGGGGATGACCCACTTAAGCAATTATTGGAGGTTGGCCAAGGCTGGAGGTTGGGCCAAGGCGAGGCCTCCGACGGGGCTGGCATTGCAGCGCTGCATCGAACTTGAAGATCGGGTGAAGGCGACAGGGGATGCATTTCGTTCCTGTGCCGTTCCTGGTCCGTTCCTGGTCCGTTCCTGGTTCGTTCCAAGGTTATCTTTGTTGTGTGCTGTGTTGTCCCTGCCAAGCCCCGCAGATCGGGCCTGTAATTTGCCTCCGCACATCCCCTTTCTGCATATTGTCCACAAGCGACTTGTACTGCGTAAATTAAAGCGGATCTCCAGATCTTGGTTCAACTGTCCCTTCAACCTTGGAAATTCTCGGCGCATTATCGGAATCCGACGCTGAGGTTTCACCTGTCAAGACTCAATATTGCGTTGCCAAGCCTGGAGACTATGGAGATATATTCTGGCTGGTATCTTAGCTGCCCTTCAGTGACGACATATTTTGTCCCACCCCCAACGTCCCCAGTCTTCCAGTGTAACACGACGTAGTATATTCATGCATTTCATCAACTCCCTCCGGTTTCGTGATAATTTGTACCGCGTTGTGGTTACACATGCCCACATTACAACTACCATAACCACCTCTATTCTGCGCTCGCCTGGCATTGTTACTTAACATACGGTCCTAATGTTAGCCCTCGACTTCAAATTGTTTACTCTGTTCCCACTCGCGACTACCTACCGCTTCCGTTGACCTTGGCGTTGAATCTACCGGCTAGCGGTCTTTAATATCCCTATAGTCAAGGCGTGCAATACCACACCAAATGAAGGAAAAGAGACTACGATCAATTAGTCAAGAATCAGTGGTAGCTATTACAGAATTATAATTCTTCCAAATCGCTATATACATTAGGTCTCTCAAGCTAGGAAGCTTTCACAGAGCCGCTCTATACAAATTCCCTGGGGGTGTACCATATCTGTCATTCCATCGTGTATAATGAACAGACCAGATCAGTGGATCTGTAGGTATTGATTAAACTTCTTTTTCAAAGACGCCAAAATAACCGGTTTCGCCAAGTAATCATTCATGCCCGACTCCAGGCACCTCTCTCGGTCGCCCTGAATCGCCGAGGCTGTGAGAGCAATAATCAGGATACGCCGGACAGCATCCACCGGATCACTGCGCAGATGACGTGTGGCAACGTACCCGTCCATGACAGGCATCTGGACATCCATCAGAATCAGGTGATATGGTCGCTCTGCTTTAGCCTCTTTCTGGACGCCCTCCACAGCTTCGAAGCCGTTATTGTAGGCATCTACTTGGGTAAAACCAAGCTTCTTGAGGAATTGCACCGTGATTTTCTGATTGATCAGGTTATCCTCCGCTATGCAGACGCGGAGGTCGGAGAGGGGCATCTGGGACAGATCAATGCAAGCCGGGGCTGCATTATCGAAAAAGCCTCTCGATCCGTCAAAGGGCGTTGTTGGAGTAGTACCCCCTGAACTGCCGGGTGTGACCTTCGGCACGGTGACCGAGAAGGAGACAGTCGTACCAACGTTTTCAACGCTCTTGAGCTCGACGGTGCCCCCCATCAAATCGACAAGAGATTTGCAAATACTGAGGCCCAGACCACTGCCTCCGAAACGGCGCGCGGTGCTGGCATCAGCTTGGGTGAACGGCTTGAACAAGTGCTGTATGAGTCGGGGTGGGATGCCAATACCCGTATCCGTCACCCAGAAAGAGAGGCGGACAGAATCCTCGGTTTCATCGTCTGCCCTGGATCCTACCGTGATTGACCCTGTCGCGGTGAATTTCAGGCTGTTACTGAGTAAATTGCCCAAAATCTGCTGCATTCGCACGGGATCCCCATATACGTGGGTTTGGGGTGGTTTGACATCCTGTATAATGCGGACTTTATTGGATTTTGATTTGTTTCCATATCCGACCGGCATTGAGCAAGCGACCTCCCTGACCATTTTCTCGACATCGAAGGAGACATTGTGCAGCTGCACCTTGTCCGCTTCAATCTTGGAGAAGTCGAGGATGTCATTGATCACGGTGAGCAGGAGGTTCGCTGACATGCGAATGGAATCAGCCATCTCCAATTGCTGCTCTGATAGTGGACTGCTAAGCAAAAGCTCCGAGTTGCCAATAACCCCATTAAGTGGCGTTCGCAGCTCATGGGAGATATTGGCGAGGAAGATGCTTTTAGCCTTGACCGCTTCCTCGGCTAGCTGGGCATGACGAAGAGCCTCCGCGGTAGCAATGTTCGCCTTTTGCTCGGCCTCCATCGCTTCCGCCAATGCCTTCTTCTGAACATCTACCATGGATTGATTGATGGTGGATACCCGTTCCACTTCCCTGAGGGTCAGTGCATTGGAATAGCTGATTCCGAGTTGGACGACGAGCAACTGTAAGACGACGCGATTGCGATATGAGAAGGCGTTGGGCGGTCCCTCCAGGTACAAAACCGCAATGGGCTCATTCTCCTCACCCCCGTATGAGATGGGTAACGCCACGACCGATTTGTTGACGGGATTCTGAGTCGCCCATCCTTCGCTGACGTAGCTGAATCGTGGATCTTGCAATACATCCGGTAAATACGCTGCCTCGCGGAAGCGCACGCAATAATTTACAATGCTTTCCGCGACAAAATGGGAGTCTTCAACCGGTGTCGGAGGGTCATGTACTTTGATGCTACCAGCCGCGTCGCCACTGGCAGCTACGGCCCACCCAAGTGTCAAGTCCTCCTTGGTGATGATGGCCGCCATAGTAGCAACGCCATGGCAGCTCTGCAAACTGATTTTGCACATCGTCCGAAGCAGGTCATCGACCTTCAGCACACTAGATATCACCTGGGATCCTTCGAGGATGGAGGTGAGATCTAGGATATGGAGGACACGCTCTGCCACGGTTCCTCTGGCACTCGATGGTTCGTCGTTCCCAACTTCGGGGATTTGAGAGAGATTCCGTGTAACGATGTCGTCTGGTTCAGTTTGAGTAGCGGCTTCTCGTCCCATTTCTTTTGTCCGTTGCTCCAGATCATGGGAATGCAGGATGTGGTCAGCTACCCCCGTAGCCCCGATTCGTCGGTAGAGTCCAACTGCCTCCTTCATGGCCAGCGTGCTTAGTCGTGAAGATCCTTCACGCATCAGATGTCCAGCTAACAGATGGTGGCCAAGGGCTTCTTCGAAAGCAAACCCATGCATTGAAGCGTGGTCTATTGCCTCTTGATAGAACTGAAGAGCAGCGGTTTGATCATGCTCCATCTCGGCGATCTGAGCGCCTAAAAGCTTAGTCCACGCCAGATAGTTGACGTCTGAGATGACCTGCCACTGTTCAATCTTGCGCTTGAAATATCGCAACATCCTTGCCATGCTCGTCATCTCCTCCTCGAAAAATGCCTCAAAAGACCGCCCATTGACATCGGACGCCAGCTGAGGAGAGGATGCACGGTATGCGGGATCGAGCTGTTGCTGTTTCCGGGTCCACACACATCCGGCTAGAGAAAGGGAATGAAAGAACATGAGGAACCGCGTGTTCCGTGAGGACCATATGGCGTTGACTTTCTTGAGACAAGAATTTCCCAGTGATACCGCTCGCTCGTAGTGACCATACAAGAACAACGGTGCGATTTCCATGCTCTCATAGAGCATCAGCGGCCGGTCGCTATTCTTGATGGTTCTTACCAACCAAGACTTATATGCGATCGAATTGTGTTCTTTGTCACTCAATACCCTGAACGAGTCATGTGTATATGTTTTGCCTTGCAAAGCACGGCTGAGCTGGCAAATGGTGATCAGGATCGTGCCGCCGGCAGTATCCGTCTCCCAGCTGGGAATGCCTTGACAGCTGTAGACGCAAAAGGTCTCCAGGTCGGCCAGGTCTTCGGACGCAAAGAACTTCATGGTAGCCAGGAACCCGAAGTTCAAGATGGTGGCAATTCGGTCACCAGCACGGATAGAGAAATCCACTGCCCCTTCTAATTGCGAGATTGAAGAATGGACGTGGTTTTGAATATGGCCGACAAAGGTGGAGAAGAGAGCGATACCACGACCGACAGTATGTGGATCTTTGGACTGCTCAATCAGTGCCAAGGCAAGCTCCCCACAATGTTTTGCAAGTGTAATTGCATTGTCTCGAGTAATTGCTATCACGGCCAACTGCATGAGCCCCATGCCCGCCTGGGGAAAGAGACCCCGCGAGAGATATGTGTCAACCATGACAAGCGTCATTTGGTAGAAGGTCAGTGTATCTGACCAGAAAGCAGCGCTAGTGGCCTCCAGAAGGACAGCTCCGGCAGCAGCCAAGGCGGGACCCCCGGTAGGGGGCGTATCGATAATGTCTTCAGGTTTTACAGCGGAAACTGCTTCGCACAGACGTCGGAGTTCTTTGTCGCATTTGAAAAACGTTGGTTCGTCATCAACCGTGATGTCTAGAGCCATGAGGCACTCCCTTAGGGCATTAAAAGCACCAGTCGAGTTACCCAATTGTGCAAGCATACGAGATTGCAAGATCCAGCAGGGAGCCTTGTCCACTGGGCTCCGAGCATTGGCGAGTATGGCTTGCAGCAAACGACTAGCTTCGTCATGCTGTCCTTGGTACAAGTAGCATTCAGCAGCGGACGTGAACAATTGCAATGTCTCACCGTAGCTCACATCCACAGTCTCGTCGTTCCATAGGTCCTCTTGAAGAAGTGTTATGCAGCTAGCGTAAGAGTTCATGGCGGTCGAGCGTAATCCCGTCTCACTTGCAGCGTTTGCATACTCGAACAGAAAGTTTCTGAAGGGTTTTCTTATCGCAACGGAGCTTTTGATGATCAGTGCTGATTCGATAATGGCCGAGGCTAACATGCTTCGATATTTGTCGTCGTGGGAATGATACTGAAATAGCACTTGTGCCTTTATCAAGTTCACGTGACCCTTGTCTCTCGTGTGGAATGAGGATGCGATATGCAAGTAATGGCTATATGTAAAGGAAAAGAGGTCATCATCCTCCGTGGGCACAATCACGTAGGCTTGGACGATCGCCTGCAGAGCTTGGATCACTTCCCGCTCAGGCAAGATAGACGCGGAAGCCATCTGATCGTTGTTGAGAAGCCTCTGAATCAATTGAAAGGAGAAGGTCATGCCTAGAGCGGATGCCCAGGCCAAGATAGATTTGCAGACAGGCGAAAGGCTGCTCAGACGCCTGGCTAAGAAATCATCGAAGGCCGCGTCGTTGCAGCTGTCCGCCTTGAAATGATCCGAGACGCGTTTTAGATCAAACGACCAGAGCCCTTCCTGGAAATCATAGTAGATGAATTTATGTCGGTGACATTCATTCAATACTTCACGGACGTAAAAGGGATTTCCATTAGTCCTTGACTGAATGAAAGCCCCAAGAGGCCAGATAACAGGGACAGATAAGGATAACGTGTTCGCCACATACTGCATCACAAAGTCTTCACTGAGCGGTGCAAGTGGGATAGTGGTAAGAGCTACATCTCTTCCTGTCAAACCCCGATATTGGTTAGCATGATGAATCGTCATAGAAGCGTCGCATTGAAGAGAGGCTGTGGGTAAAACTTACCATCACTGTTAGACGAATGGAGTACCCGTTTCCTCAGTTCCGAAGCATTTTCGGGTCGGTGGGCTATTATCACCACCATTCGGATTCGAGCCGACACCATATGGCCAATGAATTCCAACGATTCTTCATCTGCAAGGTGGGCATCGTCCAGACAAAGACATACCAACTTGTATCGCGTGAAGACACGCATGATATCGAGTAACGTCCATACAAGAGACAAAGACTTGGTAGAGGACCCGGTCCGAAGGAATTCTTGAGAACTCTCCATTCCAGTATTCTTTGAAGCAGCACGCCGGTGAGGTAAAGCGAGGGTAGTATGAGCGTACTTGTTTGGCACCTGTTCTGGCACGTTGGGGCCCGAACCGAGAAGAAATTTGGGCAGGCCTAGAATTTTGTGCAAAGTGTTCCATGTAGATCCAATGTGAGTTCGCAACATTGGCAAGAAATTGGGCTCATTCATATTTTCCGAAAATGCCTGTTGGAACAAGCTCGAAAACAGGTGTAAAACCGGACGCATACCCTCTTTGTCAGCAACATCGAATCGCGAGCTGGCAAAGAAGCCCCTTCGTCGGGCTTCAATCTGAACAGATGTGATCAGTCGAGATTTGCCCAAACCAGGCCCTCCCTCAATGCTGATAATCTCGCATAGACCTTTCGGCCCCGCTATGCCATGTGCACTCCCCCTTCCTCCATTGTCACTAGACCGGGAGCTTCCCTCGCCACTGGTGCTGTCAACCGAAGATGTTGACTGGCGTTTGTCTACACCCTTCCTCTCAGGGACGAGAGAATCAGAATCGCTACCCTCGCTCGAGGAGTAGAGCGAATCCTTGGGGGAACGCGTGCGACTCGTATTAGCTAGATAGGATTGAGTAACCCCAGCAGGTGCCCCGCTCATGGAACCGGTCAAGCTGTGAGATCCATCGACCAAGTTAAGAGCTTCATCTTCTCCGGGGCTATTGCCCGGCGAGGGAAGGACGGTAAAAGTTGCGAATTGGTCCTCCGGCAGCGATGACAATTGGAGCCCTCTGCCTCCCTGATACAGTCTCAGAGTACGATCCAGAACCTCGACGATGGCATCTCGCTCGGCCGCACGGCCCACCACCGTGCGCGGGAGCGCAAAGAACGGAGAAACGTCCTTGCGGCCGACTTCCCAGCTTTCCAGGTCTGCCGCATTTCCCGCTGCCAGCAACTCCCGGACCTGCGAGAGATCATGTCGTAGACCGCGGGCAGAGTTGTACCGCTCCGAGACATTCTTTGCCGTCGCCTTGGCGATGATCCGTGCAAAGACCTCCGGCACGTCGGGTCGCAAGGTCGATACGGACGGCAGCTCCTGTCCAAGCACCTCCTTGATGACTCCCATGGGGGTCTTGTCCCCAAACGGGGTCTCGCGGACGAGCGCGTTCCAAAGCATAACACCAAGAGAGTAGATATCGGCGCGACTGTCAGCTTGGATCGGTGTCCGCCCAGTTTGCTCGGGGCTCAAATAGGAGATGTGCGGCGTAGCATGATTCTGGCTCTCCAAAGCTGACCAGTCCGCGCTCACCCGTCCGTGATCGTAGGACTGGAGACCCGCCCCGAGATGGATCAAGCGAACGTGGCCGGTCTGTTGGTTGAAATGAAATGCCTCACCCCGGATCTGCCCATGGACAATCTGCTGGCTATGCAGGGATTGGATGCACTCCGCCGCGCCTATGGCAAAATCCACGAATGTTGGCAACGGCATGAGCTCGTCCGATTCCGATCGATGCATGCCCTCATCATCGATCCCGTTGTGAGTCGCATCTTCCTCAGGGCGCATCTGATACCAGGTCGCGCCGCAACCGACGTAGCGCAGAAGATCATTGGGACCGGGATTTTCGTAGATGCAGACCAGGAGCGGTGGCGCGTGGTCGTCGTCGAGATTGTGTAAGCGCTGCATCTCCACGGGCCGCAGGAGATACTTGCCGAAAGGAGCGGCAACGGATGCCAGCATTTGATACTCATCCTGCATCCTTTCGGCCTGGACCAGATTGTCACCAATGCGCGCCACCACTTCGATCGTTCTCTCCGACCCTCCACCCCGGCCCCCGACGTCGCCGTCCCTCCCTGGAACACATGGTGCAGATGTAATACTTAAATCGACCAGAGGGGCACTTCGGAGGCGAGCGGCGTGAGCATGGTCCGAACGAACGGTACGGTCAAGGTGCTTGGTACCAAACACGTGCCTAAAAGAGCCTTCAGCATGGGAGATTTCCTTTCCGTCTAGGAACTGGGACTCGGTTCACGCACCATACGCCATAGCTTGAGCGAAACTGCCTCGACTCGTCCCATGTATAAGCCGCCAGGTGATTCAGTTTGTCCATGAGTCCAATGGGAGGCTCTCGAGCCCGTGCGTGCCCAAAGGGAAAAGGAGAGCGGATAATCGGGTGGAAAGATCAAGTGCCGGTCGCTGTCATAGTCGTTCGTGATTTTTGAGATCTCGGGATGGTTCTGCGGTCGCTGTTGTCAAAATGGAAAAGAAAGCCAGCAGATAGGAAGCGAAATCGTCTGTCCAATGAGAATGCTTGGAAGGGTTAGAATGCATAATTGCCACTCGCGCGAAGACCGAAGACGCCAACGCCAAAGCGGAAGACGGAAGAAGATGAGACTTGGGAAGACGGCGGGCCATTCGGAAAACCGGTTTTCCTTTCTATTCTGGCCGTTTTTTGCGCCACACAAATTGGCACGCACATGAGATTGACAGTTTTCCCCACGATATGATAATCATAAATGTAGCTCGATCGCAACGAGATCGATCGACCCCTTGGCAGGCCTGGCACTCCCTCTGATCTCTACATCTCTACATCTCTCACCTTTCTCCATGAATAAAGAACCCGACTAGGGAAGGTAATCGACGGAAAAGGCTCGAGCGGCGCGGCAGGATCCACCCGGCCGCCTGCTTGGTGACAGCGATCGTGACAAGTGGGGGAACTGAAGCATCTCAAACCGGCAAATTCCTACCCCCCCCCCCCCCCCCCCCCCCCCACAGTCTTAGTCTCTCCATTCTCCGTCCTACCACGTTTGAATCTCTTATATCGGCCGCCTTGGTTATACGTTTCCCTTAACCTCTTCGCTATCCTAAGTCTCCCGGTCTGCTAGGTCGAGCACATTTGTCGCCACCCCCCAAAATGTCAGAGATGAGGGCCACCCAGTACGTTTGCCAGATCCCCTCCGACTTGTTGTTTTTTGCCGTTTCAACCTTCTTCCCTCGCTCTCCTCCGAAGACAGACATTTGCTTGCCCTCGCTTGGTGTCCTGTCCCAATTGAGTACTCGGAGTGGCCTCTTGACTATATCGCCATCTTGTTCCTCATTCTTATTCACTCCTGCGCCGTCTACAGCCTCCGTTTAGGGTCGATTGCCCCCAACTTTCAAGCGGAAACCACTATCGGCCCTATCGACTTCCACGAGTGGGTGGGCAACAACTGGGTGATTCTCTTCTCTCATCCGGAGGATTACACCCCGGTCTGCACCACCGAGCTGGCTTCGCTAGCGAAGCACGAACCCGAGTTCACCAAGCGCAACGTCAAGTTGATTGGACTTTCGGCCAACTCCATCGAGTCGCACGATGGCTGGATCAACGACATTTCCGAGATCGCCGGATGTCCCTTGACCTTCCCCGTCATTGGCGATAAGGATCGCCAGATCGCCTTTTCCTATGACATGTTAGTAGCTTCTTTCTCCGCCCCCCCTCTTCGCGCACCACCTGAGACACTACAGACACTGACCCACATATGTGAACAGGTTGGATCACCAAGATATCACCAATGTCGACGCCAGAGGAATTGCCTACACCATTCGGTCCGTCTTCATCATCGACCCCAACAAGGTCATCCGCCTGATCCAGGCCTATCCTGCCTCCACGGGCCGTAACACGGCGGAGTTGCTCCGCGTGGTTGATTCTTTACTCGCTACCGACAAACACAGCATCAATACCCCCGTCAACTGGCAACCCGGCGACAACGTGGTCGTCCCTCACAGTGTCAGTGATGCGGATGCCAAGGCCCGCTTCCCGGATCTGCAGGTAATCAAACCGTACCTGCGGTTCACCCCTTTGGCGAAAGAGGAATATCTTCCTCGTTCGTAACGTCAGTTCAATCTTTCAAGCACAGATAATATAATCATGTGACTGCCGACCTGATCGAGAAAGGATAGGTGAGGAACGTCAGCTTCTACAGTACTTTCCGAAATGAGTTGTAAAGCTTCCACATCTTTATGGCTTGGTCCCGCGGAAAACATTTCCGAAATGTGCTAATCGATCTTTCCCGGCCGGCTATACCTCGTAACGCCTCAAGACCCCCCGTTATGGCATTTCTCTCTACTGAGAAGCTATATGATGAAGGCGTGCGACTACGAGATATTGTGGACCCTTGATATGAGTGATAACACGATACGAGCTACCCGGGGAAGATATTCGGGGCCCAGTCATGTCCGTAGACCTAGGTCCTTGGGTGCGGCATTTATTGTTTGTTGTCCGAGCGACGTAAGGCACATATATCAAAAGCTACTGCACCGCTCCTAGGTTGGTTAGCTGTTACGGGGATCTAAATTGAAGATTGAGCAAGCAAGAAGCACCACCGATTTCTATTCTCCCTAGTTACACATCGTGTTGACATCCTTGCCTGAGCCAGTAGTAGCTACTGCCAGATGTCCATGCCAAGTGCCCGATCCATGTCTCAGGTCAATGCACGCCCAGTCATAATTGTACTTATGGACCTGATCCCACGCATCGTCCAGCGCAGCAGCGACAGTCTTCGTCTGTGCAGTAGTATCACAATTCTTCCCAGTAGTAGTGACCCAGTACTTAAAGTTATACTTCTGCGCACCATTATCCGACTGTCCACTTCCTCCAATGGGAGAACAAGAGTTCGCAGCACTGTCCTTCTGGACCCAGCCCACCACTGCCGCAATCGCCGAGGTTGCGCCTGCTGCTACCACGATCACATCGCGAGAGACTTCGAGGCCTCCTCGGACGACTTGCCAGTTGATACTTGTCAGTGCCGCGTCGGTTGAGTCGGTTTGATCGACTGAGCGCTCTTCCTTTAGGTCGAGCGGTATAGCGCTAGAGTGAGCAAGGCCAGCGCCGATGCTGACACATGCAAGTAGATGTCCAATGGAAGATATCCGCATGTTGCTGATGCTAGAGTTATCCAATTTATGATGAGGGCTATCGACACGAATGCGTTCATGAAAGCGGGGGGGGACTGATGAAGAGGGAAGCTGGATTGGGCTGATGGTGTTCAATAATTGGTTAGATTCCATACCAAAAGGCACGCTTCACTTGGTACGTACTTTCTGGAAGAGGTGCACTAACTAGTGGTGCTGGGCTAACTGGACAAGGAATATGAGCTGGGTGAGGGATAACTTTATATAGCTTTCCAATTCCGTTCTCTTCACTTATTGAGTTTTGATCTCATTGAGCCACGTGAACTTGGTTTAGGTAGTATCCGCTATAGAAAGGGTTAGTAGAAGGGTCCAAAAATGCATCCACTTCTCTGCATGTGCTGGAACATGACCAATTGAGTAAACACTGCATATCCTAAGCAGCTTGATCGAGTAGAGATTTGCTAATTGCTCCCGAGCTTATCCAGCTGCATACGGCTCATGATACCTGTGGTTGAATTCGCCCTATCTTGGCCCCGTAGTAAGCGGTACTTATTGCTGCAGCAACAATCGCTCCTCATTATCTACCTTGCACATGTAGAAGAATTATCCAAGTAGCCATAATTGAGGGTTTTGTACAAAGATGTGTATGGATTGGGTATGCATTTTCTTGTTCCTTTACCTGGTTGATATGAGCTAAGCTCACGAATGTAAAGCCCTCCATATTAAATTGACCCCCGTGGGGGTCCCGAGGGATCAGGATCCCGAGTCAGGGTCTCGGAGTCGATTTGGGCCTGCACTAGCGCTTATTTTCGGCCCCTGCTTTAGTAGCTCTATGAGATCCGCAGCAATGTTTGCGCTGAATGGCGGGAGTTCAGCTCCTTGCATTTCAGCCCCCTGATCACATGGTCACCGGCAAATCCTCGGTCCGCGTGGCCCCAGGTCGTCAGTGCACTGTAACCTCTTTGCCTAACTTCAGCATGATCTGCAGGGTCTCATGGTCGCTATGGCCAATCAGACCAATCGGGTTTACTTCCCTTCCTGGGAAGATCATTAGCCCAAAAATCGGATGGCACTATTGAATGTCGTTCGATGCCTGACTTAACAACCCAAATCCCGCGTGTTTCCCGATACTCAGGCACCCCCCACGTAGTTATGCAGCATGGATTAGTTCGTCCTCTTCACAAAAGACAATTTGATTCCTGGAGAAGTCTTGTGGCATATACACTCTGTGTATCGGAGGCCAACGCAAGCAGGCAGATCTACCTGCAACAGGGAATTCACAGGTCCTTCGCTTACAACGCTACAATTACTGCTGAACAGCGAGATATGGGATATCAATTAAATGTATTCAATACATCGGCAGGTTTAAAAGGCAAAGTTCATCTATGTGCAAATTTCGACTTCGTTCACTTGAAATCCACCGGCTCCGGCAGAACAGCGACTTCGGAGTTCTCCGCATTCTCAAGATGCTGCGCGTAGAACAGCTGCGCGATCGCATCTTCGGTCTGGAGGTACGTCCGACTACCCTGGATAAACCAAAATGCAAACGCAATGACAAGCATGACGCCGAACACAGCGATGGCGTAGTTCATATCCGCCGGAGCTGGGTTCGGAGCGCCGGGGAACAGGAAGAAGACGGTGGTGATGACACAGTACACGATACTGATCCAGTTCATCCAGGAACCCCAGCGGCCGAGTTGGAAGGGGCCGGGGACGAGCTTATCACGGCCAACGACCAGGAGGGCGAGGATGGGCATCGCATAGGAGATTGTGAGGGCGATGGTGCTGACGCTGAGAATAGCCTCCAGCACGGTGTTGGCGAAGAGATAGAGGATGCCGACAATCCCGATGATGACTCCTTGACCCCAGAGCGCGCGAGCAGGGACCTGCCAGACTGGGTCGACGTGACTGAAGTACTTGCTCCAGGGGACACCGCCGTCACGGGCGAAGCCCCAGGTAAGACGGGAGGCGGTGGTCAGGACGGAGATACCCTGGCCGAGACCGTTGAAGATGAACAGGGCGATAAGTGTGGCGCCGCCCTTCAAACCAACAGTCTCGAGGATCAGCTCGATGAAAGGCTGGTCGGCGTTGGTGACGGCCCCCACATCCTGGATGCAGAACAGGCAAACCACCATGAAGATAAAACCCGTGATAGCACCAAACATCACGGCCATCCAGATAGCACGAGGCGCATTCTTCCTCGGGTCAGGAATCTCCTCCACCATATGTATAACCGAGTCGAACGCAGTCAAACCATAAGCAGCCTGCACCAGCCCAGTGAACCAAACAACACCATCTGGCCACCCCGTCTGATTTGACCAGTTTCCAAAGACAAACTTCGCAGACTGGAATGACAAATCACTTTTAACACCAACACAGATCAACATAACCATCGACAAAACAACAAACAACCCAGCAAACCAGACGCCGACAAAGTTGTTAAGCCAAGGCAGAACCTGCTCCTTGCGACAACTAACCACATTAACAAGCGTCAACACCAAGACAACCCCAATATAAACCAAGAAATTCACCCATCCCTTCCCCGCACCGCTCCAGTCTGGATCAAACATTGTCTTCATGCCCAGCAGAAACTCTGTCATGAACGCCACCTGGGACGCAGTCAATGTCCACCACCCGAACGTATTAATCCACGCACACATGTACGAGACAAAGCGGCCCAGTGGAGTAGGCCATAATCTATAAACCCAGTATGCTTGTCCAAGGGCAGTGGGCATACTGCTCGTCAGCTCGCCCAGCGAGACCGCGACGCACAGGTTACAGCCCGTGACCAGCACCAGGCCCCAGAGGATGGTGATTGAGGCGCCATTCGTGAGACCGCTGCTCAGGTCCTGAGCAAAGGTCGAATATGTTCCTATTAATCGTCAGTGACTGTCCACAACCCCGAAAGGACAAGTTATCGCTCAATGGGGACGGGGTGGCGACTTACCAAGAACACAGAATGCAAGAGCAAGCATGCTCCAAATATTAAACTTGCGAGTCAGCGCCTGGGCATGACCCATCGCCGCGAGATCAGTGGCATCCTGAACATCCTGATCGTTCTCGAGCGGCGGCTTAATGGTAATCGATTCGACGTCCATAATAGGAAATCTCGATGGCGAGTATAGTCGTCTAGCCGATGTATCGTATATTGTGTATCGTCTTTCAGCCGGCAATGAATTCCAATTTTCTCGATAGACCTCGTTCACATTTTCTGCCGGGGCTTGAAGAAATCCCCTTCGAGGGGGACAATGCTCGCTTCCTATATATTCTTGATGGCGGTTGCACCCCTCGCGCGCAACACTATCTCTGATCGTGTAAATACGGGGCAAGAGATAAAGCTTGGGGTGACAGCCGAAGAACCAATTACAGGTGCGGATCGGAGGCAATTGACGGGTGGAAACTGGGTGGATTGGTCATTGAGAAAGAGAATGTGTGTAATAGAAATTCTCATCGCGTGCGATTTTTTTACGTTGGTTTTTGCGGGGATTGTGGCCGCTCTCGGATGGACTTGCTAATGTGGGGTTGGCATCCAGGTTTGGATCCAGGTTTGGGTCCACGGTTCTTACGTTGATAACGCCTGGGGTAAACATTGGCTTTTATTGTATCATTCCTTGAGAGTGAGGGTGGATTGTGTAATCCTCACGTCAATTGATTGTTTTGTTCTGATTGTTGTCGGTGGGATTAGGTCCAGTGTACGCGTGTCAGTGATGGATGCCGACCGGTGATAGTTGGGTGGCGATAAAAGTTTACCGCCTTTCCTATACCTCAATCGCATATTGATAATCCAAGCCTCATGCAGCCTGTAAGCCGTTCCATGCAAGCCATGGAAGCCGTAGAAGCTCATCGGGTCATCAGTGGCAAGCTGCGCCTGAAGTAGTAAGTCCATGCGGCCCGATAAGGGTTCGCTATCAGCGGACTAAAGGCCGCTGTATGAATGTGTCTGTGATATTGTCCACCTGCTTCAACTTCTGAAGAGTAATCCCATATCTGTGACATATCTGAAGAACTCCACGGTGGAGATTTGATTGCCGATGCCGGATTGTCGCCACGCGATAGCGGAACCCAAATGTGCGGTGTGATCCAAAGCCAACAAGTCCATAACAGAGTATCGTGAGCTAGTCTTGTGAGTCTCCGAAGCTGTATTCCGAAATCTCGAAGATAGATTGGGAAAGAGAAGGCGATGGAGGCGATGGAGGTGATTCAGGCTGCTGTTAGGATAGTGGTATGGGGCATGCGAGGCTCCGCCTTCGGCAGCAGATGGGGGCCTATGGGGTGGAACGTGGCGGATACGCAGTGAGCTTGGCTTGTGACTGGGTTGTTGTCCACAGCGGTAATCCATAGAGCTGCCAGGAGGTTGATCCGGTTGACTGACCGAGAGCTCACAGCACTGGATGTCGATTGGTTTGAGTCGCCGTTCCCGCTCGGTCCTGATATCTCCTGTTCTTTCCGTATCCGGTGGAGATTGTGGATTCAAGAGCCCGCTCTTTGATAGAGTTCAGATACAGTCGTTGAAGATATTTGAAAGGCGGGGTGAATCTATGACATGAGTTTTAGATTGCGATTCCGATAGCTCACCTTCTATCTCTGGAGTAGCCCTGCTGTAAATTTCATCATGACTCATGAGGCTTGCTACTACTGTTGATAGTCAGGAACCGTGCAGAAAGCCAACCCCGTTTGGACATTCCGAGCCAGATCGTCCGGGCTAGGTTCAGCCAGGCGACATCCGCTGTGCCGGCGTCTTTCTCTGTTTCTGCTGCGCCGCGGAATTTGTCTTCGTTTCGATTCTCTAATGACATGAGTAAGGGGCGTCTTCGTCCGAGTATCGCAATTGACACACGGCCTGTTGCGCCGATCATCTGGGTTCGGGGCGTGGCGATGATACCCCGTGATCGTCCTGTCGCTTGGGAGTTCCCCAATTTGAGACATATTATTAATCGATTGCTCGTTATGCGGGTCGGCAAGACACTAGAGCGTTCAACAATAGCTTCCCCGCATTTAATACCCTCCAAGTCCGGGGTATTTCACGTCCTTGGCGGTTTTCTGGCACGGAGGGTGTCCCGAATTGCTGATCTGCTAGAAGTTAACCCACAAAATGTTTTGAATTAGCCTTGCTTGTCAGCAGTGAGGAGGAAACTTGCTTTTCAAGTCTCGCAAGTCCTGCCTCTTTCATGCATCTCATTACCGAAGAGACGAACCACATGTCGCACTAAGCGAAGACAGCTCTTGACGGGGTGTCTTGTTAGGAGAGCTTCAGACTCAAATACGATTCCTGAATTTTTGACTTGAAATCAGCATCCCAAGAGCAAGCAACCGACACCTATTTATGAAGACTGACAGGAGCAGCATCGTACCACTTCAATTTACCTTCCATTTACCTTCCATTATTGGCAATTCGAGCCGTGACTTCTCCGACCACTTTCAACCGCGAGCCATTCCGAATCAGGTCAATAGCTCGAGAACGGTTCTAAACAACGTAATTCGAGAAAAAAGATTCAAAGTCACCGAGTCTTGGCAATCACATTAATGCTTCACTATCGGATACAGTAAGGGGAATCACAAAACACTTTTGTCATCACCGAGACCCGGAAAATCGTGATGGGAGATGATTGAAAACCAAAAAACGCCGCAATTACCCAGAAATCCAAATTCCGTCCAACTCCAGCCAAGAGGCTCTAAATATACATCGTGTCATCATGAAGTGCATGTACCTGCGAGTCAGTTGAATGACTCCGGTAAAGCGCCGGACTGCTTGTGTCGCCACATTCCACCGGGAAGGAGGTTCTGTTTCAAGAGTGCGAGTTCCTTGTGCAGGGCTGCGTTTTCCTGTTGCACGCCTTCGATGTATGCGAGGGCGTTGCTGAGGATTTCGGATTTCTTGAGACTTCCCGCACCGACTCTGGATTGTTTCTGGACTCCGGCGGGAGTAATTACTTTTTCCAAAGAGAGGAATTTGGCATTCATGTTTGTGCGGTAGCGTTTCTCGATTACGTTGTGGGCGGCTCTTTTGGCGGCGTTGCGCATTTGTGGGGTTTGGCTTGAGGAGCCATTGGAGTCCTGCGAGAGACTGCGGGTTTTGCGACCGGATGTTTTGTTTTGCTTCGGGGTGATGTATTCTTGGGGTTTCATTTCGGGGCTGGAGGACCATCGCGTTGAGGCGATGCTTTGCGAGGAGTTGCGGGTGACGGGCTTGGATGGTCTGGTGGGTTCTTCAGGGATGGTCATGTCGATACATTGGCCCATCCTGGCGGACCAGGACTGATCGTCGCTATCTGGGTCCTTTAGATTTCTGTTAGTACGTCATGATTGAGTTGTGGAGAGTACTGACATACCGATGAAAGAGAAAGTGTGTCCTCGGCGGCGGGCATGGTGAATCCGTTGATTGCACTTGGTGTTCCGAAAGGATCCAGGAATAGATCCTTGGTGTCCGCATTCCCCAAGTTGTCGGAGAACTCGAACGAGACTGGATCCATGTCGGCGGGGTTTAGGGCGAAGAGATCGATTGCACTGTCATAGGACCAATTGCCTGGGAGAGGATCGGACCCCCTGAACATATCCACAGAACGAGACTGAGAACTAAGATCCTGGTTGAGATATCTTTCGTCCTCTAATGAGAGAGTCGGAAGGGTACTTGATCGACTGAATGGCATCGTGAAATGTTGTTATGCTGACCGAATTGATGTCGAAAGACTATATGGTGTCTGTGCGTAGCACAAATAAGTGGAGGGGGAATCGATGTTTTATAAAAAGATGCGTGTTACCATGGAACAAAGGTAAATCTACATCGGCCGTGCCAGCTTATATATTCCTAGGGGTTTTCGATTTTCGTCAAGCGCAAAAAGACTCAACAGGGGTCGGCACCCGGATCGGTTTACGACTGTTGTCGCGGTTCATCGACCGAACTTGGAAGCCGATATTGACCTGTGATGTCAAGGCCCAACTTCATCCTCGAAAAGACCCTGCTGGCCTCCCCCAAAGTGGAATAGTCACCCGGCAAGCGGCTCCCTTTACGCTCGGTCAAATCGAGCCGAGATCACCTTTTCTACTATGTGTACGGCCGGCTCCGAGCAATCGAGCTGTTCCGAGCTTCTCACGAGGGTGAAACCGTTGAAGAAGGGACCAGCAATAACGCGGCAAATGTCAGCTGTGGATCGACGTTTGTGAACCAGTGGGCTGTGACTTGCCAAGCTTCCGCCGGCCGAGTCTCGGAGCCGAGTCCCCAACCCGTACATTTGTCACCGATGACTACCATTAACAGCACCTCTTTTTCACATCTCCTGGCGGAAAAATTCATATCCTGCATAGTGATCGCAGTCTAGATACCTACAACCCCTCTCCCGTCCCGCTTAGACTACCTATCATCCCTGCATAACGGCGATCCACTGCCGGTGGACCTATAAGGCAGGAGTTTACACTTAGGAATTCCCATTAACGGCCATTGGCAGTCGCGGACCTGGATACACAGCAGCTATCCATCGATGCTGCCGGGAACAACGAAAGCATGCTATGTTTGCGCTCTTTCACGTGGTCGACGTGGTTAACTCGAATCCGCCCCAAACAAACATACCCGACCCACCGAGATACGTTTCACTATCTCTTCCTGCAAGCCACCATAAACCATAATTCAAGGCAGGGAAAGAGTCAATTTGGGCAAGCGGGTTGACATTACTACAATTGAGACACAATATACACAATGCAGATCATGTACACAAATATACAGGCACAGTGGCAAATCAACACGATGCCTGCAAATCCTCCGACGGGACAGTCCTGAGCTTGCATCTTCGAATCGTGGAGACCAGGAATAGCGCGAGATTAGGCGTGAACTAGTGCGACCGCAGGTGGCTCCAGTTCCGTCCACTCGTGAGCCACTTATTTCCCGCTGACACAACCCCTTCCTGAATCTGCTGCCCATTTTTGACTTTTGAACAGTGGGGTGATTCGGATACTTTGTTTCCTGCCCTGGTCTTTTTCTTCGTCCCGGTAGCTACCGATTTATGTGATGATTGTGTCCTCGTGACTGGAGTGTTGGGGCACGAAATGTGAACGGGACGTGACGTGTAGGAATTACTTCGGTGAGCTATTCTGTAGTTGTTTTTCCCGGATCATGATATTCTTAGCTGGCGAGATCGATTATCGAGATCCAACTCCGTGATCTCACCCTCACCCGATCCACCATCGATGCCTTGGTAATGTCTCGAGATATCTGCGCCATCCTACGTGGCTATTACCTATCTACAACCAGTGAATTCTAGGAGTATGGCACACGTGGCTTTCTGGCGAACCGCCTCTTCCGTAATGATGCACTTTTCCAAGCTCTGCTCGAACCGCTCGCAGGAAATTCAAAAAGCCAATCTATCAGCCCGAAAGCCGGTCCACATACCGGGCCGGGTGGATCACAACGCTAGTCTAGCCCTGCAAACTGACCGTTGCCCCTCTGACTCCGTCATAGCTCAGTTCGTCCCTTATGGTCAGTCCACACGGCTGTCACTCGGTCCGGCTTAGCCATCGAGACTAAGGATTGACATCTGCATGTAATCTCGGGTCGTGACTGGATCTGACTGCCGATATCAGCTTTCCCCAGATTTCCGGTTCCGCAGCGGGATCCCTAACGGCAGCTAGTTCCGTTGTCTGGACGGCCCATCGATGAATACGGGGGGATAAAACTTGAGCCGGATTGATGTCAGGTTCCCGTTGGTGGGTTCTTTATTTTGGCGTTGATCGACATAGATCAGGGTACAGGGGCGGAATTGAATTTATTCATAATTGCGGCAGTTCTTCCGCGTGAATGATTCTACGCTTGGTTTCGCATGCAGGAATATTCGGAATTGAATTGATTCGCAAACGCGGCAGTTCTTCACACTCAGTAGGCATGCATCATTAGTTCTTGGCGAAGAAACGGTTCTCTGGCCTTGCCAGACCAAAATGCTCTCGCAGCGTTGACCCCGTGTACTCTTCGCGGAACACACCCCGTCTCTGCAACTCTGGAATCAGCTTGTCCGTAACCTCTTCCAGTCCCTGAGGCAGGAACGGAAACACGCATGTAAACCCATCGGAAGCCTCTTCCCGCAGCCAAGTCTCCATCTCATCTGCAATATCACTTGGCGACCCAAGGAAAGTCAGCCCGGAGTACCCTCCATATCGCTGCGCAAGCTGTCGAATACTGAGTCCCTCCCTAGCAGCCAACTTCTCAACAGCCTCCCTGCTTGTCTTGCTTGCATTCGTCTCGGGTAGATCCTCGGGCAACGGCCCATCCGGATCAAGCCCACCAACATCAACCCCCAGCGCAATAGACAAAGACGCAATAGAGCTATCATAATGCACCAAAGAATCCAAAAGTAGCCTCTTTTCTTGCGCATTATCCCGACTCTCCCCAACAATAATCATAGCTGCTGGCAAAATCTTCAAATCTCCTCTCTGCCGTCCTGCCTTCTCAACCCTCCCCTTTATATCCGCATAAAGCGCCTTCGCACCCTCAATATCCTTCGGACTGCAGAAAACAACCTCGGCAGTCTCAGCAGCAAGTTGTCGTCCCGCCTCACTCTGTCCAGCCTGCACGATGACAGGCCATCCCTGAGGCGGCCGGGCGATATTCAACGGTCCCCTAACCTTGAACTCATCGCCCTCATGATCCAGTCTGTGCATTTTCTCCGGATCAAAGTACTGCCCACTTTCGACATCCCTTGTAAACGCGTCGTCGGCAAAACTATCCCATAGCCCCGTGACGACGTCATAGAACTCCCGCGCACGCTTATATCGATCGCCATGAGCCATATGCTCATCGAATCCGAAATTATGACTCGATTCGGGGTTGCCGGTTGTCACAATGTTCCACGCTGCGCGGCCATTGCTTAGATGGTCTAGACTTGCGAAGCGGCGCGCGACATGGTAGGGTTCGTCATATGTTGTACTTGCTGTCGCGGCTAGGCCGATTTTCGACGTCACGGCGGAGAGGGCGGAGAGAAGAGTAAACGGCTCGAAGGATGTGACCGTGTGGCTTCGTTTCAGGGCCTCGACAGGCATGTTTAGGACGGCGAGATGGTCGGCCATGAAGAAGGCGTCGAATTTCGCGGCTTCAAGTTTTTGGGCAAAGTGGGTGATGTGGGTGAAGTTGAAGTTGGCGTCTGGGTGGGAGTTTGGGTAGCGCCATGCTCCAGTGTGGAGGGAGACTGGGCGCATGAAAGCTGTTAGATGGAGTTGGCGTGGTTGGTCGGGCATTTTGATAGTTGTTGCGGTTTTGAATTGGGATGGGTTGGGGGGAATCGTGTCTGTGGAACTCGTGAATGTTGCTTATATAGTGAGAACCCCTCTGATCATATACCTTCCCCTCTTTGTATTTTCTTAAGGTTCGATCGCGATGGCATTTATAATCCGATTTCTAATCTTAGGCCTTCGTGAAATGGCGTGCTGCAGACGGCCGCTTGCGCAAGCAGTTGTCGGCATCTTTGAACGCAAGTGCGTCGAGGTGACGACAGTATTTAAGTGACTTGAAAATGGTGCTTTCCATCGAATAATATTATGTTGTCAGACTGTCAGGAACAGCCAGACCTCAGTGTAAGTTCGATCTCTCTCCCTGGAGCCAAACTGTACCTGGAGTCGGTCCAGGCACCCAACGTCCAGAAATCTCTCTAAAATTTGAGTCTCAAAATTGACTGCGTGTTTAGTTCCTGTAATGAAGTCAACGATGATGATTGAGGCGAAGCATGAGCAGAAAAATGGGTTCTTTTGGATCTCATCAACCCACAAAACTGTAGCCTGAGAATTGAGGCGCCAATGAGGATCCACATCTGCCCACCATCGAAGGATCCTTCGCACAGACTTGTCGCATGTTATGACAGAACTGATCAACAAGTCTTCAGTTGTTTTTGCGAGCCAACGAATCTTTGTGTCAACTGTCCTATGAGTCAACGAACAGGCTACAGAACTTCTATCCCCATAAGTTGCCCATATTTGGAAGCCCGAGAGTCTTACAGGTGATTTGAAGTCGTTAGGGGAGAGACAACCCGCGAATACTCATCGCGATAGACAATTCAAGCGCAATTGTGACCTGGGCGAATTTGATTGACTCATCTGGTATGTAGCTGGTCGTAAGCTCGTCCAAGGGTTTGACTTCCATGGATTTTGAAAACCGGTTTCCTTTTTATATATCTCGAGTACATTACATTCCGGCACCAGATTCGCAGATGTCATTTTGAGCTTTCCGTGGCATAAGAGCAAAACTTTGCTTGAGTCTGCGCAAAACACGATGATTGTCTTAACGGAGGCCTACACAAGCGCTGGGCTGGATGTTCACTACCCCGGGCCACTAATAAGAATAATCCTGCGGAGCTGAAGTGGGTCGGAAGCTTGCTGGAAGCGGGTATCGCTTCTGTTGGTTCCCGAGGGGTTTATGTGGGCTTTGCACAAGGCATGTATCTATAAAACCCTCCTGAAGACGGTAAGATCGCAAGGAATAAGATTTGGAATAAGATTTAGAAAGAGAAGAGTGTTACAAGAGAAGCCATACCCAGAATTCGAACCAATGAGCAAGAAGAAAGGCTTTCAACACATTTTGCCTGTGGACTCAGGCGTTCACGCCGGTCTGCCGTCAAGAGGTCTTGCAGCGGAAATCTGAGTCGTCCCACTAGCATGATGTACCCAGTTTAAAAGCCCTTCGGTTTTCACGTGCTGGCTTTATCCGCCCTTCCACTCACTACCTCTCTACCTATCCTACATCCATGCGGAACTAGATAAGTTCATATTGGCGTTTCATCAATGATCTCAGTGTATATTACGCCATCTCAAGAAATCGACTGCCAGCCAAAAAAGCGGTGTCAGGTCTATCACCCACGTTACACGATCACTGCGCACAGTGACGCACATATCGCACATGCCATGAGCTTATCGCGCCCAGAAACCAGTCCATCTATATAAATCCGACGCCACATTCTTCCGAGTCTTTCAGCCCGACACCGCTCGGTCTTCTCCGAGGCCGATCCCGATCCCAGCCACCGCATTTGAGTTTGATCGGCGTAGACGATCTCGATACATCTGCCGTGGGGCAAGTGGATACTCAGCAGGGCTGTTGTGTGTCCCTCCTCAATGATCAGAAAACTATTGGCTCCGTGAAAGGCTCGGTGACTGGAGAGGCTTGGTTTTTCCATCATGTTGCATATCTAAGCAGAGTCCACTGTGCCCCCATTTTGGAAATTGGTCGCCTGGGTACCTTGTCTTTGAAGATGGTGATCATCCTGGTCCACAACATCTGCCCCACCGTTCCTTGTGAGAGCGAATACATCGACGGTATCGTGATGGAGGGGATGATCCCATGCTCAGCTTGAACGAATCATATACCAGAGAAGCGGAGTGACGCACAAGGCGATGATCGAGTGCACTGTGGTCCGCGATAGGGGTTTAAAAAGCCCTTGAGGCCTCCTGAAGGATGGACCTTTTCGCTCAATACTCTCACAAATACACTATATCAGTATCCCACAATGTCGTATGCCAACCTACCATGGCTGAATTCCCCTTGGAGCCTCTTTGACCGACTACTCAACAGAACACCCGAACAACAATACGAATCCCTCGTCAAGGGCCAGAACCTCTCTGCCGATGATGTCCTCGCTGCGTTTGACAAATTGAAGCCCGTTAAGCCCGAGCAGTTCGTTGGGAGCTGGAAGGGTGCGAATGTGAACACGAACCACCCGACCGAGCAGAAGCTCACTGCCATGCGCTGGGCTGGAAAGGATTTCAGATCCACTGAGGACGTTGATCCGATTATGGTGACCGATGAAGCGGGCGAGAGGATTTGGAATGAGTCTTGGGGTCATGCGCGCGTGAGTTGGTATTTTCCATTGTTGGTTGGGAGATGGCTAATGGGGTCGAGACAGCTCCGTCAGATCGAATGGCGCGGTGTCCTTTCTACTGCAATGGTCTATGACGATTTCCCGATTATCGATTACTTCCGTTATGTGAATGACAACCTTCTTGCCGGGGTGATGGATGCTAAGACTTCGGATGCGGGGAATTATTACTTTTACCTGCACAAGGAGTAAATACATCATCTGGTATGTATGAATGTGAATAAAGGAGGATGGACACAGTTAAAACGAAGGAATTGAAAAAAAGGAATCTGCTTAATGACAACCTATTCTAGGCCTGGTATCAAGCTGGAAGCCTCGTGGCTGTGGATGCCAAGTCGAGATTAGTAAAAAGCTGTAGAATGTGAAAACAAACAAAACTTAAAATGCAATTGCGCCAAAGCACGGTTGATCTACCGGGAGATTGGAACCTCGTAAAGTGCGGCAGGCCCTCCCTACGGTCATCGAATGATTCTCACTCGTTGTCGCGAAGCTCAACGACTGTGGTTTTGAATTTCCGCGCCGGAGTCTTACGAGCGAACAAGATGTCGCTCTCACGGTAAGACCGGTTTTTCAGCTCAGGCAGGAAGAAGTACGCCGAAATCCAGCAGACACAAGCCGTACCTCCCCAGACGTAACCACACTTCCCAGCCATGTTCCATCCCGTAGCGTTCAGCATTTGCGACGCCAGGAAAATCATAGGAATTTCAGCAACGTAGTATGCGGCGCGACCGACACCGGTGCTCAGAGCGCGAAGACGGACGGAAGACGTCTCAGCGATGACCGTGTACGTGATTGGACCGAGGGTACCAGCGTATACGAATGAGATGATGATTCCGAGACAGGCTTGGGCGTAGTTGGTTGATGTGTTCTGGTGGACGGAGGCGCAGATTCAAAGGATAAAGAGCATGGCGACATTCAATGCCGTGCCCCAGAGGTAGATGGTTCGACGGCCGAACCATGCAGTAAGGGGCCATGAGGTTGTGTTGGCAACGAGTTGGAGACATGAGTTGATGAGGTTCAACTGGAAGGAACGGTCGGGTGAGATGCCAGCCTGCTCAAAGAAGAATGTTGCTTGGTTGGCAATCAAATTACCGGCGAAGTTCTGGGAGGCGTACATCAAGCAGGTAATGACTGTTCGGCGGAGGTCAGTGGCCTTGACCAGGTCGAGGAGGGTAGGTTCGTCACCTTGTTGAGCCTCAATCTGCACGGTTCGCTCAATCATGGCAAGAGTTTTGGGGGCGTTCTCCTTCGCATCAAGTCGCTGGAGGGAGCGGAGAGCCTCTTCCCTGCGCCCACGACGAACAAGCCACCATGGAGATTCTGGCGCGAGAAAGATCAAGGCCAGAAGAGGAGTGGGGAAGATCCACTGCAAGGCAAGAGGAATTCTCCAAGACCACTCATCCTTGCGTTTATTGAATCCGTAGGTTGCACCGGCGACGATGATTCCACCAATAGACCAACTCATCTGTAGTGTAGCGGTACATGCAGCTCGAAGGGCAAGAGGAACAACCTCACTGGCATAGGAGGGAGAGTTAGCGATGAAGATGCCCCAGGGAACACCTTCAAGGGCTTGACCAGCCACCAGCATGCCGAGAAAGTTAGCCTAGACAGTCAGTTAATTAGTGGAGATTCGAAATAGGTGAAGCCACTCAGAAAGAAAGATATGAAAATAGTAGCGTTCATAAGGACCAGAGCCAAGATTGTAGTCCAGCGATAGCCGATACGGGTGGTGATCGGTCCAGCTAAGAAGACACCGACGAAGGAACCGCATTGACCAGCCTGAAAGAGGGCACTCTGCCATTTAGTTGGGATTGTATACGCTCCCTTAACCAGGATGCCGTATTTCTTCTGGAAGGCAGGAAGGGCGACGAAGTTGCCGTTGAGAAACATGTCGAAAGACTCCATGACCTATATAGCATTAATTAATCTCCACGAAGCTAAACCCCGTAATTTAAGGGAGCTGAAATCAACAAGGGGAAGAAGACTTACGACTGTGAAGCACATAATGAATGCCCACAAACAAGCTCGCGGGTGGCTCTTGGCAGCAGCCCACATGCCCATCTGATGCTCACGGTTCTCGCCTTCGAGAGCATCCTTCATGAGAGCCGACATGATGGGATCCAGGTTGGCAAAAGCCTCGGTTGGATAGACATCGCTCGGCTCAGTGTTCAAGTCTGTGTGATGGAACTCATCCTTTGGGGTGAAGGTCGAGTCAACCGAGTGGAAGGCCCCCTTTGGCTCATTGATTTCAGTGAACATTTTGGATTGTGAATACGTGTGAGTGTGGATAGAAAAATGATGAGAAATTTGTAGAGGAAAAGAATGGAAAGAGGAGCAGGAAGATGAGAAAGATAAAGTGAGAGACGATAGGACCTGAGGACGCAGGCACTCCGGAGGCTTGCCTCCAACGATTAGTCGCTTTACGCCTGGCTGTGTTTGGCAATCGTTGAGTTACTTTATTATCTGCTGCTTTTGCGATTGATCCCTATACACAAGAAATATTTTTCAGAGAACAGCAAGACACAAATTAAAATCAAGACACGGTGAGTAGCGAGGTTTCAGACTAAGCCTTAGTCCTTCAAGGGTTTCGCAGAGGAACCTATAGTAGTTGGCCGCCTAATCTAGGAACTCATTATAGCCGCGCCTCGAACGAAATCACGGCCACAATAGCCCTTATCAGGGGGAGGGTCTCAAAGTTCTACGCTCAGGAAGATTGGAACGATCTCCATGGAAGACAATAGCATGTATTCAAGCAGCAGTTGTGGCCTGCATATTGCATTCGTTTTGCGAGGGGTCGGGGTAAACAACATACACGCACACACATATTGTATCAGAATGGACTCAGTTTATCATATATATCACCTCTCTGTTTCAGGACGCTTACTTTGAAAGGAATGAAGATGAAGAACTAAGATTCCATGTTATATTAAGCCAATAAATAAATAAGAAGAACCTCTATGCCCAGAAATTCTAGAAAAAAAAGGGGGCTCTGAGCCTCGAAGCGCCACTGGTGGCTGTAGTTGGGGTAGCCTCTGAGGCAGACCGAACCGAAGTGGCGGTTGTCGTCGCTACACTTGCTGTTGAGGTTGTAGAAATGGCCGCTTTATTGCCAATTGAGCTAGTCAAAGAGGAATTGTCAACAATATCGGTCTTTGTCGAACTTGTGCTCGTGCTAACGGAGCTTACATCGCCTCCGCCATCGCCGCATTGAACCACAGTTTTCCAACCACCGGCAAAGGTATCCTCCCACCAGGATGATTGATTACCAAGAGCAAAGTAGCTAAAGAAATATGCCGAGCCAGGTTGCTCGTGTGCGTTTTGGTAAAATTTGACTGCACACTCGTCGCTACATGGGAAGTCGGTTTCGGCCCAATCGTCGCTTTCGGGATAGGTCAAGTAGCAGTAGTCAGACCTGCGAAAATGTAAGCACATGCACCCTAAGGAAACCACTATGTACCGAACTCACCCGCTCTTGGCACAGGATTGGCCGTATTTGTATTGGAAGACCTCGCCCACGGTGGCCACGGGAGCCTGATAGATATACTTATTCCCGCTGGCGACCCCGGCGAGATCGCCGTCTTTGCCGCAGGCAGCCGTCACGTCCTTGATGTACTGGGACAATGAATCACTGCATGTCGTGGTGCACATAGCCTGCAAGTCCGAAGATTGTGGGTCAAAGTCAGGATCCATAGACGCCACAATCTTGACCAGGGTTTCATCGCAATTGATACTGGCGCTGTAGGCGTCCTTGCAAGCCTGTGATGTCGTCTTTGCTAAGTCCTTGGTTGTATAGTCCCAACTTGGACCAGAGGTATTGAGACTGAAAGAAGCAGTCGCCTGGCCTAAAGCAGCGGACAACGCGAAGAGGCGAAGGATCGTGGTGGCGGAGGCCATTTTGTCGAGAATTCAAAAAGGGGACAAGAACAGTTGGAGTAAATATCTCGGATGGTAAGAAATGGGGGACGAAAGGTGAGGAGTGGCGTGCGTCTTTGGTGACGGAAAAACAATTTCGTACAAAAATAACCTGGCGGAGATCGCGACCTATAAATACCCAGAATTATCTACACTGCCAAGGTTTCGGGGAATAAGTAGCTATAAGCGAATATTTAGTCCGATAGGGAACCGCTATTGGATGGCCCCAAATTTTCAGGGGCAGTTCCGAAATTTGAGCCTCAAGACCCACAGCATAAAAAGTCTGATGGGGTCATGTATGGGGTCACATTATTATGGAAGTGTGATTTATTCCCTACAGACAACAACAGCTTAAGCATAAAGTGCCGACGCTTCAACATCACACGAATTTTGGAGCCAGTGTAACGATTGCTGCAGGATGAGTGGTGGCCTAGAAACCTAGATCGGTCGCCGCTAAGCACTGTAGCTTTTCACAACCCGTTTACCCGGTTGCCTCTGATTGGATTTTACAAACCCTGCAGCATTGTTTAAGAGACCGCAACTTACTGGTGGACCACCAAGAGCCAGCCATTCCCAGGAGCGGTACGCTAGCTCCAGATCACGCGAGGACCCCTAAACCCCGGGCACGCCCCACAGAAGCCCAGGTACAATCATACTGGCATGAACGTCAGATACGGCGTCACTTCATAATATGTATGGTTACAATACCAGCATACCACTTATCAGAACACACACAAGAACCAGCCGCACGTTTCACCCTAGAATATGACTCCAAGATCCCGTACTCTCAGTAAGGCTTAGTACAGCAACAGTACGGTGCAAGTCGATCCTTGAGGATTACTGAAAGGTGCTTAGCAGGCCATATTCAGTCGTCTCGGCACCTATCCCGAAAATACGCATTTTTTAATTTGTATTACCATGAAAGAGTTTATAGGAGCAACTCCTCCCCTCGCAAACGATATGCAGGCTACGACACTTGTGTAGATTCTTTGTCTTCCATCCACTGAGCTTGAACCAAGCGTCCTGCACGGTGAAGTATAAGCTTCACCTGATAAGGCCCGTCGTGGCTGAGTTGCCGTTTGCAGATTGAGGCTACCCTCGTGGCGCGGCTGTAGTAGGTTCGCGGATGAAACGGACAAGAATTATCCGTGTTATAGTACAAGGCAGGTGAACAACAAGACGAAGCCGCAACACCGGGACTAATGCCTGCGCTGTCAACGTGGAGAACCAAGATGTTTTTCAAAAGTCAAAATCTGAGGGGCCCGGACTGCGAACCAGGATTCGTTCTGACGGGTAATGGGTTGTCGGGTCGGGTCGGCTTTCTGCGGGTCATTCCGAGCTTAATCGCGGGCTGTGGTTGAGGGCCTCGCTGAAAAAGATGCGTCACCGAAGGGCTTAGCATCTCGTACCGAGATTTTTAGTCAAATGGTCGAGTCATGTATTCTTGTTGCATAGCTACGCAGTTCAGATAGCTGGCGGGTTGCAGCTTTGTATAGGAACCCTTCCGCGGCTCCCTGACCTTCCGCAATGTAAGCAAGCGGGTCGGAGAACTTAGCCGATCGCGGCTTGGTCTGGGGTTTCGGACAATTACTCGTCGCAGGAGCGGATAAGAACAGATAATCTCACCATTCGCTTCGAAGATCCAATCAACTTCGTAGCGAGGCGAAAGGCTACAACTTCAGGAACCCCGCCCTATGACTCAGGCTTTCGAAACTACTACCGAACACATCTATCTCCCTTAACAAATCTCGCAACTATCCTTCCTCTCTTCGCATCATCACTTACTATCTGTGACTTGAATGTAACGATTAATATTGCATGTCTTAATTCTGATACCCCATCGCGATCGTCGACCTAGTTGGGATTTTCAAGCCCCATATCCTCATTCTATTTAAAGAGTCGAGCTAAATCTGCCGAGCGCTGCTTCTGATCTCCGAGAATTCGTCATGGAGCCAAACATTCAACATTCTTATCTCCAAAGCTACCCCGATGCTGAAGGATATTTCGGTCGGTTTGGCGGCAACCACTATCCACCAGAGCTTCGGCCTGCGCTGGAAGAACTGGCCAGCAGCTATCAGGAGCTTCATCAAACGCCGGAGTTCCAGAGCGCACTCAACAAGGTGCGGGTCGGACTTCAAGGACGACCAACCCCGATACATTACCTCGAGAATATCTCAAATCAGGTTGGCGGCGCTCAGATCTTCATTAAGCGAGAGGACTTGAATCACACCGGCGCGCACAAAATCAATCACTGTGTTGGCTTCGCACTTCTCGCCAAGAAGATGGGTAAGAAGAAGCTGATTGCCGAGACTGGGGCCGGCCAGCACGGCGTGGCGCTGGCAACTGCAGCTGCCTATTTTGGCCTTGGATGCGAAGTTCATATGGGAGATGTGGATATAGTCAAACAGAGCTCGAATGTCGGTCGCATGCAGCTGCTCGGCACGCGAGTGGTACCAGCAACTACAGGCCAGTCCGCCCTCAAGGAGGCTAGTGATTCCGCATTCAACGCGTATGTAGAGCAGCATGCGCACGCGCTCTATGCGATCGGATCGGCTATCGGCCCACATCCCTTCCCAATGATTGTTCGAGACTTTCAAGGCGTAGTTGGTCGAGAAGCCCGCGAGCAATTCCTTTCTATCACGAATGGAAGCTTGCCCGAGCATGTGGTTGCCTGTGTCGCAGGTGGCTCCAATGCGATGGGTATGTATTCTGGCTTCATTGATGATCCGGAAGTTGTTCTGCACGCGGTGGAGCCTCTTGGCGTATCCGATGAACTAGGCCAACACGCAGCGACGCTATCTTATGGAAGACTAGGAACATTGCATGGTGCTGAATCGATCGTGCTGCAGAAAGACGATGATACGCCTGCTCGTGTCTCCTCTGTGGCATCGGGACTCGCCTACCCTGGCGTTGGCCCAGAGATTGCGATGCTCCATGAAACCGGTCGTCTTTCCATCGCAGCAATTTCCGACGAGGAAGCCATTAGTGCGTTCTTCCGCATGGCAAAGCTCGAGGGTATTATCCCTGCATTGGAAAGCGCGCATGCTTTGGCGTTTGCGATCCGCTTGGCGTCGCAGCGCCCTTCGTCCGAACGAATATTAGTCAATCTTTCGGGGCGCGGCGACAAAGATGTTGACTTCGTACTTGAGAAGTATGGGACGGCCCTTTCATAGAATACCGGCTATGACAGGGCATCGCTCGGAGAGATGTTGAAATTTCGAAATCACCAAGCTCAATTCAAATTCAACTTAAATTAGTAGTTCCCTTCTTTATACCGCTACTTTTGCCTATCTAGGTTGGCAGCAATTTCATTTTCAATTTCAAGAATCTTGTGTTCGTCATCTACACGACATCACAGTACTAATGGAACAAAAACTTGAAATTTCAACAAGGCAAGAAAACCTCTATGATGAGTTCTCGGAGCCTAGCACAGCCCTGTGATCTTCAGTCCGAGCCTCTCAATCAAGATCGTTAGAACTTGACGCAAAAATATCGGTCAATTGCATAGTTGCCCCAGATTTAAGACATGTTTGCGGGCACTTCCACTAAGAATAGCATGACGAAAGTGGAAATCCCCGAATTTTCCCCCATTCGCCAATGAAGATCGGCATCGAGGATCGATCATCCGCAACTCGGGTAAATGCGAGTTTTATCCGATTTTAGCGAACAATCTGGAGAGTTTTCATACCATAAAAACAAATTAAAGTTATTAAGGCTACATCCCTTGGGGGTATTGCTTCGGTTACGAGAGAATGTATTTCCATCGATTGTAGTCCGTTTCAGTCTCAAAGCTTTTAAAGCCCCCGAGAATGCTCAAAATGGCGTGGTCGTATCCTATCCACCGAAAAGACGGTGTACTTTTCACAATGGGGCTACTCATGGCTTCCAAGACATGTTTCAACTTCTCCACATGATCTGCGATCATCTTACCTCAACGAAAAGAGTCCAACGGGCCCGCTAGCCACTTGTATGAAAAGGGAATGAGCTCCAATTTTATAACCTCAACCTAGGTTAAGTATGTCTTAGTTCCGGCTAGCTTCCTTCCGGTCCGTGGCTTCCGAGTACCTGATAGAACTGTATAAAAACCTCGAGTCTCGAACTGCAGAACACAATCATCTCGATCTCATTAATACATCGTTCAAAATGAAGTTCTCCATCGCTGCTATTGTTGGCTTTGCCACCGCCATCTCTGCTGCTAACCTTCCTGCGGCTTTCACCCTTGTTGGTGATGGTGGCCAGACCGTTTTGACTGATGGCAGTAAGTCCTAGCTCTTCTATATTGGTTGAAGGATCTATTGACATTTTCCACAGCCCACGCCTATGTCGGCGGCAACACCGACAAGACCCACGAGATCCTGATCCGTAAGTCACCCAGCCAATACCCAACCCCACTAAACATATCTAACAAAATGCAGTCCGCTCTGGCTCTAACGGCATGGTCTCCTTCACCTCCAAGAACTCCACTCCCACCGGTTTCCAGAACCTCTACGTTATTCCTAACACCGTGGAGCCTATCGCCCTGACCGTGCCCCACTCCGGCGCTATTCCCAATGGCGCCAGCACCAACAACTTCGGTGTCAACGAGAAGGGCTACTTCACCTACAACGGCGAAGCCTACTTCGCCAAGGACGGGTACGGCGAGGAGAAAGTCAAGGAGCTGTACTGGTACGGCTCCCACAACTCCGAGTACGAGGCTGCCAACCTGTACGTCAAGGAGTGCAAGGGCTGCTAAATTTGTTCCTGTCGCTTTTGACTCCATTCAATAGCTTTAGCTGGAGAGTGTTATATATTCAGTCCTGCTATGGCTCGTCACTCCTTTGTAAATATACTATCAGCTAGGGTACTTTCCATCGAGAAATGTACTATAACCCGTGGAAAAAAGCCTACCGCCTAACTAGACTCTACCCAAAAAATTCCAAATCACCCGATCAACTCCCTCATCGTAACCTCATACTCCTCCGGCTCCCTCCCCAGAATCTCCTTAATATCCCCCGTTACAGCAGCAGTCTCCCCCCTCCTAATCCCCTCCCACGCAGTAGCCCACTCCCTAGAAAGATCAACCCCATGATAGGTATGCAACCCCCCATGCTCCAGTCCAACATACTCATCAACAGAGATCTCTCTGATTCTCAAATCCCTACCCAAAACTCTCCCCAGAACCTCCACCGTCTCCGCAAGCGAGTACTCCTTCTGCCCCGTCAACAGAACCTTCTCATTCAAATACTTGAACCCAGCCGGATCTTTGACATAGGAAGTAACAAGTCGCGCAGTGGCTTCACCAAGTTCGTCGCGCTTTACCCACGCGACGCCTGGACCGGATCCGTCGTGCGGGATCGTGATTTCGGTAGCTTGGGACGAGGGGTTGAACCAGGATGTGTAGATTGGGTAAGATTCTGAGTAAATTCCCTCGCGGACAACAGTATAGCTGATTTTGTCGGTGAGGGAGGACAGATACGCCTCGGTTTGAAGATGTGCGCCCATGACGTGTGCGACGCTGGTGTTTGTCAGGCCGGCGAAGGCTAGCGATGAGTAGAAGATATGTTTTACGCCGCTGGCGATGGCGGCGTCGATGGCGATACGGTGGGCCTTTTCTGAGTCAGTTTTATGTATACTAATTGGTAAGCGAGACACTTACCTTGACGCGATGCTCGATTTCGAAAGATGCGTATGAGATCAGCATTAGGGTGTTCACTCCTTCGAATGCATCTTTGAGTGTATCGGGTGAATCGTAATCCGCTTTGCGGATCGTGGCGCCTGATTTCTCGTACTTGGTGAGGGTTTCGGGTTTGCGTGCGATTAGGATCAATTGCGATGCTGGGACTAGCTTTGAGAGGTGGTTGATGATGCTTCCGCCTAGGCCGCCGGCGGCGGGGAAGACTCCGATCTTGGACATTGCGATGGTGGCGGTATTGGGTATTGCGCGAGTGTAGAAGATAAATTGGTGTGAAGCTGAATGTCTGAGGGTTGCTCCTGTGCTCTTATAACACTCAATGATGTTTGTTCCTGGTGGGGTGGGCTTTTAGCAGGGCTCGTGAAGTGATCAGCGTCTGCTTATAAATTGGTTCGGTCGCATCTTTGTATCCGATCATTAACCCCGTGCAAAAGCCTGAAACTACCTTGACTGGCGAATTTTTGAAGAGGCATGCATTTATGTATCTGATCGTGAATCGTGATTAATGAGATGAGAGGTATCAATCTAACGCTGTGCAAGTAACATATTTCTAGTCTATTGAACGACACCACCAGTCCCGAAAAGCTCCATCTTTATCCGGTCGGCGGGAACGCCCTTGCTCTTGAGGCTTGATTCCATGTCCTTCATGAAATTCTCGGGCCCGCAGATGTAGTATTCTGTGGTCTGGTCGTCGATGAACAGAGCCTTCGTATCCAGCTTGTTCAGATCCACGCGTCCCGCGAAGGTGTAGTCCTCGCCTTCCTTCTCGTCCGAGGAGGGATAACTCGTGAAGAAGGTCTTTTGCAAATTGGGATTCTTCGTCGAGAGTGCGGAAACATGCTCCTTGAATGCGCGTGCAGACGACGTCCGAGCACCGTGAATGAAATGCAGTTGTCGGGCTGTTGGCCCCTCAACAGAGGTAAGCGTGTTCAGCATTGAAGTCAGGGGAGTCAGACCAACACCAGCAGAAATCAAAACAATCGGACTCGAATGTTTGTCCTCGATCGCTGGGAGATAGAAGTCACCAGCTGGGTGTGACACTTTAAGCGTGTCACCCTTGTTGAACGTGTCGTGTAGCAGGTTCGATACATAACCCGGGTGAGCAGCGGCACTGGGATCTGCAGTGTCGATTCCCGTTTCTTTCTTCACGCTGATGCGATAGTAATCTGATGAAGGTCTATCACTGAGGGAATATTGGCGTGGTTGTGTGTGCTTGAGTGCGGGGACATACACCTGGACGGAGATGTACTGGCCAGGACGAAAGGAGGGCAGAGGCTTGCCGTCGACTGGGGCAAGGTAGAAAGATGTGATTTCGTCAGACTCTTTGACTTTGTTCGCGACTGTGAATTCGCGCCAATCTGTCCACCCTTCGCTTTGTTGGTACATCTGCTGTTCACGGGCGATCATAAGATCCGCGAGTTGCCAATAGGCTGTGGCCCAGGCATCTTTGATTTCCGGGGTGAGGGCATCGCCGAGAACTTGGCCCATTGCTTCGAGGAGGTACTTGCCGACTACTGAGTAGTGCTCGGGCTGTACGTAGAGTGATGCATGCTTGTTGCAAATCAGTTCCACGGCCGAGGTCAATGCAGCCAGATCGTCGATGTGCGCGGCATATGCATAGAGTGCGCCGGCCAAGGCTCTCGGTTGGTGACCGTTAACTTGATTGGGGATATTGAAAATGCCGTTCAGTGCTGGGTTCTCGTCGAGAAGGTTCTTATAGAATACAGTTGTGATTGTATTGCCATGCTCAGCAAGAACGGGGACAGTCGCCTTGATCAGCTTGATTTGATCACCTGTCAAGCCAGCATTGGAACCCATAATGATTTGTGTGAGTGTGAGTGTGATTGACGTTGGATGAAGTTATACGCAAAGCGTCGGAGGTGCTTTATGTGCAGTGATGTCGATGCAAAATAATTCATAATCGAGGGCTAGCTGCTGGCTATTTAACCAAACTGAAAAGACCGGCCGATTCCCGAGCGAGACCGCGGCGACTAAGCTCAATTCAGAAGTGACACGAAGTGACAAAATTGTACCTGGATATTGCGGATACTGCGGCGAAGATTTGACCCGAAGTGAAGCATCTCCGCGGAGATACAGCGGAGAAAGACACACAAGGACACAACGTTCGATGCTCGGGTTTCTGGAATTTTCTCGGAGCTTCATGTTAGTATAGACTGTCAATATTGTTATGAACGAACTTTAATCACATGTTAAAATTTCACTAGCTCATTATTTTACTACGGAGTAGACTAGGTACATAGGCTTTGCAGTGGGTAACCTCGATAAGGTTGGCCTGCAGCTGTCAAAGCGCCGATCAGTTCGGGAACACCAAGAATTGAAAACCAGTAGACAGTCGCTGATCATAAATAAAGAGCCAAATTTTCAGAGCAGGGCTTACTCGGTGTCGTGCATAATCATATTGATTTCCAATGGAGAACCCGGTCAACAGAGATTTCGGCCGAATTCCGCCGATTCCCGACCGATCAGCCCACCAACGAGAATGTTTAGGAGTATCGGCCATGCGCCGAACAGCTAACCCGTGATGCGCATATATTATTTTCTACCAATCGGTATTGATTGATTCACCCACATGGACTGAGTATGCACGCTGATGACAGCAGGCTGTAATCCAGGGCGATCGCGTTCACAGCGAGTCTCCTGGAAGCGATTCGACGACAAACTAACTATCATTGAATCTGACTCTAATACCATACAGGGGTGAAAAACAGTTCAAACAAACAATCTCGGTAGTATTATACCCCTTCAGCGAGGTGAAGCACTTGTTCTTCGCGCGAAAAGCTAGGAATTTCGTCCCTATATTGACAACAGCAGCACACCACCCTCTCAATTTTCATGGAATCAAAGGAAACCAGGGTCCTCCCTCGTTCTGTTGCACCCTGAAAGTAAAACCACGGCTACCTGAACAATTCACCCATTTAAAGACAACCTCGGCTAACAACCGACCAACCGCTATGAGCACTTGATTTCCGTTCCAAACTTGGACAACTGGCCGCGAAAAACCACGAACCCCAGTGGATTGTTCGCACCCGAGCAAATAGAGACGATCATTTCCCTGACGGCTAGTGACAGGTGGCGGTGACAGTTCTAGACAATCCGAGCCATCTGTTTGCGGAAGGCTGGGCCTTCCCGTCCAACAACGAGCTGCCGTTGATGCCCCACCGACTCCATCTACAAACATGGGACAACCTCCAACTTTACCTCATCACTGCTTCTTCGGGTATCTATACTGATTCGGCACGAATCGCTTAACTGCGCTGCTTGCCTAATGTGGTAAACTGTGGGCTTTCGGGAAAAGCCTATTCTACTGTAGCGAGATGCTCGCTATCTCTCCGTGCCAAGAAACCTTCCATGATACTTGGATTAGGTTCTGAGAGACATTATATTGCGTGGTGACGTCTGCGATGTTGGAAGGTATGCAATAAGTATCTCCTTTATGTAGCGTTTTAGGACAGAGGCTCTCTTTGATTGTATTTTGAACCTCTTCTCTCCAATTGATCGATACAAGACCAATTGACACAATGGTTTTTGGCAAACACAAGCGCGCTGTCTCTGGGGCATCGGATCCTTCTACAATGGGGGGTCCGCCTGGTCCCAATAATGGTCGTGGACAGCTTCCTATGCTGCAGATGCCTGACAAGTTCCGAAACAACCTGCTCTGTGTGTTCGGCGAGTTTGTGGGAACTTTTATGTTCTTGTTATTCTCTTTCGCTGGAACTCAGGTATCTAATACGCCTATGCCTCCTGATGGATCACCTCCGAATACTTCCAACCTGCTGTACACTTCACTGTGTTTCGGCTTTTCGTTGACTGTCAATGTCTGGGCTTTCTTCCGCGTTACTGGTGGTCTTTTCAATCCTGCTGTGACTCTCGCGCTATGCCTGACTGGTGGTATGCCTGCGCTACGCGGTTTGATGGTCTTCCCTGCTCAATTGGTCGCCGGTATCGCTGCTGCTGGTCTCGTGAGCTGTATGTTCCCGGGGCCACCAAATTTCAAGACTCGTTTGGGCGGTGGTGCCTCAATTTCTCAGGGTCTTTTCATTGAGATGTTCCTTACTGCTCAGCTAGTCTTTGTGATTATCATGCTGGCAGTTGTCAAGCACAAGTCGACTTACTTGGCTCCCGTTGGTATTGGTCTTGCCTTCTTCCTGTGTGAGCTTGTCGGTATGTACCTTTACCTCAATTGACCCATTTCCCCTCCCAATCTAACTGTTTCCAAAGGCGACTACTTCACCGGCGGTTCCCTCAATCCCGCCCGCTCTCTTGGTCCCGACGTGATCAACCATCAGTTCCCCGGATACCACTGGATTTATTGGGTCGGCCCTCTCCTCGGATCCCTACTTGCCTCTGGCTTCTACCAGCTCCTCTGTTGGGTTCGCTGGGAGAAAATCAACCCGGGCCAGGACTACGACGAGTGGGAGAGCAAGGCGCGACTCGACTCCTTATTATCTGAGAACACCATGACTGATCATGCTCATGGTTCCTATGATCAGGCTCCGCCCGGTGGCACTCAGACCCATAACTCCTATCAGCCTCCCGTTACCCACGACTATTCCGATACTCCGAATGGCGCTGATTTGAACCAGAATAATCAGACAACTCCGAGGATTGAGATCACGCCTGAGACCCAGGTCTGAGGAGGTTGGTCGGATGGCTTCTCATTGGTACATGAGAAGGATATAGTGGGTGAATGTCTGTATGAATAGCGAGTGGCGCGATGGATTATAGGTACACATTATACCTTGCTTCGACATGTGCATATTACATGTATCGAAACACGTTCTGCGGCCTTGTCGCTGGGTCAATGGTCCTGTATGTTTCCTGTTTATTCCTTTGGTGCGATAATGGTAATGTCAAATGCAATTAATGTCGTTTGGTCATGTTTGTGGTACAAAGTGGAATTGTAAGTCGCCTTATCAATACTATGAAGTGCAGAATGGGATCTCCTAGTGACGACAGGGACCCCTCCTTTAGAAGAAAAAAATTACGCCGACCGGAGGGGGAGCCCTTAGGGTGTTGGTACTCTACAAGACGCACGCTTCGGAGTCCCCGAGCGCAAGGCACGCGACCGGAACCTTGGCATGTTGGTTCGCCACTTCACTATGACAGTGACGCATGAATTGAGCTTAATCGAAGCCTCATAAATACTATCAGCGGAAATGACCGAGCGAACAGCGCTTTGAACTTCATCGGTGAAACCCCTTAAACAAGGCCAAAAGGGCCCCGGATCGATAGATCGAACATCCAATAAAGCGGCAGATCACCCATCCCAGCCAGTCGTAGCCCATCCATCATGCAGGCCAAGACGCTAAAGCCAAAAAATGCGGATGAGACTCTCCCCGCTCTGGCTCGAGATACTAGTGAATTGTGTTCAAACCAGGGGCTTACAGCGCGAATCGCTCTTCCAGCCCCCTCAAACCACGAATTGTGACTCCAGACATGCAATTTACCTTCATCCCCAGCACGTCTGATCACGAACACGATCGCTGTTAGCGAAGTCCCCGGCCCATTTTGGCTTATCAGCTCCACCCCTGCAAGCCTACGCTAACACTTCTAGGCCGACGCAACTCGGCTGTAACTCTAATCCCCATAAAACTTGACCCCGCCATGCCGTGATCTTTTCTTGCACTCTTCACGATGCACAACGAGGAGATGGCCCCGTCCGCGCCCGCGCCCGAAGCAGCGCTTGAGCCTGCAGCTAGGGCCCGGCTCGCGGATCCGGATGATTCGCAGCTACTAGGTAGGTTGACATGACCCTCGGTTGATTGAGCCGGTAGCTAATGCTAGTAGCCAAAATGGGATACAAGCAAGAACTCAAAAGACAGTATTCCACGGTGCAGGTATTTGCGATCGCGTTTAGTATTATGGGGCTCGTGCCGAGTATCGCGTCGACTTTGGCGTTTTCGTTGCCTGCGGGGCCGGTGGGGATGGTCTGGGTGTGTTCTTTCTGTTACTTTTTGCTCGGACGTATAGGGGTTGGGGCGGGTTAGTGCTGACTGATACCTGTGTAGGGCTGGTTCACGGCTAGTATCTTCATTTTCATTGTTGGGTTGGCGATGGTAAGGATGCCCTCCGCTAAAATGCATTCTGTTACTGACTGTATAGTCCGACCTTGCGTCGGCGATGCCCACAGCTGGTGGATTGTATTGGTGGACGCATTATTTTGCTGGTCAGAGGTATAAGAGGCCTTTGAGTTTCTTGATTGGGTATAGCAATACGCTTGGGTTAATCGGAGGCATGTGTTCTGTGGATTGTGAGTTTGTCCATAGTTTCATCGATCCCAGTATTGACTCTTGCAGATACATTGTCTCTGATGATTCTGTCATGCGTTTCCATCTCCCGAGACTCGGGCTGGTCCGCCTCACGAGGAGTCATTTACGGAGTTTATGTCGGGTTGATTCTCTTGCATGGAATTTCGGGTGCGTTGACCGGGCGACTTATGCCGAAGATTCAGACTGCTTGCATCTATATCAACATCGCGCTAGTGATTGCTACTGTTGTCGCATTGCCGGTTGGTAAAGTGACACGGGGTGAGTCTTTGAACTCTGGGAGCTATGTCTTTCGCCAATTGGAAAATGAGACTGAGTGGCCGACCGGATGGGCATTTATGCTTGCATGGCTGGCTCCGATTTGGTCTATCGGATCATTTGATTCTTGTGTGCATATGAGTGAGGAGGCTATGCATGCTGCGAAGGCCGTGCCTCTGGGGATTATGTTCTCTGCTGGCTCGGCGTGTGTGTTTGGTTTCTTGGTTCTGGCTGTCATTGCCGCGACAATGAATCCAAACGTGTCCGACACTTTGAATAGTAAATTCGGACAACCGATGGCTCAGGTGAGACCCTGGCACTTGCTTTGTGACTCCGGCTAACCCACTCAGGTCTATTACGATGCCCTAGGCAAGAACGGCGCTCTCGGCTTCATGATCGTTCTTTGCATAATCCAGTTTCTCATCGGTCTCAGCCTGGTATGTCTACCCTCTACTGTTATGGAATATTCACTTGAAGCCTGTCCTGACAAGCTAGATCGTCGCTGCCTCCCGACAATCTTGGGCTTTCTCTCGTGACGGCGCCCTTCCATTCTCCACCTTCTTTCGACACGTCAGCAAACGGATCCAGTTCCAGCCGGTGCGCATGATATGTGGTCTGGTTGTCATAGCCATTATACTCGGTCTTCTCTGTTTGATCAACAGTGCCGCCGCAAATGCCCTGTTCTCGCTATTTGTCGCGAGTAACTATTTATCCTGGGGAATGCCGATTTTCTGCCGTCTGGTCTGGGGACAGGAGAGATTTATTCCAGGCGAATTCTATACCGGTCGGTTCAGTAAAGCAATTGGTGTTATTGCCGTGGTCTACTTGCTTTTCGGAGTGATTCTATCGATGTTCCCCACAACCGGGCCGAATCCTTCTCGTGAGTCTAATTCTTTTTTTGGGGGGGCTATCTGCTGATACTAATGCTAGCATCGGAAATGAACTACACCATTGTGATAAATGGGTTTGTCTGGGTGGGGTGTATGGGCTACTACTTCCTATTCGCTCGGCGCTGGTATACCGGTCCACGTATGACAATCGACGAGGCTAGCTCTGCGACTTCTGACGAAGGGCTACCTGGTACTGAGAACTCGCGAGAGAAGAGCGCTGTTAGCGGGAAGATAGAGTAGCGGCGCCACTGCAAGAATGTCTCGTACTTGGTACACCCAGGCTTAGACTGAGCATCTTCGTATTACGGTCGCTTCTGTCTGATTCTAGAACCAGAATACTGCGCTTTCATTGAACTTACTATCAGTAGACTACTTTTGGATAGATTTACCCCGATGGAGATGGAGGTCGCCGAGATCAGCCAGTCATCTATAAGAGATTCCGAGCCTTGCAGACGGAAAACTATCCCAATCAGCCGGATGATTATAAATCAACCCACTGGAAGTTCGTTATAAAGCAAGAGGTTTTGAACACATTGAGCTCTCTAGACCATAAAATCAAGAGACTGCGGTCTTTGTATATTTTTCCAAGAAGACTTTTCTTACTCATTCAGGGCGATATCTACTGATCCTCGTATCTCCAACATCTGACAAATTATACGGTATTATGGCGGCTGCAGCAGATAAACGAAAGCCCTATATACTTCTTGCCGGAGGTGCGGATGACGGCTGGTCAAAGGAAGATCAAGCAACAGCAACCTGCTATTGCGGTGCAGTTCAACTGGCATTCGTAAGAATTCCTCGTACCGGGGCAGTTACACGTCGAGAGTTGGAAACCTATCATCCAGATATTCGGACTAGGTTGTTCCTATACACTTACCAAGCACGCTGAATTAACCTTCGAAAAGCCCACTCAAGGCCCAGGTCTGATCGATACATTCATCTGCAATTGTACGGATTGTCGCAAAATCACAGCTTCAATGTTCGCGTCCAACTTCATCATCGCAGATGCGCACCTCCAGCACCTCCGCGGCCGCGATAACCTGAAAACATTCAGCCAGTCCAAGTCCATCAATTCCGGGAAAGCGATGACAAATTATTTCTGCTCGACTTGCACGCTCATGTATCGTGTTGGCGAAGCGTTTCCGGGATAAAGCATCCTGCGCATCGGCACGGTGGATGATTTCAATTTGTACGAGACTAAACTCAAACCTAGAGTTGAGCGGTATACTAAGGATCGGGTGGGCTGGTTATGCGCTGCGAAGGGTGTTCAGCAGGATGGTCCGTTTCTGTCGCCGACTCGAGGGTCGAACGGGGCTTTGTGAGGGGGAGGGATAAATTAGCCGGCGAGTATTTTGAAAATTTTTGAGGCTTTGAATATTAACCGCGCAAATCTCTTCAGCTTCACTAGTGCTCAAGTAAAACATTCTGGAGCGTATATGTAAAGAAAACGAATCTATGAGTTAAACCTCAACTTAGTAGATGTACTATAGTATCTGCAGGGTCAAATCGGCCCCTAAAGATAACCCCCGAAAGTGACGTCGGCTTCCCCACAATTTCCCATCAATCAACGCCAAGCACGGAGCTTCCCCTCGAGTTGAACAACATTCACTCATTACCACCTTGCAATCTGTCTTGGTCACTCACCCATCACCTGTCCCAACGAAGATGAGTCTTGACCATGAAGTCCCGCACGAGTTGGACGATACAGACAGCTACGACCTCCCCCAGATCCCGCGCGGAAGCGGAAGCGGAGACTCAGTGACCGACAGGCCGCAGACCCAATGGAAATCATCGTCGCGCACGGTGGAGGAAACTCTAGCTGAGGGACTCTCGAATGAGGATCTGTGGATGCTCATTCGACGGTTTAATAAGGTACGTGAACCGGTGCTTCTGAGGGGGCAGGACAGAGACTGACATGTGACTTAAGCAAATCTACCACGTGAAAGCGGTGTCGGATGCGCAGTCTAGGGATATTGATCTGAACCGTGCAGATGATGAGCAGTTCCCGCCTGAGAAATTGCGGATGACTGTTGAGAGGTTTTATACGTCTGTTGTCGTGGGATTGATGGAGTTCTTTCGGCATGTTGGGAGGTTGAGGTCTTGGAAGGAGCCGGCTCGGACTTCTATTTTCTGCGCTGTATGTTTCCCTCCGACTGCATCCTGGACAGATGGCTGATTATTTCTAGGTATACTTTTCATCGTGGTTATTGGATCTCCTGATTCCGGCCACGTTGAGTCTTTTGGTTGCTCTTATCATGTTCCCGCCTATCAGAACGGTCCTCTTCCCAATGGCCCCGGCGAAGAATGATTCAGATGCTTCGAGTGTGAATAGCTCGTCGAGTGGTCTACCTGAGTCACATGATAGTCTGACTGGAGCTCCAGAGAACCACAAAGGTGAAGCTGCAGAGCAGGAGGCGAGTAACTTGGTCGATAGCGTTGCGACCATGGCTATGGAGGGTGCTGCTGCCAAGTACGGCCAAACAGTCGTCGAGGATGAACCCGAGGTACCAGCTGCATCGCAACCTCTGTTGGCCATTGAAGGCGCACCAGGTGGCCTGCCCGAGGACGCTCCCGAGGACAAGACAAAAAAGCCCATGAGGTCAAAGGCTGCCAAGGGTACTGATAAGGCAATGCGTGTTGTCAGCGATATCACGGACATTTACGAGCAATTTGCGAAGTAAGTTCTACCCATCTGCCTGTGTGACGACTGCTTATATTGGGACAGTCTTTTCTCTCCTACTCCGCCATTCTTCTTAGTCTCCTCCAGACTCCGCATCTCTAGCATTCTGACGATCATTGCCTTCGTGGCACCATTTTCATCGAGTTATTGGATCATTAAAGGCGTCGGTTTTACCATTGGTCTGGGATTTTTCGGTGACCCGATATTCGCCTATACACTGGACATGTTGAACACCAAGATTCCAAATTGGAGAGACCATATGGACATGCAAAAGTACATCAACCCTTCCACCCTCCATACGCTTGACTAACAACTCCAGAACTCTTCTCAAGGGCGTCCCAACTAATGCCCAATTAACACTCACCCTTCTCCGTATCGGCGAGATCAACTCCTCACCCCTCCCACCCGCACCAAGCCCTGAAGACAACGAGCGAGCCTGGCCAATTCGCAAGAAGTCGAAAACTCCAACCACCCAATCCAGCGACCTCGCATCCCTAAACTCCCCCTCCACAACATCCCTCGGCACGACCAACACCGAACCCCTGCCACCGCCCAAACCCAAACGCCGCTGGGTCTTCAAACTCCTGAAGTTTGTCCGCCGCACCATCGCAACCGCCATCCGCGGCCATATAGCCATGGACCGCGCAATGGCCATCGCTGGCTCAGCACACACAAAGAACCTGCTGACCATGCTCCAAAAAAGAGGCTTCGTATCCAAACCATTTGGTCCGTTGAAGTTCGACGCGAAATTTGAGCGGAAACGCGGCGCGGCAGTTATTGATTGTTCTAAGGAGCCGCCTCTCCTTTACTTCACGACTTATCAGTCGGCGGGACTTGATGATCTTCGCATTGAGAGTCGGAAGGAGAAATCTGTACTATTTCAGATTCCTGTCACGGAGATTAGGGAGTTGAAGAAGACGGAGGGGCTTGGGTGGAAGGGGAAATTGATTGTTGAGTTGACGGCTGGTAGTAAGGAGGCTGCAGATGGGCTGGTTGTTGGGGGTGGGGAGGGGCAGAGTTTCCACCTGACGGGAATGAGATCAAGGAATCAATTGTTTAACCGGCTGGTTGCAATTGATGCGCAGTTCTGGGAGAGTCGGTAATTTTTCCTGGAAATAACTCTGGCCTGTATGTCAATATGTTGAAGATGAGACAAGCAATATACAGTCCTATATTATGATCCTTTTAAGTGATTAATCTAGTGAACATATTGAAAGATTAGATGTTGGATGCTGTATTCGGTATATGTACAAAACTCCGGTATTTGACCCGCCCCAGATGGGATTTTATCAACAAGTCAATGAAAGTCGTGAAGAAAGGCGTAAGTCCACCATACTCGGTCTCCACATAGAGACAATCGTGTCTAGACACCCTCTACAGGGCAGCCATAACACCAAGCATACCCAGACCCGCCACAGCAGCACCCATAGCCCTAGGCGCAGCACCCGCAGCATTAGTCCCAGTGCTCGAAGAACCAGACGCAGTAGTCGAAGCACTGTTCGTCCCCGTCTCAGTAGCAGTGCCAGTGCCAGTGGTAGCACTAGCCGCGCTTGTAACAGTAGTCGACTCGGTAGTCTTGTGACCACTAGCATCAGTGGTAGTGAACTGTGTAGCCCAAGTCGAAGCTTTGCTAGCAATATCCGAGCCGGCAGAGGCAGCGTCTGAGCCAATGGAGGTGGCTGCACTGGCGGCTGCGGATCCGACGGAGGCGGCGTCGCTGGTCAGGGTTGAGACTGCGGCTGCACCGCCGGTCTCAGCGGCGGATGCGATGGAAGTCGCTTCCGCGGCGACATCAGAGCCGATTGATTTGCCGCCGGAGGAGGCTGTGGCGGCGATGCCTTCGGCGGCGGAGATTACAGAGTCCACTGGGTCAGCGGCATAGGCGGCGGTGGAGAGAAAGAGGGCGGTTGTGAGGAGGGTGAACTTCATTTTGGCGATTGAAATGTGTTTGTTTGGTTGGAGAGATGTGGAGACAGAAGGGTTCAAAGGTAGTGTGATTGATTGTTTGGTAGAGTGGGATGATTGTATGCAAGATCCGGGGAGTATGAGAGTCCTTTATATGTGCTGACACAACCGTGGGATGAAAATGCGGCCCCTAATGCAATGCTAAGTTTAGTTTCCCGTGGCAATCCAGAAAATCCACAGGGAATGATTCCCTATGATCAACTGCGCCCGATGGAGAGAGTGTTTCGAATGGTTGAGCCAATCGTCATTTCGTGACCCACACTGACGACCTTTCCTGGTTACTGTGTGTTTCCGCTCCCGCGTTTCTGGGATATTGTCATGCAGCTCGTGCGCGCAGCATAAGCAGGGCCTTACATTCACGTGGCTATTACGGTCATGGCTATGCAATCCCGAATATAGAAACTGCATCTGGATATCCTGCTGCCTTCGAACCCTGATCCTACCGGAATTCCACGGCACCATCTCCGCCACATCCAACCCCCTGAGGCCAAGGTCAGTGGATGTCATCGGGGAAGATCTCCACCGATCAGGCACCATAGGCTGCATGTGTGGACCGCGGCCTCTCATATCCTTGTGATGTGGGGACTTTTTGCCGTGGCCTCCATACGTGACCAAGGAATAAAGGTCGGTCTCCACTATTATTCTGCCAGTATTTTGTAAATAATCAATGTATTCAGTTTGTATTGATACCGCATATATCCAGCTACATGTAATGTCAGAGAAGGCAGATATTGGTTTAGTCACGTATGTAAGGCGATATGTAAGGAATAGAAAAAGGCGGTGAAAAAAACCGACCTTTATTCCTTGCCCGTAACTGTTTCTGTTTTGGACTCTTGGCTAGCGCAGCCACTTCCAGAATTAATTGCGCCGCCTGGGGCTTTGTTTTGTGAAGGCCAAGACTTGGGATGACGTTGTGTTGAGACGCCGGAAAAGGGATCCCCTCCCCGACGCCACTGAGGCGAAGTCGCAGTTTTTCTTGCGTAAGGCCTTAGGCAGCCACCCCAGCCACGATTTGTCACGTGCATTTCTAAAAAAAGAGACATTGTCTCGGACGCCATGTACAGTAAGGCTCCGCTTGGCTTTTGGGTTCTTTGACCTGTTTAAGCCAGATCTAGATCTTTCGATGTAGAGCCTGATGAGCTACGAGGATGGATATTGTAGCGATCTGCTATGGTCGACAGTGGCAGTGGTCAATCAAGCTTGAATTTGAAAATTCGATCCTACTAAAACAGAGGCGAGACTGACTATAGTCTAATTAGATGGTATCTTTCGAAGGGCAGTAGGACAAAAATGCATTATTTGCATCATGTTGAGGTTGAATAGCCTTGTGCTCCGGCCGATGTTGCGACATCACTAAATGCATTAATATAGATTTTAGTGCGGGCCGGTCGATTATTGCATCCACTATCAAATGGCAGTCTAATCGTGCTTCGCGCTAGCATCCCACGGGGGTCCGGTGTGGAAATGGCCACTCCAGTTTTTAGGCTCACGATCGTGATACAGGCACATTTGCTTGGCAGGGACAAACTACGCCTTGACTTCGTTTCAGATCTGTCTATTGACACTCTACCTAGGTTTTAAAAGCTTAATTCCCTAAGAGGTCACCCGAGGCAACTTTTTATTTTTCTTATCACATCCCGGATCGTAAAGAGTTAAAGGAAATCATATTCTAGCTAGAATAATTTCTAGTAACGACGCCTTTACTCGGTCGCTTTACACTTAGCCGTAGTGTTCTCCCCCGCTTTAACCGTCGCCTCTATAGCTACCTCTATAGCCGCTAGAGGTCGCGAAACTCCTCTAGATCGCTAAAGGTAGTTTTGTTTAAGTGGTTTGGGGGCTCAGGGAATTCTGTATAGAACTGAGAACTATGTTAGCAGTGTAGTTTTCTCCGGAGGTGGTACGACTGACTAGGGCTGTTGACGATATTGCCGATATACCGATATTGACGATACGATATCGGCTGCTTTTGGATTTGTCGATGCCGATTGCCGGTACGATATCGGCAGGCTTCAAATTTGACGATATTACCACTCACGATATCGTCATATCGTATCGGTACGGGCATATTTTTCCTTTAAATTTTCTAGAGAGCGAGCGTGCTTTGATCGAACTACAGTTTATTTGACAATTTATGAATGCAGAACCGGGGCATCGCGACGGTATATTTTACCAACCCCGACCCTTGACCGCTACCACTTATACCGGTCGCGAATCAACATCAGCATTCTAGACTCCACATCACTATGCTTCAGAGAAGTCGACTGTGATGTAGCGGCATCATACTCCGGGTTACTAGCCGCGTATACCTGATATAGATTGGTGCGGATCGTTTCTAGAATCATTGTCCCTGTATTGCCATCTTGAAGTTTTCTTAAGACCTTTTCACCTTTGACTCGAGGATCTAAGACGAGGGCAGTGTAGTAGGTGTCGCAGTCATCTATAATAGAATAGTACTTTTCGTATTTCTTTATCCCTTCTTTCACTGTAGTATGATAACTCGATCCAGATTTACGAAGTCACTATTGCCCTCCCTCACGTCTTCAAGTAATTCATATAGCTCATAGTAAATCGGGACTGCGAGGCTGATTTGTGGATTGCGCTTCGAAATAAACAAAGTAAGCTTATAGAACTTGTGGAGTACTGTGTAAATCTATTCTAGCCGTGACCAATCTTAGAGAGTAAACGGCGGGAGTTCCTCCTGAAGGTTTAGGAACTTATCGACTTATTGCCTTGACTTCAAGCCATCGTCGACTATGCGAAATATTGTGTTCTATCGTGTCGTCATATCGTACGCAACGAATTTGTCTAGAATATTATTAAAGTCTGCAAATCTCCTTCTATTTCTGTCGGCGCTAAGGACTTTCGGTTAATCTAAAGAGTGAGGACCCGTACTCTCCCTATAGCTAAGTGATCGATGATCGAGTTGCCAGTCTGTAAACAGTCACGGGTAACTTGCGCTTGTTCTATCGTCCCTGGCCCTAGGTTACAGAGAATATCTTTCACAATCAGATTGAGGACATGAGCCAGGCAGCGGATATAACTGTTAAGGCCTCAATAGAGTGGTGCTAGTATTACTTCTTCTACCCGAGGTCGGTCGGAAAGAGAGAATAATAACTCCGAAGCTATAGCCTCATTATTACAGGCGTTATCGCCTGTAATGGAAATGAGCTGAAAGTATCCTTGAGACTTAACTCGATAAGCATATTTTCTAAGGCAATTACCAGATTTTCGCCGCTATAAATGCCCTGGAGTTCGGCGAACTTGAGTATTCTCTCGCGGTACTTAAACTCGTCAGTCAGCCAATGACTAATTATCCCTAAAATAGGAAGATGATTCTAGCTTATCTAGATGTCTAGTGATAAGGCAATAGTTTTACAAGTCAAAGCCAGCTCATTCTTTAGGTTCTTGCGCTATATAGCGAACTCTTGCATAATTCGATCCCGTAAGGTGTGGCGAGATATGAAAGGAGGCTCACTCCTAGGAATGTCTCGAAAATATTTGCTGAAACTGGAGACTCAACAGTGGTGAAGGCTTTTATATCAGTCACGATCTAGCGAATGGAATTCCTTTCTAAGACCGCTTGATGGGTGAGACTCTCTTTTCCCTATAAAAATCCGAATGTCTAGACCTTTCTTCGGTGGCTATATACTAGAGGTCGGACAGTAAATATCATGCTTTGCTAAGTGGGTTCTTAGATTACTAGTTATATTCTGCCTCTGGGAATCTAACGTATGCTAGTCACGGCGCGTCCCTGTTTTCTCATCTATATGCGTATAGCAAATCTCTCGGTCGACTAATCTCCTCTTATTAGTCCTCTTGATCACCTATAGACAATCAACGACTGTGGTCTCGAAATACCCCTAGATCCGCTCAGTAGCAGGCGCTAGTCGTTTAGAGCATCGAGAGGATACGTGGCTTATGATTAAAGTACCAGCATCTGTTGAGCTCTCTTAGGATACTAGCACTTGTGACACGGACTCGGAAGGTGAGAGCTCGTAATCCGGTATATTAGCGAGGATCTCCACTCTTTCTTAACAAGCTAGGAGGGTATGTGTGAGGTTATTCGATAGCTCACTTGGTTCATCTGTTCGCTCGGTTCGAATATCGGGCAAAGACTCTCCATCACTCTCGTCGTTCAGAACCCGGTAGTTAAGGCGTTTCTGCCGGGTACGCATTTTGTGTTCGATATACCGGGCTACTAGCCCAGTGCTAATAGATACAACTCGCTGATCGCGGCTCACTGTCTATATAGACCTAGCGATTCAGTAGAACCAGGGCTGAAGAGTCCTATGTGGAGTTGGTTAGTTCCTGGAAGAGCAGGTCACTGTCAACGAAGAAGAGGTCGGGGCACGCGTCCCAGACTCTGAAACGCGTCGCATCTAAACAGAGTTGACCCATATAATGGGTTTGAACCGTTATGACCTCTACATATTCCGACATATAGCACAACGGAAGAATAAAGGCGTAGCTATAGAATAAGTCCGGTAATATGATAGTATGTTGACAATAAAAGGCTAAATTAATGAAATCTTATATATGTATATGTGTGTGTGTGTGTGTGTGTGTGTGTGTATGCGCAGAGGAATGGAAGCAACGTAGAAAGGATTAGACATGTATATTGCAGTAGCAGAGTTAGTGGATAGGACGGGAGAGCAACGTAAAAGATATAAATACAGAACCACATAATACGGACACAACAAAACGTAGCACTACACAACGGAAGCGGATTGCCCTAATTAACGAGCATATAAGCTTACATTCGCTTTGTAGTAAACTTGTCTATATCTGGGACCAGAAGCTATTCTCTTATTTCCAATTACCGGTGACGATATATCGCCGACGATAATTTCATTTGCCGATATCGGCAGACTTCGAAGTTGACGGTGCCGATTGACGATATGGAAAAACAGTGCCGATATCGTATCGTCAACAGCTCTATTCCCAGCACCACGTAGAGATGTCTGACCGTCGCTAGGCCGCAAATATATATTTATCGAGCGGGTGGGCTCAAAGGTTGCAAAAACAGCCACAGCGGTGAATCGACCGGTGAGAATACCGCCCTTCCATTGGTCAATTGTACTTACTAAGCTAAACTTTAAATTTACTGCCCGTCCGTTTAAACACCCTATGATGACGCCAGACGGTCATTTTACGCAGAATGTCAAAATGGCAGCATCCCTACCATGCTGTAGATCCTATTCAGTCTCATGAGTTTTCTCGGTGTATTCCAATTATCTACCCCACAACCTGTTTCCAAGACATCTTAGAAGTGAGTTCTCATATTGTGTATCGTGTTCTTGTAGTATTTTTGAATCAACCTGGTCTCGATGACCTAGGAAACGACATCGCATTCAATCAAAACGTGCTAAAGTAGTGCCAAACGCTGCACTTATGAAGCAAGTATTCTGGCCGTAGACTCCTATCGTATGCACATCATGGTGACCACCTGACACGTCGTGTTTACCTCTGCTCATTATCTGTTTTCACCTCCTGGTCTGATGCGACCTGACCGTTTTCAACACTCTGACCGTAGTTCGACTTAGCCCCGAAATGATCATCGTGATTTTTTGACATGAACATAACGATCGTACTATTGGACTAGTAAGCGAAAATTCATGCATATGGACTGGCGAGCGGAACATACCTAAGAACACAGAAGACCCAACCAGGCCATGCGAGGACAATGGATGCGACGACTTTAGGATTGGTACGATACTCTGACATCTGTTAGCAATTTGCCTGTGATAATCATATTGTTATAGATTAGAAGGTAAGCCATACTCAAAGCCGGCTTCTTGGGGGTTTCGGCCCAGAGATGTTGTGCGATCGTGGCAGTTGTTCCCGTGATCTGCGCTTCATGCATCGCACCGATGACCTATACCACCAGAATCTGTATTAGCACCCAGGTCCTGTGGAAAAGGAAAATAAAATCATTATTCTCGTAGCTGTCGTACCGTTATGGTCAGAGCGGAGCTCAGCATCATCACCGTTATGATGACCGCACAAATTTTCCACGCCAACCGAACCGACCGACTCTCGTGTCTTTCTGGCCAGAAGAGATCAAAGAAGAACGCAGCCCCGAAGATCCATGCAACAGCAATTCCAACAAAGATATTGTATGAGAACGCGCCGATGACGTCGTTATTGTGGATTTTGACGCCGGGGTGTTGGCCTTGAAGCATACTTTGTTGATCGAGGTAATCTAATCAGTAGCAGAAGGTCTTAGTCAATGTTTGGCCTTCAGTCATGGAGTTCAGTCAAGAATGAGCCGCTGTGGATAATACCGGAAAGTGCTGCTGTCCCGACCGACTCGGAGCAAACGCAGAGGATCATGGCGAGTTGGTAGACGATCATTCGCGTGCGCCGAAGGTGGTAGACGCGATTGAACATATAGGAACTCTTGAACTTGCTGTAGTGGATCTCATGGAGATCCAGACCCCAGATGACAGCCATGATGAGGCTCAGGTATAGTCTTGGCTTTGAAAGATCGAAGAATACTTTGGAAGAGCGGTAATGGAAGGCGCGTGAGGAGTGGAGTAGCTTTGTGTACAAAATGCTGGGTCAGGGTGGAAGGTGCCTGAATTTTGTTCAGTTTCAGGGCCCCAAGTGTCGTACAAACAATTTTGGAGATCCTTTGATACTATTAAGTCGTCGAGATTAAACCTGTTTTGGCAAGGAATGTGAGAGTACTACGCTTGTGTCATAGGCTGACGTCATATTCGAAGTCCCACCCGGCTCCAGTGGCAGTCGAGTCAGCAAGGGAACTGACGTACTCGACGGGCTGACTAAGGAAGCGCCGGCTTTTCCTGGTTGTGACGGAAGCCCACTATCCATCTTGCCCTCCAGTGAATATCCACATCGACTTTTCCCCTCTGAACTCGCCCAAAATGACAATTAAATTCACCGTTTACAAAGGCTCCAAGGATGCCGGCATCCAAGAGGCCCAGACCCAGCGAGAGGACCTCAAACGCGACGATGTCCTCGTCCGAATCACTCACTCCGGTGTGTGTGGCACCGACGTTCACTACTAGACTACCGACATGGCCCTCGGCCACGAGGCAACTGATCCTGACGCGAACCTGTTCGACCGCGTGGGCTAGGGATATGAGCACGACTGCTATGGTCACTACAAGCAATGCCTCACGGGCTGGGAGACAATGTGCTGAGAGCGAAAGATATACGCAGGAGCCAACACCGACCAGGGATCGTTTGGTTCCTACGCCGTGTGGCGCGAGGGCTTCCTCTTCAAGGTTCCCGAGACGATAAATAACGAAGATATAGGTCCCTTAATGTGTGGAGGATAGACAGTGTTTAATACCCTGCACGTGGCCTAGGTTCGACCGACCTCGCGCGTCGGTATCGTCGGAGTTGGAGGCCTTGGACACTTAGTAATTCAATTCGCCGCGAAGATGGGTTGCTAAGTGGTAGTGTTCTCTAGCACAGACAGCAAGAAGGAAGAGGCGACAAAGTTAGGCGCTAGTGAATTTTATACCACTAAGGGCGTAAAGGAGCTCAAGGTCCGAGCCCCGATTGACAACCAACAGTAATTATGACCACCAGCAGCCAACCGGATTGGCCGCTTTACCTGAATATCATGGCACCCAACGGTGTTATCTCCCCGCTATCAGTGGACGCAAACGATCTCAAAATCCCTTACATACCATTGCTCGTGAACGGTCTTCGGATCCAGGGCGGTATCGTGTCCGCCAGGCAGGTTCATCGGGATATGCTCGAGTTTGCCGCCTTCCATAACATGAAGCCGGTCAAGATGACCTTCCCCTTGACGTTGGATGGCGTTAAAGAAAGCCTGAAAACTTTGGAAGAAGGTAAAATGCGCTACCGTGGCATTTTGGTGGCAGGTGCCTAAAAGCTCGATAGTATCTGAGATGGATTCGGCTACTGAGTTTTGGGCCTTGTACCCAAGGAAAATGGTCTATAGCCAATACGGCCCTGGTTATTGCACCACATGGAATCGGAAGGCTTCACTCCTCACCATATCATTCCCGAACCTTCGCGCATACATTCGTCGTGCGTAGAATTCTTGCCTGGAGAGCCAATGATTCGGATCTGTTATCGTCGATCTCACTTTAAGAAACATACAATAACGGACATGGAAAGAAAGGACTGGGAAAGCGTATCCATTTCTTACTGAAAGCCTCACGGCCACTTCTTTCCAAACTACAAGATTATGTACAGTGGATGGATGGATGGATGGATGGATGGATGGATGGTTGGTTGGTTGAATGACTTCGTTTACCCTGACTTTCGCAAGTAAGAAACAACATTCAGGGTACCACAGTTACAGATTTATACATGTAGAGTGTACCATTTTTTAGACGGATATAGAACCTCGCTGTGGCCTGCCGTCCCCTAAATGCTGTCTGTATTCGCTGCCCCTTATGGCGCGCGATTTTTCAGATGCTACTCTGCCAGCAGACCCTCGGCGAGATAAGCTGTTTCTTTAATTCATCCGAGCCTTCCTGGTACTGACGTGAACAGATCGCACCGTGAATCTCCAAGTCAGTCAATTCCTATTAGGCGATTGATACTTTGCTTCCCTGTTCCGACCCGTCCCACCTAGCCAAGAAAAAGTAAAGCCACCGTCCGGCATGTGGCTCCAACATCTCTCCTATGCCTCACACAAGTCTTGCCCGCCTGAGCTCCAATGTCAACCCTCATTAGCTTCGTTGATACCGGAATGCAAGAGACGATTCCGGCGACAGGTATGCATATTCCTAGCCTAAACTGGTTCGATACCGTACTGACATGACAGACGCTGCGATCGACCCGATCTGTATGCATTAAACCGCTACAGACGAACGCAACGAGCATCACAATCGTACCCGGCCAGCGTCGATCGAAATCATTCATTGACAACCACATGTGAGCCAGCTTTCCCTTCTCGGATTTAGTAGCTAAAATCTGGCAGATTGTGCTTCTGAGCGAGACCCCGAGCGTTCGATCGCCCCCGATATCTGCCAAGCGCCATTAGTCCAGGACCGTTCCCTCGATCGTCGGCCAATATGTTGTCGTGCAGGGCAGGAAATCTAGAACAACATTGCATATTGCCGTAATGACGAGCTTCCCTAGTCCATCGTCATCGAAGGTTCGCCTGCCGATTCAAGCTAAGGGCGATATCTGTGTTGTCTCAGTAGTCTGCTGGCCACTGCGAGGTGCGTGCGGAGGGATCAACAGAAGCGAAGTTGATGGATTGTGAGTACAGCTCTATATCACCCGAAGCATATTGACGTATTTAAACCAAGTGGTGTAGGATTTGCTAAGCCTGCGGGACATACGCCCTCGGACATATATAGCACGCGTCTTGCACACCCTCACCGCCTTACCGCGCGACGCGATCGATCTGCCTAGTTATGTTACTGAGGATAACATGCGGCTAGTCCCGACCGAGACGTTCTCGAGACACCACTCGATCTTTTATCGATTGGCCGTGGTGAGCCGACAGTGAGCACCGACACTATATGATATATTACCTTCAAACGTCAGCGAATTTTCCCGAATCCTTTTAGCGAAACGAGGTCGAGTGACCTACACCTCACGATCTCAGGCGGGCAGTCCTCCGTGCCAGTCTTTCGCTTCTCCGGTTAGTCTTTTTCACCGACGTCCCGTCACCCGCACGGTCTAAACAATGGCAATGAATATCCATGGCATCGGATGTACCTCTTTGTACGGATCCACGCCCTTGCACTTTGTCAAATAATCCGCGATTGAAGCAAGCCAATCTGCGAGACTCTATAAAGTCCTGGTGCAGACCATCCCGACTTTAATGATGACTTCGATGACTACGTCAAGCCTAGTATGTCATATAATACTCTCTTCGTTCACGCGATCATCCACCCGATACGTGTCTCGGAGCATGCGACGGCTGCCATTATAAGAGATACATGCGACAGCGAGGCTGAGGCTGGCATAACGGCAGGTAAGAGCTCAGACGAGAAATTAGACGGTGTAATCAGCGTGTTCGACTTTAGCACCCTGCGCCAGCTATCGGCGGACTAAGCACAAGAAGTGTAGGGAAGAAGTTGTCTTCTGGCCAATCTCTTTCCAATAATATCCACTCTCACTCAGCCTGATTGGACGCTTAACTACATACAGTCCCGACAATGCCGATCGGTTGGTGCCATGGCCTGTGCCCCTGCTAGTGGATCGGATATTAAAACTCGAATGGCGTGCATTTTACTCGTGTTCTTGACTCAAAAGGCCTGATCAAATATACCAGATAGTACAAGCTAGGTCAAACATTTCTTTCCCTATATAGCCCAGGTCAATGCGATTATTTATCATCAACTTTGACAGTGTCCTCCAAGAATCACTTTCAGCTCGAGCGGGAACACCAGTTCGTCAAGGGAATCGATCATCGCACACTATTCCAATATCCGCAATAATGAAATTTGTCACTGCATGGCGGGTGGATCTCGGAGGGTGAAGGCCCCACCAGGCCTATCTATGCTCATTTCGGCGTTCAAATACGGACTATCATCATGCAGTTCATCTCCGCGAACTCCACATCTCAATAATTCCTTCAAGTCAAGTCCGATCGACTAACGATATCCACTTTACGCGGAAAAATCGAGTGGGGAGGCTCCATAAGCTGAATCTCCTGCCAGAATCTAGGTACCAGATTCCCTGATTTCGTCGATCATTTTAATTGATTCGGCAGCGATTGGCACATGGGAATTTACCGATCAAGGCATGATGTTCTGTGGCTTTTATTCCTTAGACGTCTAATCAATATAAAGGGAGGACAGGACGTCCGGCTCGGGGGTCAGAAAGCTCTTCACACTCTTTTTTTTTTCCCCTTGACCATTCTTTCCACAACCTTGGGACACAAATGTGGCCCCGTCCATTCATTTTCATACATTCGTTTTGAAAGATTATAATGAAAGCTTCCACTTGGCTAGCCCTTCTTGGGCTGTCCGCCAGCTGCGTGGATGCACAATCTTCATCTAAGAAGCTCTTGCCGGCGATCCCCTCCGGCCATGATCTCTTGGATCTGCTTCATCTGGAACCGCAGGAGACACATGATCTGCATTTCAGAGAGTGGATTGGACACTGTGAGTAAGATGCTCAGCTCTATATCAAATTTGGGCTCTACGAGAAACGAATCTGTAAATTGACTTGAGAATTTCCTATGGTCCAGCCAGCTTGACCCATGCTTTCGGTAACATTAAAGCAACCTTTAACTACCCGGCTGTCATGCTCGACCACTCCGCACATGTCTCTGTGACTTGCCAGTCCACCGGATTGGAGGTGTGTTTTGGAAGCTTGGAGGCCCAGCAAGAGGCTCAGACCAAGTGGGATGTCACTGACTCCCCATTGATTCTGGGTACTCACCATGCTGGCTGTGGTTCCTACATCGATGGTGCCCGAAGCTACTGGAAAGCTACAAAAATGACAGCTGACCTCTCCGATCGCTGTGCCCAGCTGACGGCCCAAGAGATTGAGCCAGATGAGGCTATGAAGGAGTTTGAGCTTGAATGGGGCTCCTACGAAGACTCTGCCGACTCTCGCGTCATGACCCGCCGGGACAGCCAGGCATTGATTGCCTCGAGTGAGGAACACGATATTCACGACGATCCATCTGCTCTGTCTGATTTCTTTGGTATCGATTGGAAATATGACTATCCCATGAACGATACGGCGCCGATGGACTATAATGGAACAGTGAACCCTATGCGTCGTCGGGCGACCTCTACATTGCAACGCCGATTGTCATGGAGTGATCTCAACCCTCTCCCGGGGCTTAAAAAACTAGGGGAGGTAAGAATCCATGACTTTGTTTTAGTTTTAACTTATGAGAAACCCACTAACTCGGTTTCAACAGAAAGTCGTACAGTTTGGTAAAGACGTCGGGACAGCTGTTTACGAGACGGGCAAGAAAGTGGTGGAAGCTGTCACGTCAGTTGTCACGGAGATCGGCAAGTTTATTCAAGACCCTGCTGGGTATGAATGGACCTTAGGTACAGCCGTGTCTCGTGACTACAACATTGGAGGCAGCTCTGGGGCTGTGACGAAGCAGACCTCGACTGTCTTTGGCGATGGCTCGGCCGTTGAAGTCCATCGAACCACCACAGTTTCTATGGGATGCGAAAACTGCTATGCCAAAGGTAACGTGAAAATTGGGGGTGAAATCGCCTTCAGCTTCCGAGATGGCTTAAAGCGAGGTCATCTCGCGGCAGGTGCCGGTTTCGATTCGCAGCTTGCACTGGGCTTGAAGATGGAACGGAAAGACAAGTTAAAGCAGATAAAGCGCCAACTGTATGCGAAGAACTTGCTCAATCTCGAGATCCCCAAGATGATCAGTGTTGGTCCTCAGATCAGTCTATCCGCCTCTCTGGATCTCGAATTCGACGCGAAGGCTGAGCTTCTTGTCGGTGCCAAGTTCGAGATCACTCAGGGTGAAGCCCGTATCGATTTGAAGGACAGCAGCCAGAGCTCGATTACCGGCTTCGAGCCCAAGTTTACTCCAATCTACAAATTCGATGGTGCCCAGGCTAAAATCACTCTGGATATTGGGTTCCCCATTGGATTAGAATTCGGCATTGATCTGGGCAATGGTAAATGGAAGCAGACTGTCTCCCTATCGGAAGTTCCTATCTTTGAGGCTGTGGCTTCGATCCCTACCGATGTCTGCAGTGGCCTTGACATTACCGTTGCCATAAAGAATGAGTTGGTTGTCTCCGTTGGACAGCCGTCCGTCTTCTCTAAGACACTTGACAGCAGAGACATTTACAGAAAGCCTGTCCTCTGCATTGGGTACGTGTCAAAACTTACTAGTACTCTATGGAGCCCTTCATGTTCTGACTAACTTTGTCAATAGTGAAACTCGAGCCAATCCCGACGCGCCTGAGCGCATTTCATCACCAGTTGCTAAACGAAGAGTGCATCACCCTAGCGTGGTCCACCGCAGAGCACCTCCCTCGGGTCTTGACCATGTGCAAAGAGATTACTCCGTGTATTCTAGTTCGGCACACACTCGGAGAGCCTATGCTCCGGGTAGTCACCACAACGTCACCAACCCCGAGCAGGCCGTGAACGCGACCTTCGGCAAGCCTGCTGCCTATGATGCGCCCACAATCTATCCCGACCATGCGAATGCCACGGTCACGGATTCTGTGACCGGATTCTCATACCAAGTGATTACGGATGTCAACCACACGGCAATCGTTTTCGCTGGCCGCGAAGACCGAGTCTACCTTGCGCCATATGGAGACGCGGAAGCCAGTGCTGGGGCTCCATTTGCCTATGAGGCGAGTGTGAGCTCGGCGGTTGTTATGGGTGACGTCTTCGGTGGATTCCTCAACTACAACCCAACGGAAATGGAGAGGACTGGCGTGAGTAATTTGCGCTCGTCTCGACTGACTAACGTTCCCCTTGGCGCCAGATTCATGTAAGATCCCACTTTCACTTGGTTCACCTCAAAAAGCTCCTCTTTCTAACATGTTTCAATCTCCAGAGCCCTGACTGAGGTTCACACGGACCAACTTTCCAAGGGTAAGGGCATGTTCATGGGTATCGACACTCGTGTGAACACTCTATACGCTCTTGCTACATGCAGTGTCAAGAAAATGGGTACTCGCCTGTATGTGGTGGATGTGAACACCGGCGCCATGCAGAAGTTGAACAACAACGAGCTCAAAAATAGTATCGTGGGTGGCCAAGTAAATGGCTGTACCTATGTCTATCTTACTTCGGGCCAAACAGGTCTCGCCTTGGGACAGCAGTGATTTGCTACCCGGTCTGTGGCCTGGCGGAGATCTTAGATACCGTCAAAGTGGGCGCTCCGGCCACAGCTTGAGGCTAGTCCAGTACGTTCGGACACGGTCGACTAGGATAGGACAGAGCAACCAACACAACCACATGACACAATCTAGGAGGAAAAAGGCATATGTATCGGGAGGGAACCAACCGGGGAGGTGTAGGATGGATGCCCTACTGGCGGCCCCTCTGTAGGCCGGATATATGACGCCCGCACTAGGCGGTGATTCTATCTACTCGATCTACTATACTATCTCTGCGCGCACGTACCCCACTACAGTACGTAACCAAGTGGCTATCTATCCGAATTCCTGGATAGAGATATAGTATTTTGCCTTTATGGTGTGACTCACGTCGAAAGACCTCATTGTAGTAACTTAAGTACACTAATATTTTTATCATTCTTATCCCCAGGCATCAACCCAAAACGGGCTCATGGTCTAATAACCACCGTATTAGGGGTTCCCCCGGCTTTGAAATGGTGTGATTACTATTCACTTCTAAAATCCAACCTTGGAATGGCGCTTTAACAAGACACTAGTCCTGGTCTGGTGTTTGCTTCTTTTCGTAGCCCTACACGCCTGCAAGCGCGGAATCTATCTAGGGAAACACATGTGTGACTCCAACAAGAGCCTATCGTATATACTTGGCACTATACATTAGAAGCCCGAGCTCCAAAATTCGGCCCACTACCCCTGATCATACATGAATTGTCCTCTATAGATTCGGGTGCGTGAATAAGCTCGCACCTAGAACCATATAGTCTATAAAGGCATTTATGAGGACGAACTCATAATAACCAAGAATTTAAATTAGTCGAAGCATGAGTGCCGTGAAGATAAACGTCGTTGTAAAACCCTGCTATTCTGAGGTTCAGCGGAGATATCTGTCGCGAACGCTGCCTGACATATAACTTCTAGACTGTAGAGCCCGCAGAGCTCAAATGCGTCCACAGTACCAGATAGAGAGTTGGAAGCTCCGACGACCAGATTTTTGACTAGGTTCTCCGCTTTCCCCCGAATTAAAACGTTTAATGAGTTGATCGCTTGATGTAAATATGGAGCAGCACTCATCCGCCTGCGGGACGAGTGTTTAGCGGGGTTACTGCGTATCATTAGAATGCAATTAAAGAAACATAGGGGTGTTAATGCACTGAGCTCACGTCATCTGAAAAAGATTGCCTTTGCCAACGAAGGTAGCGGCAGAATTGAAGCTAGGGTATTTAATGATCGATTTTGAATCGTTATAAATCGGTCGGTAATCTTTGTAGCTTCTCGCAGATACTTTGTTAGGCCCGATACATACGACTGGCCCATATAGTTTATAGAGGTCGTGGAGCTTCTATTAGAAATATGTTCAGCAATATACCTGAGAAAGAAGACACAAGGCATCTCAGAATTGGAAGCAATACCTGAGCACGTCTCTCTTTTATCGCGTCTAATGAGAGTGGTAACGATGTGACCCGAGCCCACCATGGTCCTAGGACTCTATTAAGGGGGCTAAAGAGGATCCAGAGTAGAATCTGGGGAGCCAGAACCACGCACGGAGGTGAATCAATACATGTATACAAAAGCCCCTAAACTTACATTACTCACCTTGTATAACTTATACAAAATAGAAAATATTGTAGTATAAAAGAAAGCCACCAGAAGGCCTCGCAGGTCCAAATTGGGCTGATCGAAAGAAAGAGAATATCCCATGCTGTTATAGAAGCTTCTCACTCAAAAATTTACCTTAATAGTGGGGCGAGTAAGCTCAATAGTCAATCCCGCTAGAGCTTGCTGCTGGATCAAGAGTAACTTGAACTCAAGAGATTGATCCTCTATCACCCTATTTGTACGTTCTTCATCTGAAGAGAATATCCGGTGCAAAAAGTGGAGCCGAAACCATGGATACTACGAACGAAGTGAGACATCATGGCCGGGAATGCAATACAATGGAGTGGCCCACCGGATGCGCAACCGAACAGCTGGCGAAGTGGATCCGCTTTCGGTTATCCATCAACCGAACATGTAACGACAGCATGTAGATTGCCTCATATACTTGGAGAAAGTCTCTATTCTGCAACTTCATCACTACCGAAAAAGAGTAGGAGATTCTGCGGCTCAAGAACGATCCAAGCATTGAAGGCAATTATCAGCGAGCCTGCGACCCAAGATGGTAGCGGTGACTCTTCCACTGGGACTGCCACAGACTTTACCTCCGCATTAATCGGTGCGTTACTAGTGAGAGACAGTGGTGCCAGTATAGTGTGAGCTGTCTATCAGCGATGGAGTAAACTTGCGGCCCTCGGAAAGCGAAATTGTGGTCAATAACTATCCCCGAGGATAGGCCTAAGCCAGAGCGTTTCCGATCAGCGTTCTTGCCATGGCAAATGGGTTGAAGATCTTGGCTCCATGAGACCTTAGCATTTCGATCTTGAACAGTTCAATATAATACTCTACTAGAAACTCATCATCCTTTATTTTAAAACTCCTTCCTATCAACCAGCCATTTGAATGTAGGGAAGTCTCATTTTCTGCCCAAGCGCTTCCGAGGCACGCGGAGTGCGGGGCCGCCGGCTTTCAAAATGGAAATACCAAAACATGGTGTACAGATGCAATCCCCACCACACATCCTTCCCCACATATCCTTAGGGGAAAGTTCGGTCCTAGCGATGAATGAGTGGTTTACTGAGCTTTCCCCACCTAACAGCGCAGCGGATGGTGGCAAGTTTCGCACCGGCTTGGTTGGCGTTCGCGTTGTTCAGTGTGACAGCGCAGAAGTCCGTCTTACTTAGGGAAAAGGCCTGGAAGAGGAAGAAGAAAGACAAACATTATGCCTGCGGTGCGTTTAGACGCGTCAGGCAAGAATGATGGTCAAAAGCAGCGCTTCTAGAAACCTTAGCCAGTTGGACACGCCTCTGATGTGGTGAAGTGGATGAATGCGGTATGATACTGTTGTAATTCTAGGCCCTAGGCCAGAGTTGCGGAAGTTGAGAGCACATCCTGCGGGAGGATACGTGGGCTGCATAAGTAGTGCTAACGATCTTGCCCGGTCGCAAGACCACTCACATATAATGAAGATCAATACAGTTTGCTCAAGGAAACGCAATTTTTCCTTTCTGTCCCGCTGACTGTATTCAAACTCATGCCAGCATAACCGGGGAAGGCCAAAGGAAGACTTGGTAAAAGATTCGGCAAGTGGGCCGCAACTGCGTCTACCCCGCGTTTCGTAGGGGCTTATTACCTGCTCTCTTCGAGAATCAGTCTGTTTCTCGGGTGGTCCTATATTTGTGAACCATCTTTGAAAAATAGGGGGCTTGTTACAACATACTCTTGAGGTGTGATATTTTACAATTCTGCCAACAATGCCGGTACATAGGCGGACAGAGGTGGTGGCAGCCTCGGCAGAGCCTCCTTGTTCAGGCTCCAACTTTCCCCCGCAAAGAGGCACTGCGGCTGACAACGCCCCTTTCTCATGCTCCTTGTGCGGTAAAGCATACTCTCGCATCAGTCACTTGGCGCGTCACCATCGTTCACGTGAGCACTTCTAGGGCCTGCTTGATGACACAACTAGCTGATTCTTACCAACTCTAAGACATTCAAGATAAACCCTTCTTATGTGATACATGTGGCAGAGAATTTACGCGAGCGTAGGTTTCCCTTCGTTCTGCGATCATCATTTTTACTGCACTGCTACTGACCATTAATCTAGCGACGTATTGAAACGTCACGCCGAACTCCATGTTGAAGGTCAGAGGAAGAAAATGAGGCACCTTCGTGGCCGGCCTCATTCACGCGTCGCTAAAGCTTGCACCCCTTGTGCAGTAACGAAGTTAAAGTGTGATTCAGAGAAGCCTTGTGTGCGTTGTAGGCAGCGCGGCATTGACTGCACTATCTCACGAGGGAGTCCCGCTCCACCCTCAACTCAACCTTGCGTAAATCAAGGTAAATTCCTGTTTTTCTCCATATTCTTGTATTCCAATTTTAAATTTCCAGAACGACCTTTATCCTTTTCAATGATCGATCCATTTACTCGAAGCGACATCCCTCTAAGTGGTCTGCCGTCTCAAGATCAGGCGCAGGGTATATCCATCCAAACAGGCCGCGAACAGCATGTACGTTAGCGCACACCTCATGCAGCAATGCCATGCAAACAAATCTCATATCCTCTCACCAGCGAGATCAAACTTCGCCGTCAGTGCTTGACTTAACAGCCGCAAACGAGGGAACTTTGCCAAGCATTGCGCCCGGCGAGACCATGGCTACAATTGATCATCAATCAATGCTTTCCCCATCAAACATGCCTTCTGTCCTTGATGATTCATCCCTAGCAAATTTCTTGAGCGACTTCGTCATGCCAATATCGCCAGCCACCCCTGCTGATGATCACCGGTTTACGTCAGTATGCAGTAGCTGGCATGCTGAGTCCTCAAGAGACCTTCTCGACTTTGGCATAGAGCCAACGTCTTATATTGAACCCGGCTTCTCCTTGGCACAGCACACAAAGAATGCTGAAAACCGTACTGGTGATCATCCATTTCTCAGTTCTGGGACGATAACTCCAATTAATGCAGGCATTATGGGCCTCAGAACGGACGCCTTTCAACAATCAATATGGCGGTGGGATCCTACTATATTTGACAACTGTCGTGCGGAGCGGATAAACATTTCAATTCAGGTAGGGCCCACGGACTGTCCAGAGACCTGTATGGCGGCGATATCCCAGGTGTGGAGCCAGAACATCAGTTCAGCCCTTCGAGACAGGATTTTGGTACTCGTTTTAAGTACTCTGGGTCCATATGCCACTCAGAACGTTGTACCATCATTTCCAAGTCTGGGCCTTCTGAACAGCCTAATGCATCACTTCTTGAATACTCACGCTGAAGATATAACGTCCTGGTTGCATCTCCCATCTTTTGACGCGGAGAAGGTACGGCCCCAGTTACTCTTAATGATAATAGCGGCTGGTGCCATCACCTGCACTCATACGATGATACAGCAGTTAGGGTTTGCGCTGCAGGAAGTCGTTAGAGATCTTCTCCAGCGAGAGGTACTGATTCCACGTCCTTTCTGACCTATCCACTAACTTGTAATTAGTTCGAAGGAGATAGCCGATACACACGCGACTTACAGTTTCTACAAGCATTTTCACTAGTGCTTGATGCTGGACTATGGAGTGGTAACAAGAGGAAGATGGAAATTGCGGAAGGTTTCTTGCTTCCTATCATCACAGTACGCTCACGTTCCAAGCATGAGACCTAGTCTCTGACTACTGACAGCTCATCGCAGATGATGCGGCGCGGAGCTTATTTGACGCATTCTGCTGTCCGTACAAATGCACCCTCCGCCGATGATAATTCTGAGACATTAGAGACGAAATGGAGAGACTGGATCCAGACGGAATGCTTCACAAGGTGAGTTCCTCGTGAGGATTGCTGTTTGCCTTCTCATCTTTTTGCCAGGCTCGCATTTCGTCTCATGATACATGACGCACAGTGTTCCATGGCGTTACAAACGACCCCCCTGTTTTCCTACGGTGAACTCTCACTCGACCTACCCGCCGCGAAAGAACTATGGATGGCTCCGAATGCCGAGGCATGGAGGACACAATATTTACAGCTTTGCACTGACCCAGCAGACTTCTTGTACCCTACGACGTATTATGTTCATGACATCTCGCTATTAAGAGCCAGGCGCGGGATTGACACTAATCTTTCAGCACTCGTCGTTGTCTACTCTACGTGGAGTCTGGTTTGGAGCCATCTCCAACTCCACTCTATGTGGGAATGCCAGTCATCAAACTCGCAGTACTTGTACTCAGCAACGTCAAATCCATACAATCAGGAGCTTCGACAGATTCTCGGACGAATTCGCATGAGCTTGGTGGACTGGGATAATCGTCCGAGATTGAAACTGGATCTGTTAGTACAGAGAATATTGCTCAGTCTGCATGTCTCATTTGATCTGGTTCAAACATTTGCTGGCAAAAATGGAGCTGAAGCTGCTCGACGAAGCTTTCCGCACCTGAAAAACTGGGTTGAGAGCAGCCGGTCACGAGACGCGATCTGGCACGCAGGCCAGATCTTGAGGCTAGCAGGCCAGTCTGTGCAGGGAGGTGAGCAGGTGTTGCAATTTGATTCCATCTGCGTTTATCACGCTGGCTTGACTTTCTGGGCCTACTCCACGGTCCAGTTTGTTGGACAGAAGAGGAGCCAAGCGATGAAGAAAAGTGCCGAGCTTCGAGCAATGCGTTCCCCAAACGAGGAATTGGTGTGGCTTGATTCTGAATATACCAATAACATCCAGCAATTCATTTCCCTTGACCGGGGAATCCCTGTCGTATCCGACTGGCGGAAAGGCGAACCCGTCAAGTCGAACCCGGTATATTTGAATGATTTGAATGCGGTGTTGGAGCTATGTATCTCGATACTGAGGTATCGCGTTGAAGAAGGAATTAATGAACGGCCACTTTCGCTGGTGGACAATTTGTGCCAACTGATGCGACACTTGGGCAGAGCATCAAAGGACCTGAATGCGAACTAGAACAAAGGCTTAAAATGAGGACGAGTAGAAGTGCAAGAGAGCTAGCGGCTATTGTCATATCACAGAATTGAAAACTCAGGAATTATTTTTTGATACCAAAGACTGGGCTTGCCTACTTGGTGGCTCATGCGATTTTTCTCCGCACGCCTACGACGCGCCCGTCCTACAGATAATTCTGGAAGGCTATACATACGTGCAAACGCAAGCCCACAGTCGAGTATATAATTCTGTATTCCATTGGGAGTCTATGAACTATTTCCTGGAATCCTCACATCCGCAGTCTCAACATCCGCCAAAGCCATAGGATATCCGTGCTTGTTCATCAGCGCCACTGCTTCTTGTGTCATCTTGTAGCTCCAATGATAGTCTGCATAGGTTTGTGTGGTCCTGTGGTTTACTTCCTGCGATTGATGTCTTTTAGGGGCCATGTCTCGGGTGTGCCGGATAACTTGATTGACGCGCTTCAACCGTAGCTCGTCATATATCTTCAAACGCTCCTCTACCTGATCTGGCGTGGCTCCCTTGAGAACGATTCGCAGGGCCTCGGCGTCTTCGATAGCCTGACAAGCTCCTTGGCCTTGATCTGTAGAGGGTTATTAGCTAGGGATTTCGGACCAGTGGACGGGCTATCGCCTTATCACCGAATGACTCACGAGGACCCATAGCATGAGCAGCATCACCAATCATAGCAAAAGAACCTTCTACCAAAGTTGACAAGGGTTCCCGGTCAAGGAGAGGCCACACACCCGTGTTGGACGCCATAGACAAGAAGGTGCACACACTTGGATGGAAATCTTTGAATATATCCACCATTTCTTGAACTGATACTTCAGTGTTCCACTGGTGTTCTAACTTCTTGTCACTGGGGAAGATACAGACAAAGTTCATAGTTTCCCACGATGAGCATGGATATGCCACAATGCGACGATCAGGTCCAATAATAATTAAGACCTTCGCTGCGTCGACAAGTATTGCTGTTTCCGGGTTGTTCCTCATCTTTGATGTGGGGATCATGCATCGGTAAGCTGAAAAGCCATCTCCCACCACTGGAAGCTTCCCAAAGACAGATCTTCCAGCTGCAGAATGAATACCATCTGCGGCGATTATAACATCGCCGGTGTAAATTTGTCCATTAGAACAAGTCACAGATCCTGATTTGGGATCAACATCTACTACTTTGTTCCCGAGATGCAGAATTGGTGTATTCCCTAAGCCATCGGACGAGAGTGCAGCGCGTTTCAATTCGGCATGGATATCGTGACGCGAAAAGTACCACCAAGGCTCACCGTATTTCCTCGTGGCATCCCCAATATTCATCTCCATTATCACTGAAAGATCCTTCCAATGAAGCTCTTGGAACTATATCATCTGAGGTCAGCTAATCGTTCTGCAGCTTTTCTACCGTGGCTAGGAAAGAAGTCCCCTACAGTTTCGGCTTCGACGAACCGAGCTTTGTGCTCGTCAAATCCGGCTCTTCGGAGGCTTGACCTAAGGAGCCTGGTGGCGTTCATAGACAGGGTGATAGCGGCACCCAGCTCAAGATTGAGTTCGGAGCCCTCAAGGACCACGACATCATGCTCCTCTCTGAGGAGAAGCGCAGTGGCAAACCCTGCGATTCCTCCACCACAGACAATTATTTTCAGACGTGAGGGAATGCCATCTATGGGTCCAGTCATTATTGCTGCGGGTAGTGCGATCACGATGGGTAGTATGGAGCGATTGACGTGGTGCGGTTTAGTCTCCGGACTGGGATGCATCGAGTCCTGAAGAGGGGTATCGCGGCATTTATATGATCGGTGCGCCAAGGGACTCCCGAATCATTTGAGTTTAATGGAATTCAAATGCCTTTCCAATTCCAAAAGCGCTAGCCGAAGTGGGTTCAACTGAGAACATGGGAGCATGGGGTTCCGAAGTGGGGCTCGGGAAGTGGGTTGGCGGCCGGAAAGCCAGACCCAGCGTGGAAAGACGGCTGGTTCAATATATTTCTGAAATGAGCTCATTTCTTAGTAGACCTCAGTGAGTCTGTTCAGTCTGATAGTCACCCAGTTTCGACAGTGACCCCGGCCTTCCATTTTGCTTGCGACAGACGCCTTTCCGACCATGCAGCTGCTCGAAAGGATCTATCCTTCACGCGAGAGCCTTCCGCTTGTGATTCTGGGTTCCATCGCTATTTTCTCAATTAAACTGGTATTTACGATCGTATACCGTCTCTATTTCCACCCTCTCAGCAAATTCCCCGGCCCTAAGTTGGCAGCAATTACAACTTGGTGGGATGTATACCACGTAATCAAACGTCAGCTTTCCATCCTCAAATTTGCTAAATTCCAGAAATTAAAAAGTAATAGGTGATCGGTTCAAAGTGGTGCAGGCGTTACATGAGAAACTTGGGGAGACTGTGCGGGTAGGACCCAACCAATTGTCCACTTCTTCGCCCAAAGTAATGCATCACGTGTTTGTCTACAAGTGCTCGTCCTTTCTCAAGGCCGACTTCTATGCTAACATCCAGCCCGGAATTGGCCCAAAATATGCTGGACTATTCAACTATATCGACCACAAACGCGCCCTGGCGGAGAGAAAGGACCTGCAGCCCATGTTTTCCCCTGCTAATCTGAGGAAATACGAGGCTGGATTCAACAAACAATTGGATGTCCTCGTTGAAGTCATGAAGGAGAAGAGACTCCTCAATATGTTTGATTATTTGTGAGCTTTTCCGTCCCCCAGTTGTCTTACATTAATACCTGACTTGTTTTTAGCAAGTATCTTCTCCTGGATGCGGTTGGAGATCTCTCCTTCGATCAGACTTTCAACCAATTGCGCACTGGAGAGGATCACCAGTACGTCGTTGATTTCAATAACGCCTTCAATCTGATTGGTTTGGTAATTCTCTCCTGTCTTTGGTCACCTCATGGTCCAAACGCTGATAGAAGACATCTTAGCAAAATCTCTTCAGATGGCTCATTCCGTTAATCCCCTACCTACCATTCAAGACACTCAAGGATGCCTCACTTGGCCTTCGGAGAGTCTTCGACTACTCTCAAGAGAGAGTCAATGCGTACCTAGAGAAAGATCCCTCTGAGAAGCGCGGGACGCTGATGTCCGGATTCTTGGATCCAGATACTGGAAAACCAAAGGACGGTTACAATGCTTGGACAATCGCGCTTTCGGGTCACGGTTTCATGTAGGTCACCTACTACCCTTGACTGCCAAGGCAAAATCAGAAGGTATGGCATATAATTGACAATGACGCCCTTAGTGTCGCCGGTTCCGAGTCAACTTCCATTACTCTGACATACTTGCTCTGGGTCTTGATAAAATACCCTGACATCAACAAGCGACTCCGCAAAGAACTTGCAACCCTGAATAAGCCATATTCCGGCTCCGACCTAGCCACCTTATCTTACATGGATGCAGTCATCCGTGAGACTCTTCGCGTGTTCCCGCCAGCCCCATCTGCAATGCCTCGCGTAGTGCCCTCAGAGGGTTTGACCATGGATGGAGTCCATTACCCACCAGGAGTAAGACACACTCAGGCTGAATCAAGTGTTGCCGATCAGTCTTACTAACCGAAGCCACCAGGTTGAACTTTCGGCCCAGCCGTACTCTATTCACCGCTCGCCCGATGCCTTCCCTGAGCCCGAAACTTTCAACCCGGATCGATGGCTTGGCGCCAATCTAGAAGCCAAGGAACGTATGAATCGTGCTTTCATCCCCTTTTCCTCCGGGCAACGAGGGTGAGTTCCTGCTTCTTGTCTTACCAAGCGTCCCGTTAACACGTCTGTCGTAGGTGCATTGGGCGCGGTCTAGCTTGGTTACACATAACCATGGCGCTAGCCCGCTGCCTAGAGGAGTTTGATGGGTTTGAGCTGAGTCCCGAAATGACGAAAGACGACATGCAGCTAGTTGAGCGAGGGGCACTCGCGAAGCCCAAGAGTACTAAGCTTTGGGTCACCTGTATTCCCAAGGAGAAGCCGTAATATTGAGCTCCAGATACAGGAAGAAAGTCAGCGATATATTATGGTTGGAGGGTGAAAGGACATGCGAGTAAGTCCTCGAAGGCCAAGGAGTCAATGTTCCATATCACTGAACCAGTCTTCGCTAATTTTTTCCCTATTCCTTCTGCGGTACCTGTTTATAAAGGGGCGTCGGTGATCAATTTCTAATTATTTCAATAGGGGAGAGGATGGTTTCTGTCTATTTGCGCACAAAGTCTGCATTGTGCTCGTGTTTTCTCTTTCTGTGTATCTCTTTTTTTTGTAGCCAATAGTTGTGGCAATTATGGCCATGCTATAAATTACGAACACTTCTGTGGTTACAACCTATTTGTCTCGCATGAAATTTGCTTTTTCTAGATTTGATTAAACTCAATGGACTCCCTAACACGTGGTCCGGCTAAATTGTTCAAAACGTACGGTATATAGCCAATCAACGATGTCAATAACTCTGAATTATATTATCCCTTTCTCTGGCAATTTATAACGTAGTCGGTAAGCGAATGAGCCACCTCAAAACACCATAGTAAAGGCGATAAATTACAACTTCCTATCTCAACAACCGTAGCTTCTCATAATGTCTTCTTATAAATCTATGTTCTTCATACTAAGTCTAACATTTTTCAAAAGCCTCGAAAGGTTTTATGATATAATAATTAGAAGGTATATCCTTGAAGCTTAGAGGCGCTAAATTACAGTGTATTTTTGGTAAATATTGTCAAATCAGAATTAAATTGACTTAGAATCTTGAAATTGGCTTCTTATGCTCTAAATAAATAGGATACGAAAGATAAAGTCGAATAAGCTTATGATTATTAAGATATTCTGTTTAGAGTTAGCTAGAATTATCTAATAATAAAGCAAATAGAATTGCGTATTTTAGACAGCAGTCTCTGCTTTATATAGCCAGATCTCTGGGTGACTATTATATGTGGGCACATGTTTTGCAAGTCGTGCGCAGAAGATCTTCCAACGTCGAAGAAATGTCCTATCTGTCGGGCACCATCCACAGGTCATGTCGAATGCTACCCTTTTGCAGGATGAAGCGTGTATATCGTGTTACAGGTTTAGTTCAATGACTCGACTCTAAGTAAGGAGCGCGGAAGCTGTCTTTCCGCGTTGCTTTCGCCCATCTACTTTCAGCGGGACAGCCGAATACTATTATCACAGGGAGGAGCTTCGGGCAACATTTCGGAATTCCTTCCAAGCGTCATTCTGGGTTCCGACATCCACTATTGTGCCCCCCTAATAGCTTCTAATATATATTTCTGATGCTAAACGTGATTTAAAACATTCAAAGACGTTATAACTATATATCCTTAATATACAATAGAGAGTAACTCATAACAGAACAAACCAATAAGAAGCCATTTTTGTTGGAATGTTAAGTTGTAAAATATGACCTTAACTATGGTGTTTCGCGGGTGGCCACTCGCTTACCGACCACGTTACAATATATAATTTGGGTTGGAAGGATGGCCCACCTGCCTATGAACTACGTTATATACTGACATGCAATATGGACGTGCCGTCTTTCTCTCAAGGTATAGCGCATCAAAAGAGATTTTTATACGTCAAAGTTCACCTGTGGAAAATCCCTGTATTAATACCAAGATGAAAAAGATGTAATTTATTTCTTATCACGCAATATTTTCATCTGGGACAAGACGGTAAGAATGAAAATCCTCCTCCTTGGTATCGCTTGTTCGATTCCCAATGTTAGGGACCGGCTTGGAGATTCGTAGAGCCCAGCAGACGCAAAATTCCAAAGGCAACAACAACAGCAGCACACGGTTAAAATAAAAGCAACCCGTGATTGAGATAATGGCCATCACAGCATCTAACCAGTAGTGGTTTGCTGTGGCGATTATGACGACCAGAACCAATATTGTATAGATACAAGCAAGTAACGCGTAGAAGATCTGGGACTGAATTGCTTTCCTGGTAGCTCTTCCGGTGAACCAGCGCCCGATCTCTGAGTGATAGATCATAGTGGAACCGATGCAAAATGCGTAAGTAAAATGAAGACTGGGCATGGCAGCAAATTGATTCACAGACTTGCTGTCAACCCAGATGCTCTCAGCGTGCCCCTGGCGGACGGTGTCGTAGAACCCCCATGACTCTGGCAGTAATCTGGGCGGCATACATGGATAAACACAGAAAATGACAAACGATACTAAGTTTCCTAGTGTCATCGTCCGCCGAGCCACGGCAAAACTTTCTGAGTTTGGTGCTTCGTGATAATACCAAGAGAGAAAACTGTTCGATTGTAAGTTCTCAAGTTGTTTAAATCGGGAAGAGGCCAAAACCATACAGCACAGTCCCTGGAATGTGAACCAGTGAGTAAATGCGGTTGAAAAATGTCATCAATGAGGGATGACATAAGATGAAATAGCTTTGGAAGGCACTTTCCTGGATGGGGAACAGGAATGAAAAAAATGAATAGTGCTCGAAGTTGAGAATATCTTCGCCATGCCTTTGTGCAACTTCCACAACCTCCACACGGGCAGGCAATAGGCTTTGTGAAATAGCCTTGGTAACTGAATAAAACAGATAGTTGACACTCCAATAAAACATCTCAACCAGAAAGGGGAATTTCCAGAGAATTCGGCTATGGATATGATGCGCCCATCGTGAAGAGTCTGGGATGCTGATGTGAAAGCCACAGACTGTCTTTGTATCGTAGCTTCCGCTCCCTCTAGTATTGGGAGATCCGTTGGCAGGGGTTGTGTGTCTGGTGGTTCGACTGATCGGGCGGCGTCCAAAAATTCTGTAATTTCTGCGGCGGTTGAGATACAGCGAGCCAACCATAATGCTGATCACAATCTGCAATTTGGGATAAGCACACATCATCTGAGGCCTTTTACTCTGGGAAGGGTCTTACCATCGGTTCGAGCCATGAGTGTGATTTGAATTGCGGCTTGCCTAGGTCAGGGTGTTCCGGAGGTGGTGTCGGCATTATGTATTTGATTAGAGGGGAATTGAACTTTCAAAGATGGCATTCGTCTGCAAAGAAAGAAAAAGGGATCTCCTTTAAGCTCTATTTCTTGGCCCAGAACACACATTCCAAGTTCCAAGCCTCTGTTGCGGGGCTTTCGGCTGAATGATACGAATTCCGAGCCGCGCGGTCTCTTTCATGGCTGCTGGAACTATACGGGTCTGGACCGAACTCAGAAGAAAAGGGGAAAAGCACCGGTGAAAGTTGCAGAACATTCCATTAGAATTAATTGGCCATGCCGCATTCGGCTTTCGTCAGTTGGCCGCGATAGACATCGGTTGTCTCCAGAATTGACCGCCAATTGCAGACAAAAACTTGGTAGTTCGATGCGAACCTGTCAACGCAAACTTTGAAAATAGTATCACGTCTCTGTCATGTACACTAATACCTGGCTCAGTAAATTTTGAAGTAGCGCAAATTGCATAAACACCATTCAAGCCAGATACATGCCCTCTTAGGCCAAGTGAGCGATAAGACGGGATTGTGAACGATTATCAATCCCGCCCCGGGCTCTGTTCCTCCTATCGGGACACGAGTACGAGATCCTTTTATTTTGTCTTCCGTCTTCATCCGGACCTATACAACAACAGGTTTTTACGACAGGGGCTATGTATACTCAGCAACATGAATACTGCCAGAAGTTAACTGACTGATAACATTTTGTCATATGGTTCATTCGATCGTACGTTACCTGTGAAGTGGCGAGAGCATTCCGTGGTCGAGCGAAATATGTGAGCAAACTAGCAGAGTCTGGAATATGCTTTCTTATAAGTAATGTGTCAAACCCACATGGATGAACCATAGAACTACATTGATGTCGCGTTCTGCTTGGGAATTTTGAGTGGGCGGAGGTGGATGGAACGACGATTGTTGTTGGGTCCCCTGTACTGGTGGTATTGGTCTGTTACTCTGATACGCACTACTTATGTATTAGGGTTAGACGTGGCTCTATATCACTAGTCGTGACCCACATAGTTCCACAACCATACAACCACCTACAAGATGAGTGTATAGCTGGCATCGAGAGTTGGAAAAGCTGACGCCAGAGTTGTGGCGTTAGGCTAAACCTATTTGGGAATCCAACTCTCGAGGTCAGCTGACGAAGAAGGTTTAGCGCGGTATAGTGACTAAGCCCTTACACACGTATATCTTTATTTTTTACCTATTACCTACCCGTTACACACGGCTTTAGACCACGCTTTCTACACTAAACTATAGCGAATTCCTAAACCTATTAAGACTAAGGTAGTACCCTCGATAATATAACCGATCGATATATTAGGGAGCGGAAAGAGAGAGAGGAAGATTCAGAAGTATATAGATATCTGCGGGATATCTAGTAGATATCTAGTAGATATTCCACAGATATTTTATTATTTTATTATTTTATTAGTTATATATATTTAAAATTTCTAATATTCTCCACTATATAAGTCGAACTATATAAATTACTAAGAGTAAAGGATATCTATCAGATATCTCTCAGATATCTCTCAGACATCTAAGAGATATTTAATAGACTTAGTAAATTTATAAGCTTAGGGATATACCGACCTTAATTAAAGGGGGGATGGCGTAAGATAGTAAAAACGCGGTGTATACCAAGGTATTAAAGTGGATACCGTCAGAGTTAGAACCTAAGCCTAATTAGGAAGGTGGGTCTCCAACTCTGGCGTCAGCTTCTCCAACTCTGGCGTCAGCTTCTTCAACTCTGGCGTCAGCTTCTTCAACTCTCGGACTCAGCTGCATCCTGCTACAAGATAGGGGACTCTCCCCCCGGTCTTCCGCTTAGTCATTATGTCCGATCTACTTATCAGCCCATAGAGGGATACTTTACCGCTAGTCTAGGATACAGCTAAGCTCGAGAGTTAGAAAAGCTGACACCTAGCTTTCTCATCACACACACTCATCATAGTCGTACGTGGCCTTGCGTAGGGGCTGCTCCACGTAGATCTAGCGAGAGAATACGTTACTTAAGCGATTCCTCTTCGATCTAGGTCATTTTATAATAGTTTGCGCGAGTATTCGCGCGATCTGTCGTGCTAGCGATACGGCGACGAAGGGTTGTACGAGGAACATTAAATTGATGTGTAGCTTCGGTAACTGAGCGATTTCTTTATTCTGAAGCGCTTATATAGTAAGTAAGAGGCGCCCTTCTTGCTGGATAGAATCCTGGCTTGATTCGACGCGAATTAGAGGCATGGTGGTGGATAGAAGATAGATGGGTGGGCGGAGACGCGAAAAAGTGGGTTGGGTGGCCACTCGCTTACAGTGGCCACTCGCTTACCGACTACGTTACGTTAACTAAGGGAACTAGATTACATAAGAAATAAACTATGCGGAATATCAGTATTTCCGATACTCCGCGGTATTTGCTCCGACATAAATCTTGAATAACGGAGAATATATGATCAACAGCTTATGCGTAATACAAGACCGACCGATGGGGCCGAACTCGAGGGCCGAGCATTTAGGCCAATTACAGTTTTTAGACGATGGATACTGTCGCGGTTATACTCGACCGAGGGGTTTTACAGCAGTGTTACAGCTAGTATAGTCCACATTAGATACTGACAGAACGGGAGATATGCCCCGTCCCCACATAGTTAGATCTTTATCCTTACATGTCACTTGAATACAATATATTGTCTTTACGGTCCACGCCTTCTATCACCAGGCCCAGGCAGTTCAATCAATTATTTGCTGATGACAGACCTCCTTGATATGCCTGGAACTCAACGCCTGTCTTTCTCTGGATGATTTCACCAGCAAAGTCTCACGGTCGTCCTTTCAAACGTGACTGAGGCCTGCCACTCCATATTCTACTGAAAACTCACTCGACCTCGCGAAGTCATCGAATCAGCCTTGAAAGGTCTCGAACAAATCGGCTATGTTATTGAGGGTGAAAGTCTTCCAAAGCCAGAGGGCACAGCCCTAGTTGTGAAGAAATGGAATTTGGGCGAGGATGGTATCATGCCATGCTGGTTGCTTCTAGTCAACGCCTACCACAAGGTAGCGCCTGGTCAGGAAGGTCAACCAAGGAGGTATGGGAAGATCGCTTACATGATCTGTGCGGGTGAGGACGAGACTTTTTTGATGAGATGGCCGAGGAACATTCTCAATAATGGAGAGGGTATTTGAGCTGAGCTTACTACGAGCTTCTTTCCAAGTCAAGAACCCGCTTGTGTATTTCTAGATGTCCTTGCGTAAGATGACTGTTACTTGGGATGGTATGCACATTCGTACACCTTACGCCAGAAGTTTCACAAAAGCAGAAATTAAAAATTATGTTTAATCTTGTGAATGCATATGTCCAAAGGCCATGCTATACAGCCGACGATCAAGTCTCAAACTGCCCATAAGCCTGAATAATAGCCTCCCATCCACCAGCATGGCTCGCCTCTCGCGGGTTCGTTTTCCCATCAAGCACCATGACATCGGTCATACGGGTACTAATGGAATACCAAATCAAATTCACTGGCTCGCCCGTCACGCGCATCATGTTACTCTGGCATTTACCGTCGCAGGGCTCATTGTATAGGCCGTTCCAGGAGCCGTCGAAGAAGGCCCAGGCTGCGGAGTTATATAGCGCGATGTTTTTGCCTCCGTCGACGTTGGTGGCGAGGGATGAACGGCATTTGTCATCGCCGGCGGCGCACCATGAGAAGTCTGGGTCGCCGAGTTGGGCGTTTACGGTCCAAGGGGCGGGTGCTTTTTCGAACTCGCCTGAGCCTTGCATGTAGGGTGTTTCGGTTTGGAGAAGACCTGCGTAGACGTTGGCAGCGTTGTGGAAGTTGTAGTTGTATAGCCAGTGGTGCTCAGATCCCGTGCCCGTGAGCCAGGTTGCTTTGGTTGATTCAACTAGGATACCGCGGCCTGTTGAGATGATTGTAAGGATGGACGAGCTGTCGAGGTTGTGGTCGGCTGTCCAGCCCCAGAAGTTCTCGATATATGCAGATGAGCTCTCAGTGAGATGCATCACCATGTACGCGGCCATGCAGTCCTTCGCATCTTGAGAGGTGCAGATGTTCGAGATGGTTGTCTCGGCTGTACCGCCCACGGTCACCACGGTGTTCCACATGCCAACATCACCGGCCTGTTCGCCTGCAGCGTTGATCTCCACCACAATGGCTCCCGGAAGGATTTCGCCGACTGAGAAGCGCATGTCCTGTACTTCGATATTGCCGACATCGCCCGGATTGCCAAGTCGGACAATGGGTTTGGGGGCGGAAGGATCCTTGAACGCATCACCGTATCCTGAGATGACAGCCCATGCTTCACCCACAATTCGAGTACCCACAGGAACGAAAATAGTGTCCGAGACTCGGTAAACCCCGAAGGGGAAGTACGTGATCTTGCAGCTTGCGGCATTCTCAGCCAGGATATGGTTGAGTGCTTGCGTATCATCTGTGCGGCCATCACCCATGACTGGATGCTCAGTGACGGTCTTCACATTCACAACATCAGCGCTGCTGTAGTCCGCGTACGATGGTTGAGCTTTAATAAAGTATTTTCCACCAACAAGCAGGTTTGCAGGCTGCTGAGTCGTCCAGGTTTTACCCGTGACATATTCACCCGGAACAACAGTACCCCAGGCCCAAGTGTCAACATGGGACAAGGAAGACAGATGTGTGGAACCATTGATGTCGACGACAATGTCTGTTGTAGAGTCATGGGCCAGGTTCTGGATGAGAATCTGGCTGTTCTGGTTCCCACTGTCATGGGACGAGTCATATAACCGGACAACAGGCCCACGAGCAGCCGTGGATTTTGAATCGAGGAGAACCATGCTTCCCAGGCCATTTCCACCCATGTCAATAGCGAGCCTGCAGCTAACGAAAGTAGCGCTCTGGAGAAGAACGGTCCATCCGCCCTTGGCATTGAAGGCAGTATCGCAAGATTCGAAGTAAATATTTTTGAAGTTGACTTGCTGGTTGGAGTTGATGATGCCAGTCGCACCACCCGAAATGGTCTATTGTAGGTTAGTAGTGAAATCAAAATTAGCACAGATTGAATTGACTTACCACGTCCGTCACAGCAATGGTCGAGCCAGCCAAAATGTCGATACCAGTGTGTGCCGTAGCTCCGACAGGCATACGGATTTGCACGTTCGTAAGTCCAGATCCCTGAGCCACTCCCCATTGCAGTGCAGTAATAGATTTCTCGGGCGCAACAGCAGTCGTGTCGAAAATCACGTTCTTGATCAATGTCATGAAACTAGTCTCGGGATGACCTGTGGCTTCATCGTAACCCAGGACAAGGTATTGTCCCTCGAAATCGGCGGCCGCCCTGATTATGGGCGGGTTGGAAGGGTTTCCAACGATGATTGTCCCCACAGTCAGCTTGAGAGTACTTTTGAGAGTGTATATGCCGCCAGGCAGATACACTTCAGCAGGGTAGCGGGTCACGCCTTTGCCCTTGCGGGTACCGCCGTTATTGTCATCGTCAATGGCCAGTTGCACCTTTGCTGTTTGGTCACCCGATCCATCGTTCACGACCGAGTAGTCCATGACGTTGCGGTACACTGAATATTTGTTCGTGCCGTTAACATAAGGGGCGAAGCCTGCGCCTTGCTGGTTGTGGTCCATGTCATCCAGCCAGTAGGCACTGGAGGATTTCTGTGAGGGACCGGCGCATGTCTTCGTTGCAGGGGCCTCGTATTTAGAGCTTGATCTATCCCTTCATTAAAAGAGATATTCTTCATGGGTGGATTCTCACTTACGGTGTCGGGTCGTGGACTGGGGTAAGTGTCAGAACCGATGTTACTGGCTCGGCCTCGGCCTGAGATTTGCTTGAAGGCGTGAAGCCAGTAGGTGCTATAACTGGCGTTATTGTTGGTGTGGCCACAATGGCCGACGTAGCGAATGTCGACGGGCTCGGAATCGGAATAACTGAATTCAAGGAACTAGTCTTTGATGTCGTAGTAACCGAGTTCAAACTGTGTGAGCTTGAAGTTGGCTTACTCGAATCCGGAAATGGCAATGCAGCAATCAATGAGGCAAACCAAGCCGGAACATGGCCACCTCCCGTCTGCGACGACGGCGCATGACCCGGGAGACGAATCCCATTCAGGGGGATTATAGCACCAGACGATGTAGCTGCGGTAGCCACCAGCGCAGCAAAAGACAAAGAGCTCCTCATCCTGATCCCAAAGTCTCAACGCCAGCCAGGATGTGCAGAGATGAAAGAAAAAGCAGGATCCAGAGAGATCTCGACTCCAAATGCCAGTCAAGGAACGCGCAAGTCACGACGGCCCAGACAACGGGTATGGCGCGTGCCAACCATTGTATGCTTGGAATGCTGTCGTGGGCGTGCGGCTGTTTGGCCGGACCACCAGGGATCAACATCCCTTGCCAACTCAAGGATCTGTGACGGTGTCGGCTAGATCGCGATAAACAGCATATCTGCTTGGTGTCGAAACTTTCTCCTATTCCCTTGGTCTATGTGTTTTTCTGTCTCGGACTCAATTCGGATGAAACAAGAGGGTGTCCGTCGGGACGATTAAACATGTTTTGGTTCTACCCGATCGGGAACATGGGGTATGTAAACACGACTTCAAGGTTCTCGAATTCATTATTTTGTCCGCTAAAGCACAGGGGGAAAAAAGCCGACGGGGATGCAGGATCCTCTCAGCTTGAGTCGAGCAGGAATTACTGGAGAAGGCCCGTTTGTAATACATAATCTAGGCTTCAACCAACACTACGCTTGTGTCGAATTGCACAGCTATAAACCTGCGCCTATCCTGGAAGGTCTCTCCTTAATTGCTATTAACTACGACATTATCTTCGAAATGTTGACTATGTGTCGTGCCAATACGATCGAATCCGACTAGTGATGTTCTACTAAACTCGATGCTTCGGTCCCTGTCGGGGAAACCCCTTGAGTCGAGGAAAAACGTCTTCTGGCCTGACTCACCTTTCAGTCATCATTACTTGGCTTCTTTCGCATGAATCAGGGCACATGCCGAGCCTTCACCAGCTACACAAACTGACTGTTTGAATGATGACACTACAGAATAGGAAATCTACCAACAACGCCAAGAATGTCTCGCCATTTGCCAAGGAAGAATTTTTCTTCCCCATCATGGGCCAGACCGTTGAGGGGTTTCATTGGCATTTAACCACACACGCATCGTTCTCTAAGTAGGAGGACTAAACTAGATAAGATGATCATACGTGGGCAGGCCGATAAGACGTGATTCTTGCGTTGCGAAAGACTAGCTGGAACTAAATCTTGATAGATTAGCATTTTGTGCAGCGGTCAACTTTCCAGGGTGCATATGTGCACTATGCGCTTAAATGTGTACAAAGCCTTTATTATAGATATCATTAAGCCTTAATCACGCAAGCCGCATCCTTTGGAGTACCAAACTCGGAAAAAGCCTTGGCCATGTCGGTAAGCAACAAATTCATCTCTAGGTAACCCACTCTCTGGATCCGACCGATCCAGCAGCAACGAGATCACTGGGTCAGAAGTCAGAGGTGCCCTTTCAGATGGAGGTATCTTTGATGAAAGCCGTGTATCGTGAAGGTAAGTTCAAATAGCACCCGGTCTGACTCGTCCACAATTGATTCGTGCCCTTGGGTATGCATGTGTATTTGAGTCGTCCAAGATATATCACTCCGTTCGAGCATTGAATCTTTCTACTTCAGACAGCGAAGCTCCATCTCAGCTTATTGTGTTTATCGCCACAAGGTTGAGTACAAAGTTGAGCCAGGCGCCATGCAATTGCACGAGTGTCTGTCGTCAAGTGCGAGCGATGCAAATATTATGGAGTTTTTGAGAGAGTTACTGTTTTGGTGAAGAGAGTTTAACTGTAGAGGTTTTTCACAGATATAGGCTTGCAAGGGAACGCGAACCTTTATGGATACATATATACAACCACAAACTTCCAAGAGCATCCCTTATTGGTGGATCTATCTATAGTTTGGTCCCTGTTTCGCCTTGTTTTCGAGTGTGAGTGATTAATAAAGAAGACTTGCCCCGCTCAAGCCCAGGCTATCTGGGCCGAGCCGCTCCGGAACAATTGGGCCAGAGTCACCCCTTACCGCCAAAAATCAATTATGCACCCTAGGCTCATCGTTTATCGAAGTCAAATCCGACTAGGGATTACGTAGCTTTCGGGCGTGAGTAGCTATGATATGAGGCATGACAGTTCCGATCTCGCAGCCGAGTACCAAGCTTTTCAAGCATCTCCTATTAGTGGGCCCGTGCTGGCTTGCCGGATCCTATTTGTTGAGGATCCAAACAGTGTGGGGAGTGCACAGCCTCTTGCGCGATACCTGACGAATAAGCTCATCGATTTGCAAGCCAACGGCCCCCAGAGCCGTACAGACCCTGAATCCGCTGTTCCCAGGCAGCATGTTTAAAGGGGAGGTGCAGGTTTCTCTTCAACCCTGACGACTCAGCTTCACCACCTCATCCGTCAACATGCGATTCGATATTTTATTCTTCCTGGCGCTGGCTGGCCCTGCTCTGGCTAGTGACTGGACTCTGTGGAGCTACACTGATTACGCAGACCAGTGGTGTTCAGGCGAAGCGCGCTTCACGGTCGGGAACTACCCAAAAGAGTCACATTGTTACCCAGTGGAGGAGGGGTTCGGTGTGGCGATCGCAGGCGAGTTTAGCGATGGTGCCCGTCTCACTGCTTATACAGGTGACTATTGCACCGGAGATGTTTTTGATGCCATTCCACCTAGGAAATGCTTTTCTGCTGGGAACGGGGTGCCGATTCGCTCTTATTCTATCTCACGCTAGCGGGGTGAGTCTTTGTCGATACCATCTAATCACTGGCGCTGACTTTTCCTTGCTTAGATCTAGCCTGTTACGACACTGTCTCTTCTCGTTCTGAAAGCGTGCCACCTCTCATTGCCGGAGTTTTGGGTCCATCTGTGCTTTAAAGCGATTCCAACAATACAGCCCTCCCCCCACCTCGAACAAACCTACATCCTTCAACTGTGACGATATATATCCAAACCGGAGCCAAGACTCGTGGTGTCACTGCATGTCATATGCGTGGCCTCACGGTCCCTTGCTCAGTACATAATCGGGAGTTACACTTCCTCCGTCCTCCGAGGAAGCCTAGTGCAACCTTTTGAAAACGTGCCGTCTCCCATCTACAGAGTTCTTGGTGATTTTGACAGTGTGGGGAAGCTATTCCCTGTTTTTCACATGGCAAACGGGTAAATCTCGGTGTTTGTGACGTCGATCTCCTTGTTCCCTGCGGTGCCTTGTGGCATGCGGGCTGTTTCACCTCGGCTCCACGACCACATACCGACTCCAACGCGACCGCAGCAACTGCCTCACGGTATGCGCCAGAAACCTGGTGGCTTGTCTAATGAATTCGTCACGCTCTCTCAATTCGGAAATCTCCAATGTGATGAATTGATTTTGGACAGACACATATTCAATATAGCCATCTATACTTGCTCTCCAACTGTCCTGGTTCCCCCAGTTGACTATGTGAAATTCAATCAGACCACTATAATCATGTCCTTCCAAAGATACCCTGCGGAGTAACAGCCTTAGCTCCAAGCGCAATGATCCCACCAACCACGCACATAACTCCACTAAAGATAGACATCTGCGAGAAACCCCCGTAATGGCTCACAAGCGCACCATTAACCGGAGGCCCAATCAGGGCTGCGAGTGAAGCAATTCCCATTCCCATTCCCATATATGCACCAGCCTCTTGCGGGTTCGCAATACAGATTGTAAAAGCAGCGGACCCGCCCGAGATGATGGACCCTGAAGAGAACCCCACAGCGAGCGAGTACACCACCAAAGCAGGTGTAGACTTGGCCTCATTCCAACAGAAGATCACGATGCCGGTCGAGATTCCACCAATTGTCAACACGTTTAGCCGACCGAATTTGTCTGCCAATATTCCAGGGATAATGCGACCGAATGTCGATGCGGCGTTGAGAATAGCAAGCAAATATGAAGCGAGCGTCGGGTCCATGCCCCTCGACACGGCATACGTGGGGACATAGAACAGCGGCGCAAACATACCAATGAGCATGAAGAACATAGACGCAGTAATGAGCCCGTATCGAGGATCCTTAAAGGCAGCGGGGATAAAGAAATCTGTCTTCCTCGGCGGTAATCGCGACTTGACAGTAATGCAAGAGAAAGCTAGAAGCGGAATCACGATGAACCCTATGATCCGTACAGACCATCCGAATCCGATGTTTGTGCTGTTAAGCATTTTGGATAGCGCGATCGGCATAACGACCCCACCAATTGAAGATCCAGAGATCACCGCACCCAGGGCGGCCGCTCGCTTCTTGTGAAAGTACTGTGTCACGGCTGCCATGGATGGAAACTGGACGAGTCCCATTGCTATTCCCATTAAGATACCCTGTGCGAGCATAAATTGCCAATATTCGTGGCACAGGCTTGTCATCATGATGGCGAAGACGTAGAGGACAGCTGCTGGGCGGATTACCTAGATCTTATTAGAAACTTGGCAATTGCGATTGCGCTGGACTCTAGACATGGGGCCTTACCCATTCACCGTATCTGTCAAACAATGGCCCGCCAATGGCACCAGCTGCAAATTGAAGACACGAGGCTACGGATCCGATCCAGGCCACATTGTCGGCGGTCTCGCCTTGCAATTGGTGGGTGAGGTAGTACTCTTCGAAGACTCCGAATGAGTTGGCGAAGCCTAGAGCTGAGAAAAAGATGCATGCTCCCCCTGCTGCAACGAGCCATGCTTGGAGGCCTCCTTCCGGGAATTCATGATTATCAGAAGCTTCTTTTTCTTTCAAGGTGGTGTTGGTTTTCGATGGGGCCCGAGGCTCATTTTCTATGTCAATAGAATACATGGTGAAGGTCCGACTGATATATATCGACGTAATTTGGCTGGAAGAGACTCAAAAATATGATTTTGGTATGAACTGAACGAGACAATCTGAACTTGATCGACATGATGGCTAGAAACATAGGATATCACTCCCTTTATATAAGTCAGAATATGAGCATGGATTCGGAGGGCATAGATTGGGGCGCCGCGGAGGAAGCGCAGACTCGGACTCGGACTCGGACTTGGGAAGACTCGGGAAATGGCGGGCGCGACGGACCTTTTGCGCATTTCCCGTAATCAGATCTGACTACCCCGTGTCTTTTCACTCTTTCCTTTCACTTACCTTCAATTTCGGAAGTTGAGATCTACTATAACGCGCACTTCCGCAGTTTTGACATGTAAGACATGGAAACCACCGTTGCGAACGCGTCGCACGGTATTCCCGAGCGCCGACGGCGGCGACCGCCTGTGTATGTAGATCGGAGATAACCTAGGAATTGAGACCAATGGAGCTGACAAGGTAAACAGATCATGTTCTCTCTGCAGAAAAAGGAAGATTCAATGTAATCGAGGATCTCCTTGCAGCAACTGTGTTCGATCGAAGAGTGGCAGCTGCGTGTATGAGAGCTTGTCGCCCCCTCCATTGCGACCGCCCCGTCATGCTAGAACATCCAATCTTGACCGGTCAGAGCCAAAGGCTTACCACTTCCCGAAGGCGGCAGATCAATCTTCTGATACCAGCCGTGATGCTACGGTCCCAAGTCATCACTCAAATTCAACCTCTAGGGTCGCCAGCTCGACGGAGCCGTCGACACCGGCTAGTCAGTCCTCTTCACGCGAAGTCGAGTCATTGCGGATCAAGATCCAGCAGCTTGAAGATCAGCTGTCGCGTGCGAACGGAAGATCTAGTGGGCTGAGCGCCCCAAGTCCGAGTTACAACATTAGTACGACAACGTCTCGTATCGCCGGGACATTCCACGTGCAGGAGGAAGTCCCTGCAGATGGTCACATCCCGACAAACTCACGCACGATTATGCACAAGACTCGAGTGTTCGGTCAAAGTCACTGGATGAATGGAATCGCTCTGGTGAGATCTCGAATCCAAATCGTTCCAAGGCGATAAAGACTGACTGGCGACCAGTTCGGAGATATCCTTGAAATTTTGGAGCCACTGGTTAAGCATGAAACATCGAAAGTCTTCTACGACTTACAGAGATGCAAATACCTAGGAAGATTAATCAAGGACCGAAGGAAACCTGCTTGGCCTGCGCCACCTAGCACCGAACTCCCACCGAAAGAAGTTGCAGACGCCCTTGTTGAGGTCTATCTTCGGACATTTGAAACTATCTACCGAGTCTTGCACATTCAAACTTTTAGACGAGAATACGATGCACTATGGCTATCGGATAGTGTGCCAGACACGGCTTTCCTGGTGCAATTAAATCTTGTTTTCGCCATCGGCGCTACTATGTACGATGACAATTTCTCTCTGAGAACCTCAGCCATTCGATGGGTGCACGAGGCCCAAACATGGATATCGGAGCCTGACTTCAAAGCGAGGTTGAATATCCAATTCCTTCAGACTTCCATTCTACTACTCTTTGCACGAGAGAACGTCGGCGTCGACGGAGACTTGATCTGGATATCGGCAGGGGAGCTGCTTAGGACTGCAGTGTACATGGGTCTAAACCGAGACCCGACATACCTACCGAAACGTACAACATTCGCGACCGAGATGCGGAGAAGGCTTTGGAACACAGTCATGGAAGTTACTCTTTCCACAAGTATGGCATCAGGCGGACCTCCTCTCTTCTCACTGGACGACTTCAACACACACCCTCCGGGAAACTTCGACGACGAGCAGATAATGAGCGATGATCCGGTACCAAAACCCGAGGAGACATTTACTCAGATGTCTATAGGGTTAGCTCTTCGGAAGCTGTTCCCACTCCGCCTGACTATCATCAGATCGCTGAACGCGCTCGGTGCATACATGACATATCAAGAAACAATTCATGTCGATTCAGAGCTCCGCCGCGCTTATAAAGCTATTTGTCAAGCTTTAAAGCCATACGGACCCGCTACTGGGACTCCACAGTTCGGCATACGAATGCTCGACTGGCTCATCCGCAGTTACCTGGTTGCGCTACACAGCCAATTCTTCGCTGGTGTTGTCAATGAGACGGCATTCGCATTTTCCAGACGAGTTGTGGTCGAAAACGCACTAAAGATATGGTGTGCCATCCATCCCTCGTCACTTATGGTCACCCCAGGTAAAGAGCCGAACATAACGCAACAGGATGTGTCCAGATTGGCCCAGTGTGGCTCTGGACCTCTTCGTTCTACTTCCATGCAAGCATGCATTATTATTTCTTCGGAATTAAAAGCTCAGTTGCAGGAGGAGGATGGCCTTGGACCTGTTCCACTCAGACGAGATCTTCTCTCCGCTGTCGAAGAATACAGGAACTGGAACTTGAAATGCATTGAGGCTGGAGAGACTAACACGAAAGGATACTTGACCACTTGTATGGTCTACGCACAGATCACTGCTCTCATGACGGGTGCCCCCAAGGACAGGGTACCATATATACTTCTAGAGGCTGCGGAAGAAGCAGAGGCTCGGTGCTTGTCCATTTTGGAGGAAAAAGCGGGCGAAGGACAAAGTAGCGAAATGAATCTAGAGGAGATCATTGGCCTTGAGATCGATGGCATGCCGGATATGCTTGGAGACTGGGCATTAGCGGTAAGCACAAACCCGTTCTGATTGAGGGCAGTAGTCTGCGACAGATTATTGATAGCGCCATACTTAGATGCCTGATGGTCAATTTGACTTTGGGATGTACGAGCCGATGAAATGGGTATTTAGCGACACTGGATGAAATTGTCCCAGAAAGAAGACTTCAAAGATATTCTGCTCGGATTCCGACAATCTCGCCTTAGCGGTGTTCCCTATATCATCTGCCTTGTCTCCAGACTTTATAGAGAACCACTCCATAAACATGGGGCCGAAGATGGGAAGACCTCCAGTAGCAATGACAACATAGAATGTCTGTGAGATAGCCTTGTTGTACGCCAACAAGGCTACAGGCAACTGACTGGATGTCAAATGCTTCCGGAATCCCGTTGCACCACTTTGCACAGGCAGAGCCGTACCGGCGGCGGGTAAGAGTGAAAGAAGGTTGGTAGACAGCTGGTTATGGAATACACTTCGTGCAACTGGCAACGAGACGGAGCTCATCAAAGTCTGGGTGAATGACAAAATAGAGGTTGCCATGGGCATGTCGTCTGGCACGACAGCGACTGAAGCTACCATGAAGGAATTTCCAGTGAGCACCGACGCCAACTCCGGCGCTAAGGAGGACTTGATAACCGAAACAATATCCAACGCCGGAGTTAAATTTTAAAGTACTCAGGAGACTTGCACCTATGGCCGTGAGGAAAGATGATAGGATGAGCAGCGGGATATAATGTCCGATCGTTGATGCGAGACCATCACCAATGATGGCGAAGATGACTAGTCCAATCACACTGGGAAGGTTATCGATCCCGGACTGAGTTGCTGACTTGTCTTTGATAGCTTAGAACCAAATTGGAAGCTATTTTGTTGTTAGGATTGATTCAACGTCGAACAAGGGAAGACGAAAAGATCCACGAACGTAATAGGTGAAGACGAACATCGCTGCAGCGAGACATGACCCGTACCACGCCACACCCAATATATTTCGATTCTTCATGAGGCGTAGAGGAATTGTAGCTTGATAGATCGCTGCAAGAAGCATGGAAGACGTCTGCGACCACTTGTTAGGGATGAAAGTTCGAGAAATCATATTGTATGAATCGGCCCTTTCTACTATAGTTACGTTTCATTTCTTAGTAACAGTTTTCTTGGTGACAGAGCCATCAAACCAATTAGATTAGCTATTATTATCGTGACTTTCAGTGTCAAATATGATTCATGCCAGAGATTTGAAGCTCGGAGTAACAATCCGATAAGGCGAAATGGTGAACCATGGTTGTCAAGAGCAGAAATGACAAGACACTTAGTTTGCATTTTCCGCTTGGCCAGAACAGCGTTTCTGAAGTATATCCCGAGAGCGCCTCCATGAGCTCATGCAGAGGCAGAAAATGGCCACCTGAAACACGCGGGCTAGACCCAGGTAAGTTTGTTTGACTTTATCGAGTCGAATGGATGCTTGGTCCTCGCGCAATTCAGTATCCTATACCAGCTGGACCTGTCATTTTGTAGGTTCTCATGGTCACCAAGCAGTTCTCGATCTAATCGCGCCTTCTTTCCCGGAGCTAGCATCACTCTCAAACCAATGTCTTTGCAATAATCCGGACCCGACTTCAGAGTCGAAGCTACCACCTCTATGTCCGACCGGGAAAGCGCCAGCTCTGCCTCCAACCGGAGTGACGACCGCGAAGACCGCGACGAGTCTACCAGCCAACCCAAGGGGTGGCAAGACCAGCATCTTGGAGTCAAACAAGATGATTGCCCAGATAATAGGGAGGGCAGAGACCCCAATACCCCTCGTGTTCGCTGGCGAACAAGTGCCATGTCCATGCGTGATATCGCCGGAGCAGCACCACGAGAAGATCCCAGAGCAGATCAGGACAAGGCCCAGACACAGGACCAGCCACATCCGCCTACTATGCCATATACCCATGAATCCGCGGATATAGCCGATGAACCTCTCAGGCCACAGCAGGACCGATCGCAGGAGACCGAGAACATAGCGCCGGACGAAAAGGCCCCTAAGGAACAACCAGCAGACAATGAACCGGAGCGAAAGAACATTCCAAGCACGATGACCCCCTCTTCAGTCCGAGATCGATGGCGCTCAGTATCTTCCACTTGGTCGCGTAAAGCATCGCATCTGGCTACTCGACTGGGTCGGTCGGAGCATGAAGGCGATGATCTGACTTCTGGTGTCTATCATGGAGACTGGGCGACCGGCAACGCGGTACCTGAGTCCGATTTCACGGACAACAAACACAAGTCGGAGGAAGATAGACAAGCACACAAGGCGAATAGTAGCTCCGAGGCACATCGATTAGTGCGCGATCTGACGCAAGACCACTCATCGTCTCGACGGCAAGCTCGAGGACGACCATACGGCGCGGGTCCGGGGAAGGACTACGTTGGCGAACCGGACGAGTTAGCTATTAATTCCGGACTCAGATATCGTTCTGGGGGCGGTGGTGTTTTGTCGCAGTTGATGAAATTGAAGGGACAAGATATGCAATCGCAGGAAGGGAAGAAATCGCGGACATCAAGTCAATCGTCGGCTGAATCGAAAGCGAGCTCTGCTTCGAGTGCATCTGCATCCAGCTCCAGCTCGGGGAGTGGTCCGGCAGGAAAGCGAGCAAAGCCTGCTAAATGGTACAAGAAGCCTCCCAATACTTCGACGTCGACACTGATTGGGGTGCCAGGGAGTATGAGCGGAGCCAGCACCCCGGTCTCCAGTGAAGTGATGTCTGCGGCTGAGAAAAGACAAGGCAAACAGTCGAATCGTCAAGTCAAACTGGAAGATGAGATCCGAGTGACAGTTCATATTGCAGAGATTATCTGTCGACAGCGGTATATCATGCAGCTATGCCGAGCGCTGATGGCCTTTGGGGCTCCAACCCATCGGCTGGAAGAGTATATGCAGATGACGGCAAAAGTGCTCGAGGTCGACGCCCAATTTTTATACCTGCCCAGCTGCATGATTATGGCATTTGACGATCCTTCGACGAGAACTACGGAATTCAAGCTCGTCCGAGTGGCTCAGGGTGTTGACCTCGCTCGACTTTCCGATTCACATCTCATCTACAAGAATGTGATCCACGATGTGATCGGTATTGAGGAGGCAGTGCAAGAACTAGAAGAGGTGATCAAAAGCAATCCACGCTACCCTAAATGGTTGGTTGTTTTGGTTTATGGGTTAGCTACGGCAACAGTTGGTCCTTTCGCCTTTAACGCTCGTCCGATCGATATGCCCATTATCTTTCTTAATGGTCTCTGCGTTGGAGCTATGCAACATCTTGCAGCACCTAGATCAGTGTTGTACTCCAATGTTTTCGAGGTGACATCGACCGTGGTGACCTCTTTCCTGGCTCGCGCTTTTGGCAGTATTCCAATTATGATTAACGGGAAAAGAGAGTATCTATTTTGCTTTTCGGCCATCTCCCAGTCGTCGATTGCGCTGATCTTGCCCGGATTTCTTGTTTTATGCAGCAGTTTGGAATTACAGTCTCACCAAATCATCGCTGGCTCCATTAGAATGGTCTACGCTATCATCTTCTCCCTCTTTCTTGGCTATGGGATCACAGTCGGTATCACGGTCTACGGCCTCATTGATCCCAACGCCGTGTCTGATATTACATGTCCCCAGCACGGTGCTTTCAAGAACCCCTATGTCCAACGGTTTCCCTTCGTCTTCGTAATGACCATATGGCTCTTGATCATCAACCAAGGGAAATGGAAACAGCTTCCGCCCATGTCATTTATCGCTATGTGTGGATATATTACCAACTACTTCAGCACATTGCGCCTCGGCTCAAATTCCCAGGTAGCCAATACCGTCGGCGCATTCTGCATTGGCATCTTGGGTAACCTGTACAGCCGTTTGTGGCACGGTCATGCTGCGACTGCTATTCTACCTGGAATTTTCATCCTGGTGCCATCTGGCCTCGCTGCTACAGGGTCCTTAATCTCAGGTGTCCAGTCAGCGAATGAGATTCGCCAGAACGTGTCTTCTCACAGCCAACCTAACTCAGGTCCGGGAGCTGGGCTTTCCGGAAGTTCAGTGTTTAGTTTGGGGTTCGGCATGATCCAAGTGGCGATTGGCATCACAATCGGACTCTTCATCGCGGCACTGCTGGTCTACCCGTATGGAAAGCGTCGAAGTGGACTTTTCAGCTTCTGAGTAAATTGGTGGGATCTCGTTTCAGGATAAACACCACGGTCGCGAATTCCGATTTACGTCTTCCACGTGAGCTGCGGTCATTGACCCAATTCTCAACTTCCAGAATGGGGGATATACTCGGTCGCTCGGCTTCTACAAACCTCCACCCTGTGCAAGGACCATCTCGGTAGCAGGATACACGATTTGACAAAGTGGAGACGGAGGCAGAGTCACTGGTCCAGCCACCTAACGAGATGAAAGCTTGACCTGTTCTTGACCGGATCATTCAATTGAATCAACTTCAAACCCATCGTATTCCAGTGATTGGACCGTTTGCCAAATGCATGATGCGGCTACGAGTTTTCGAACACTTATTGTCTCTATAAAATACTAAGCATGCTCATAAATTCAGTCTCATTGTCCATGTGTCTATATATCAAGTAGAAGATATGAATCGAAAACTAATGATGTCAAAGTTGCGAGGTAGAGACACAAGCGAGCTTGAAGTCGGATGTACAAGATGGGTGAGGACAAGCGCGACGGAGATAGCCGTGGGACACCCAGCCTCCTTGAATCTTAAGTTAAAATAGGCCAACGCGCATGACCTGGTTTTTGCAGAGGATTGTTTGCGAAACTCCTATTTAGGAAGTTCCTATCTAAGACAATCTCATGTTCGTGAATCCATGTCCTAATTTTTGGGATGTCTTGTCGGTGGAAATTATTCCTTGGAATCTTCTGAGTAAGACGCCCAAATGTACAGCTGCACCGGGATGAAGCATAGTATAAGCAGCCAACAGCCGGTGGCATCAACCTAGAAGAACTCCGATGTTGAGATTAGCGACCCAATAATAAGTAGTGTAGAGGCGCAATCCACCGCTTAGAATTCCGCAAAAGTCCTGACGCTCGGCCTCGTTTTCGTTTACAAGCGCGGAAAGCGGTGGCAAGGCCCGGTTGCCACGGCCACTCCGGGGACTCTGCTCGGCTGCCCAGCCCTGCTATTTTCCTCACTAGCTTGTACTCGGCACTATACCCAAGAACTGCGGAAGCCACGATAATAATAGAAAGAGACCAATTACATGGGTTCAACCAGCGGTCGCGGGGTGCGAAAGAAGCTCACGTGGAATGGAAGGTCGGGGAAAGTACCCAAGGTTACAGAGGCTAGCTGACGATCCGCCACAATTTTGGATGGTCAAGATGCGCTAGGCACGCATGTCTTAGGGTCTACGCTCGGACTGAGATCCCCCAGTCTAAGCATAAAGTGATCATTTCACTTTGCCTTCCAACTTCATTCCACACAAATCACTTCACCATCCACCTCAACCAACAATTCCAATCACATTCCTCTCACAGTTACATCACAACACAACAATGAAGGCCATCACCGCTCTTTCCGCCCTCCTGTTCGTTGGAGCCGCGACCGCCGACATTCAATCCAAGCCTTTCAACTTAGTCGTCCAATCCGCCAAGAAGTCCATCAACGGCGAGAAGCTCTCCGCCTGCCACTCCGGCGCGGCCATTGAATCCCTTTGTCTCACGGGCGGTGGCTCCAACTTCCATTTCAACACCACTCAGGGCGAGGAAGCCCCAATCAAGGGCCAAGGTGTCTCCGGTACTCTTGTCTGGAGACTCCCGTACACCGGCGAGGACAACAGTACGTACCCTTCCATCCCTGTTCCGAGCACCCTCTAACAATCATATAGAAACCGAGTATGAGTCCGAGCCCATGAGCTTCTACAGCGACCCCTCCACCAACGTCGCTATGCCCATGTTCCAGCCTTCTTACGACGTGCAGTCCGTCATGTTCGATAAGACTGGCCAGATGGGCATCTATAGTTATCTTGACGATACCGTTACCCCGCCTACTGGTGACAAGGTTAAGATTCTGCGTAACTGGTATGTCTGTGAGACTTATTACAGTGGTTACACCTATCATACTTTGAACTGGGTTATGGGTGATGCTTCGGCTAAGCCCCAGAACCCCAGCTGTGTTAAGGTGGTGGTTGAGCGCAAATTCATTGAGTCTTGAGGTTGTTGCATGGGGATAACAGTATGAGGAATGCATTTCATGTTTATGAGGATTGTATATTTTAGCCTAATATAATACAACGTGCTTTTTATGATTTGCGCTCAATGGATGAAAGATGCTGCGTAGCTTACAAAAGACCGTATACAGGGTCACCCTATTTTATCATGCAACATAAGCCGCGACCGAGTCTGGAATTGCACTGGCATCGTGTATAATTCTCTCCACATCTACGGAATATTTTCAGACCTCGTCAAGAGGAGATTGTGGCTCTTATACGAAACTCCGCTATGATTGGACAAGCATTGAGGGGAACACCTGTAGGGAACAGGCAATTGACTCGCATAGCGTCGATCATTTTACAGCTTCTATTCCAATTTGGATGTCATGGATACCCAGCCTAGAAGATACGTATCCTCAACTAGAACACATTGTCCGAAAGAATGCACCGGCGACTCAATGCAAGCCTCGATACCCCTGGCTCGTCCAGTGGGCGAGGTTTCACGGGATGCGACCAGGAAAAGTTTGATCGAAAAAGGATGAGGACAAGATGGACCAGTAGTCGAATCAGGAGAGTCTGGGACTATTGGGGGTAAAGAACAGGATGTTCCCAGAAAGATTACAAGGATTGTTCTCTCAACTTGCGGGGAAGCGGGGTAGGGGGGAGTCGCCCCTGGAGCTTCCACCAGATTCGACTACCGATACGCCAATTATGGGCAACAAGCGTGTCAAGGATTCTGAGATATACTGTAAGTCCCTCTAAGTTCAATTGCTCGGCGAGAATTATTCCAACCCACTGAATTCGCATACCCGGCATTTTCAAACACGCGACAACATGCGAATCTCGGATACTGTTATCAACTGTTTCAAATTCGATACCTAATAACTACATCACACTCGACGATTCCACTTTTCAATCAAAATTCGACCGGTCCTCTTAGGGCTTACAGTGGAAACACTATGGAGGTACGTCCCATAGTGCAAGCCCGTCGCACAGCATCAACATCGGAGAATAAGCCCATGTGCACTGCAGAAGTGGCCGCAGGGGTACCCATGCCTGCAAGGAATTCACATCTAAGATTACCTAGGAAGCGAGATACGAGAACACGAGCATGGTGAAAAGCTAAGCAATTACACGAGATGGTGTGATGCATCCAAAACAGCAGTCCACCAATCTAAATTGCTGCGGATAGAGATCCGATGGAATTGTCATCGGGCGCAACAAATCCATATCGAATCCTAGTACTAATCCCAACCCCAGACCAAGTCCAGGCAGCCGCAAAAGAAAACTAGACGCACCTGAACGTCTGCCATTCAAACAAGCCCCTCATGGATCACCGCCATCGCCCTAGCGGGGCGGGGCGGGGCGCAATTCTTCCTCAGGCGGTTTAGCCCGACGATCGGCGCACGAATAAAAGGGCCTTAACCACCCATGTCGGGCAGACTGACTGTGTGTATGGCTCGGTAGTATCGGAGACGCCCGCTCGGAACAGGAGAAGGTAGCATTCGCTCTAGCTTGATTGATCCTTCTTTCAGGGCTAGAACAGGGATCCAGGCTGGTTCAATTATGTAATCTTTCCGATCGACAGTGGAGATCGGAGTATAAATACGGCAGCCTGAGCTGGGCTTGGTGGATTGTATCACTATTAGATCAATTGGATCGAGATCAAATCAAAATGTTCAAGCTACTCCCCATTGCCCTGCTGGCGACTCTTGCTGTCGCTGACCCTACTGTCTATCTCATTCGTCACGGCGAGAAGCCTGATAGCGGGAATGGGTTGAGCACGCAGGGTTTAGAGCGCGCTCAGTGTCTGCGTACTGTCTTCGGTGCGAGCTCGAGTTATGATATTGGTCATATTATGGCTGAGACTCCTAAGAGTGGTGAGTTTTCTTTCCTGTTGCTATTCTTATTCTGGAGGTCTGGGTGCTTCGGTGGGGGTTTGCAGAAAGATTGGAGATTGATGGTTTTGCAGATGGCAAGCGCCAACGTCCTTACGATACAGTCGAGCCCCTGGCTGAGGATCTCGGCTTGACTGTTGATACTTCTTGTGATCGGGATGACTCAAAATGTGTTAAGGATGTTGTTAAGAACTACACCGGTAGTGGGAACATTCTTATCTGTTGGGAGCATTCTGCTCTTACGGATATTGTGGAGGAGCTGGGTGATGATGATGCGCCGGATTATCCTGATGATAGGTATTTTAAATGACTCGGATGAAGGAAGAAGAGTAAAAAGCGCTAACATTATCGGTGGTAGCTTCAACATCATCTGGACTGATCCTTCTCCTTATACTTCTATCACTTCGGAGACTAGTGAGGACTGTGCCGGTCTGGATGCGTAAGAGAACTAGACTGTCAAGGTAGAACGGTCCATCGGCCTCTTAGGAAATAGAAGAATATAGAACGATTTCAAATAGAAGTAGACATTTTTATAAGCTACACACAGCCTGGTATAGGCTTTCCCTTAGAGCCCAGGGCTAGACATTGACTTACACCATATATGGGCCGGCCCTTCCATTTAGAGATGGGTTATCATTGGCTCCAGGAGACGTATCATACAACATTACCGTGGGTACGCATAAAAATATTGGAGGGTCTCTTGCGGCTTTCAAACTCAGAATCCACAGCGTACTCGATATCAGGCCCTTCCGCCTGAAATCCCATCTTCTCATAAACGTGCCTTCCCATGCTGGATGCCTCAGTGATAGCTTCCAGATCTCCACGCCGACGAGCTTCATCGAGACCCCACTGAACTAGCTCTCTAGCGATGCCTTTCCGCTGGTGGGCTGGATCTACGGCACACATGTCTAGGGCCATGACCATCGGGGGTACTGCGGTGGCCTTCTCCTTTATAATCTCTATACGGCGGCGGTGCAAAGAAGCCATAACCTGGCAGAGGTAACGCTGTTCGGGGTCGTTTCCAGGGTAGAGTGCCTCCAGATCCATAGTTTTGCGTAAATCCTCTACTGACCGATCGCCGTATCCCTGCACATTCGAAGCCTGCACCCAAATGGCGAAACCCGCGATGATGCGCTCGCCCTTCTGTTCCGAGTCCGGCAAAGTAGCCTTAAGAAACATGGCGTTCGGTTGTCCATCTTTGTCCTTGGTCGTAGCGCGCCAGCGAGCCACCATCCTGGCGGCCCCGAGCTCCTTCCCCTGCGGAGTTTCCCAACCCGGATTCATGGCTAGGAAGATGTCGTCTTGTGCCTGGCGGCCGAATGCCTCGCAAACGCAGTCAAAGGCCTGGTTGATATCCTCGGGTTGCTCGATTAGCTCGATGCGAAGCTTAGGGTCATGTTTCTGTATTTCGGAAGACATGATGATGACTGTGTCTGATCGATGTAAATGCAATTGGCCGGCTGCATAGAAGGGCGGAGGGTGGTGGAAGTGGAGAGAGGAGGTGGGGATGAGTGTAAACAATGGACCTGGAAAGGTCGGATACAGTCAACTCCCGCGAGCTGCACGCTTGTGAAGAACAGATATTTGTCATCTACACCCGATTTTTCAACTCGGGCTAATATTAAACCACTTTCGCGTATCAATAACCCGCGAGCGACGCTATTCGCAGTTTGCCCACTTTTTCTTTTCCCCTATCCCCGCTTTCGCTTACAGAACTCCACCTCACCGTCGCCGTTTCTCGCCAAATCCCTAGCCCTTCTGTCTGATATTCGGTCGCGCTTTTAGCAAATAAATTCCATCTAAAATGGTGAATTATAGTATCAACGACGCTCACCAAAAATCCCTACGTCCTTTTATATCTAGAGCACGCCTCTAGCCTGCGGAATTTTAAGAAGCCCGGCCGAATAACTGATCGTACTCCCATTTTGCGTATACATTGGTGCTAACATAATTACCTAAATGAATGCCAAGCTAGGTCAAAATTGAGGAGGTCTACCGCAGTCTAGCCACGGCTCGATAAAGATTGATGTAAGTGGCAAGGAAGATACTACAGAAGCGTTTTCCCATAATTAGGAGCCGTCTCAAAGCTATCGAATATTACAGGAAAATAATATTGAAATATTAGGTAAATTGAACATAGGAAAGCCGTTACCCCTCCTTTCAACCTAATGTGACCGGGAAAGGGTGATTAACACTAGATTGATAAAAATCCCTAACTACTCTTTTAATTTAAATATAAGGCGTAAGACAGAACGATAGAAAATCAAACGACTTCTTCCATTTGATACTCACTACTTTCGTCCGATCTATAGAACTTAACACCCTTCTCTTGAGGGTTGGTTTCATTCAGACAAGTCATTATCCAGACAACTCACACTTTTCAAGCTGATCTCATCAAGACATCTCTTCAATCCGATATTTGCACCTTTGAGATCGAGGCAACTCACTTTGAGCTGATATTATTATGACAGTACTTCCGTGTCTATCTGGTATTGACCACTCTTCTTCTGATTTGAAATTAAGATAATACTCTTCCCCTTCAGAATTGTGGGAAGTGGGCACGGGGATAAATATATGTACATCTCGCAACTTTCCGTATCTACTTCTCTAGCGGCCACTGGCAACTCTGACATATCGCCGTACGAGGATAGAACAGTCCAATGGAACTCTGTCTCTCTCTCTCTCCTCCAGGATTGATCTTCTTTATTTACCAGTTGTTGATCATTATTTCCTCTTTCCTCACAGTGTCGTGTCCTCTTCCTCGTTCGACAAGGTACAAATTGTTCCGACCCGATCTCTTCTCAAAAGGCATAATTCAACCGGAAAGGTGATTCACACGTTTTTGATTCTTATAATAGAGCAAAGTTTTGGGATGTGAATAGAAATTGAAAGAATGACATTCAACTCGCCTATCAAAAGCGATTGTTTCTGAAAATAAATCTAACATGGCCAGCATATTTATATCACGCAATGCTATGCAAGATCGGCGACCAGTCGCCCTCAACAGTCTAAGTATTACTCCGTCTCTATGGTGGTTTCCTGCGTCTGAGTTGCGGCCGTCTGATCCTGCCAGACAGCATAGCCCAGTAACTCTAACAGGTGTCGCTCGCGATGTGTGAATATGCGGACTCCTTCCGTGCGGAGGAAGCGGTTGGCGTGATCGAGGAGAATCTGTGTATGTGCGTGCTTGGAGGAAAGGCCGAGGATGATCTCGTGGGTGATTGTTAGATGATTGTTGGATGTAATCGGGAGCTCGAGGAGGATGGGACGAGTTTTGTTGTCGTGGGCTAGGGAGTCGGCGTAGATTTCCAGCATGCGGTTTCGCACGATGAATTGGAGAATAGATTCGTAGGATGAAGGCTGCAGCATAGTTGGTGGGAGGGAGATTTCTGGTCCCGAGAGTCCGTGTTGCATGGCAATCGCATATTGGAGGTCCTCTGTCAGGGGCGATAACTGCATTCTGGCGAGGGATACATGACCCAGAACGGGACGGTCATAGCCGATCTTCTTGCGCCAGAAATAGTTGCACATGATGAGCGAGATAATGCAGGGGATCAACACGACATATCCCCACCACCGCTTGGCGGTAACCATGGATGCAGCACCTGCCACCAGCCCGTTGATGCCATTGAGAATAGCATGCCACTGAAACCGACGGAACCGAGCATGCAGTCGTCGACGAATATCGTCGCTCGGTTCAGACTTCCGCACCGCAGCATCATGGTGTCTGTATCTCTGAACGAGGTAATACGACCATACCGCATTAACAAGACCGAATGCCGCAGCCAAGCTATTTCCAATGTACCCCGAGAGCAAGTTACTCGCCTCGTACACACGACGATTTGCACCTCCAATCGCCATCAACGTCCCAACACCAACAAGAATAGATCCCGCGCCTAACAGGATGTCCATGAAAATCCGATCAACAACCTCAGTGCCAATCTCTCGCATCCCCACCCCCAGCCGACTATCAAGGACCTGAACCAACTCTGCATTCTTAACATGGTACTGTCTCAGCCGTTGCAGGTGCTCTCTCTCATCCTGCAACAAACGGACATTCCTTCGACTGAGTCTGTAATCCTGGACCGCGACAAAGGTCATACCTAGCGCCATCGTCCCCCCAATACCCATAAGCACGGCCGCGAACGTCGGCACGGGGATATCATTCCACACGTTCGCGGCGAAATCACCCGCGTTTGCAAGCTCGAGGTATCCCACGCTAGCCAGGAGACTGTTTCGAAATTGTTGCTGGTGCAGAAGCTTGAAGCGCCCTCGTCGACGACGAACTAGTATTACTGCATCTTGGGTTTCGAGGGATTCCTGCCATGTGATATCGCTGGCTTCTCGGAGGAGCTTCGGGGGTGCGGACTCGATGATTGTCAGTTCGTGGTCGTGCTCCATTTGGAGTTCCGGGTGAATGGGTGAGGGGGGTGTTATCAGGGTATCGGAGGAGTCTCCGGGGCGAGACATTGTGAGAATGGTCACGAGAAAGGTGTACACATGTCTGGTGGCAGATGCTCTGCACAGCTGAGGCCCCGGGTGTTGGGTCAGGTGGGTAGAAGTAAGGTGTGAGGTGCAAGGTGCGAGGTGTGAGCACCTTGAAAAGCGTGAAAGGTGAAAGGGAAGACTCGAGGAGAAAATGGAGTCGGAGCTGGGAAACTGTGGATCTGCGCCAAGGCGTAGCCCTGTAGGGCTGAACATTCCCCGGTTTCCATATTTTCATTATTCTGCAGCCTAGCCCCCTAGCAGATTTGTGTTACCTCACTCTTTGGATTTTACTAGTGTGAAACATCTGATCATATCTTTGCCATGATCAACTGGCTCTATCATTCTATTCATAGAACGTTACACGCCCTTTATTGGGAGTCCAAAGCACACTACGGCAACATTTGCCTCTGCTCCACTCTACGCGTAACACTGTAAACCTAAAAAACGATGAATATAGCCCGATCGGTAAAACACAATATGAATAACGCCTTTCTATATGCTATGCTCTATGCTTCTTTAGTCAACTTCTGATCGTCCGGTTTATTCGCAGCCTTATTCGCACTTAGCGCCCGGATCATCTTGACGCCCGCGTCGGCCGTGTCACTCGGCCCGGCCCAGAACTCTGCCTCACGGTCGGATCCTCGGAGCAAATCGTCCTGGGGTTCCTCGATGGTCGGTGATGGACTACCTTCTGGTGAAGGATTACTGTCGGAGCTGTAGACGTTGACTTTCTCGTGGAAACGAACACGCCGTCGGACTCGGCCTCCGGGTGATGTTGGCTGGCCGGGATTGGCTTGAGACATGTTGGCTTCGTAGAAACTCTTACGCATTGCGTAACGTTGGGCTTCTTCGCGACGGAGTGTATCAGAAAAGATCTTTTGCATCGCTGTGGATACCACAAAGCGAAGGGCCAGGTAAGCTTGTTCAGCTATAAAGACTGTCAGAAGGAGCGATGACAGTCGGACTTCGGACATCGGGCCTCTGTATAAGTGGACAATAGCCGCCGTGGATAGCGTGCCCATCCATGCTAGGAAATCCAGGCCGAGGAGACACGGTCCAATAGAGTCTGCTCGGATAGGCGGCGGGCGCTGGCATTCCAGTGTGAGTTTGAAGAAATCGCCTCGCAATTCAAGCCAGTTGTTCAGTAGGAAGCCCAGTGGTACAAGCGGCCATGCAACACCGAACAAGGCGAGATAGCCGAATTGCACACACATTTCCAAAATATCTTCTTCCACTTTATATTCTTCGGCATCTGCCTCGCTTCGCACGCGTTTCAGGAACGAGGTTTCGCCCGCTGGGTCGATCAAAAGCAAGTCTGTGGCCTTGGAGAAGCTGCGTTGGCGAGTCAGTCCAGCTTTGCGGTCGCGGTAGTTTCGCCATCTCTGCCACAGCACATGCTTCACATATGGTAGCACAACCTCCTCGGCAAAGCCAAAAACCTGGGCAGTCATTGAGAGATAAATAACCTCTTGCTGGAAGCGTGATGTGTCGACCTCGAAATCGTGGTGAGGGGTGGCTGTACCCGAGTTGCCGAACCAGCGGAGCATGTCGAGATGGGGCACGATAGATTTAGCAAATGGAACGTAGACGTATGCGGTCAGGAGTGTGGGTAGGAAAGAGGTAATGAAGTTCATAACGAAGGTCTTTCGTGTCTGTGCGAGATCGTAAAGGTCTTGCGTTCGGTAATTTTCATAATCGGTCAGGCGAGTCGCCATGCCGGTCAGGAAGGAGGTGATAGCTGGAAGAGAGAGCGAGAACAGAATGGTCGGCAGGAATTCGAGGTATCCTTTGAAAGGTCCCTGATACACCTCTGAAATGAAAGTTTCTGCTGCGAACGTGACACAGATCAACCCCCCGAGAGCAACACTTGCGATAGAAGCAAAAGGAATCAGGAGCATCTGACGAACGAATTGCTTCCATCCTGGGAAGACGTGGTTCACTTGCCCAGTAATAGGGTCCTTGACTGCTTTATCCCAGACGTACTGCACCCGATTCACCTTCAGCCGGTCGACGCCCTTGACATTCCATCGCAGGCTCAGATCGGACTCACGGACTTTCCAGAATTCGACAAAGACAACGCACCAGACACACAGGGCACAGCCGTAGAAGATCGAGTAGGGGCCTAGATAGAGCCAGCCAAAAATACCCAGCACAGCGGGTACCGCCAGAAAGAGCGAGTAGCAGTGTATAAAAGCGTAGTAGAAAGCGACCTGTAAGACATTCAAGGTTAACGATGATAACTCTGCGTGGTCGATGTGAAGTCAACCTTTTCACCAAAAAGTGCACGGATGGTGTCGAGATCCTGTGTTGACAACAACGTCTTGCGACTCCACTGTCGCAATAATTCGGAACACGCGTCCTGATCGTGTAGCGGGAAGGAAGCAGTCACGTTCTTCCATTTCCCATGATTTGGTGTGATGCCCGCGCCGCCCAGCTTCTTCTGCCATGTCACAGCATGATACACCGAGCGGATCTCTTCGGAAGGCGTCTCGGCAACGGCGATCGTGTCTTCGTCGCCATTCGGCAAAGTGTGTGTGATTCCAAACAACCAATCCTTGATCCTGCATCTGTTAGCAAGACTCCACCTCCACCTTCACGACGTCACGATACAAACCTCGACTTGTGAATCAGTTGCCCTAGATGGTCTCTAGGCACCCGGATACACACTAATAGCGACTGGCCGTGGCCATGCCGCACCTGTACGCGAAGGCCAGCTTCGTGTAAGTCGGCCACGAGTGTTTGAAACTCGGTAGTCGCTGTTGCTTGGTCTGCGATCGTCAGTTTTCGGTCTCGAAGTGTCCTCATGCAGCCACTTACCAATTTCGCCAAATTCGTATTGCAGCACCCAATCGACACCCAGGTTGTCACTTTCTTCGTCAGGACTATGACCTGCGAGCCAAGACATGGTTGGAAGGGAAGAAAATACGGTGTGGGAGGAAGTGAAAATGTGGGGGAACAAGGACTGACTATTTAGGGCGCTATACTGAATGGCTATAATTACTCCGGGTCATCATTACAGTACTGCCTGCACGGTTCAGTGGAACCGGTTTGACTGAACCGGTTCGATGGCTAGAACCCAGAGACCGGAGTCGTTAAACCCGAGCAGGAACAGTTCCTTCTTTGCATATGCGGTCTAGTAACACGCCCGTCATCCTAGGAACCTGACCCATGACATGACCACCTAATGTGCTTCCAGCTCCTAGAAAGCACTACTCCTGATCCAGATAAATCATACCAGCCCTACGCCTTACTGCGACACGAACCGGGGATCCACGAGCCAAGCTTCAGCCCTACGGGACACTCGAATAACGCAAGGACTTTGCCACCGATCGGCACATAGTTTCCTCCTAACGACATCGAATATTCGCTAATGCAAGCTAGTCCGTTTACATATCATTTCCAATCAACTCCCCCACCGAATGACTGTCCCCGTCACCCGCACGCACTCTCTGCAACAAATCTGGGCGCTAACCCGGGACCCGCCCCACCATGGGATGACTCTTCTGAATGGCTATCCTGCTCACCAGACAGAGACAACGCAGCATCACACATGACAATTGCAGCGGTGCCAACTCAACACCTGGCAATCATTCCGATTTTACCGGCCGTAGAAGTAAACTCGAGTTGGACCTCTGTTATAGCCCATATGTTCTCCTAGGGCGAAAAGCTGCTGCCTGAAGCTATTGCGCCAAGCCTCGGCATGAGGATGCGGCATTCCACTTTGCCTCTCGGTGCCAGGAACACAATACACGACTGGCACTGAAATGCTGTTACCTGCTATTTTTGCCAAGGGTGGAGATGGCCCATCATAAGATTGGAAATTGAATCGATGACGGAGACTAGTTCCCCCCACCAATAGTAGGCATCAATATTTGCGCTTCAACAAACTCGGAAATAGCATCTTGTATCCGAAGCCGAAGTGGCAGTGCTTTTTCCGGACTCCCGGTTCAATGTCCAATCTACAAAATTAAGAAAGCTATATATGAGCGTTTGGCATCGGCGCCCGTGATCGTCACCCAGCTGGCGAGGCCTTCCTTGTGCGCGTACCTACCACCTACGTACCTACCACTAATTCAATCTTATTTGGCTTGGCTCATGTTTGCCGATCTCGTCGATCTCATGGCGCGCCGTTTTCTCCGCGCTCAGAATCTGACGCTGGGGTTGAGCGTGTTTCTGTTCACGTTCATGTTCTTGCCTACCTTTCTAGTGCTACTTGCTGTGGTCGCATTCTTCCTCTTAGCTTACCCGCGACTGCGCAAGTCCAGTGTCGTTCAGAGAACCAATGCTGCTTGATGGGTATGTGCAGATCTTTTCATGAGGTAGTTGTTGAGACTGACTTTCCTATGTCGCAATAGCTCTTAGCCCTGGAGGCAGCATCACGGAGTATGAGAAAGGCATAATGATCCTTGGCCTTCACAGCCCTTGCGAAAGTGTTTCAGGAGTTCCGGTTGATCTTGGCGATGGTTTCATTTCTGTCGTTTTCAAAAGTTTGTTCCAGCATTGAGTCAGCGAACCCTTCACTATGTACATCTACCCGCAGGCCACGTTATAATCAACCACCACGGTCCTCACCTCAATGCCCCGTATCAGCATCTACTTGCCCCCAAAAAACACGTATATGCGTAAAACAACCTTGGCTAGTCGAAAATGAGGATGCCTAGCTACTCGTTCCGAGAACCGGGCCCATCCGATCCAAAGTTTGCGCCCGGGGTAAGGCCGAGTCCCGAGGGCCCTGGAACAGGCCAAAATGAACCATATCATTGGTTCCAAATCTTCTCAAGTCCACATCTTGGCTCTTGGCTCGTGGCGCGCGGGCCAGCGGGTAGGGCTGAACAGGAATGAGCCTTGCGAGATGGCTTGCGTTGCATCGATTTTTCACTATCCCGATTACGGAGAAAGGTAGACTCCTACGCACTACACCCATGAAGAGTCACCATTCACTTTACTCCCAACTTCCGCCTATGGTCTTTTTTTGTCTCCCGGGAATCTTTCAGTCTCCTTGAGATTTGACTTTGTTGAAGTATTCGCTTTGCTTCGTCCATGAACTGCAGCCGAGCAGTGTCCGTGATCACACTCATGGCACCGAGTCAACACCCCGATTGAAGTTATCCAGTTAGCCATCCCGTAAAATGGAGAAACAGCCAGACCAACTGGTCCAGCCTGTTCCAGTCCCAGACCGATTCAGCTTCTTCTCCTCGCAGACTCTGAAAGCAACCACCTCACCAAATTGGGAGGGTCTCTTCCCGAAGGGAAACCTGGACCACATCTTCCAAGAGACCCAAAAGACTCGACCCGACCCATCACGCCCAATTTGGTGGTTCGACATCCGCGATGCAACCAACGCAGACGTCGGTCTCGTCTCACAGGCTCTCTCCATCCACCCACTTACAGCAGAGGACGTTGCTCTCCGCGAACCCCGTGAGAAAGTCGAGGTCTTCAAGAACTACTACCTCATCTCATTCCAGACTCTCGTCAACCGAGATGCCAGCGAGCGCGAAAGACCCGATATTCCAGCCACCGCGGAGATCTACATCCTCGCCTTCCAGTACGGCGTCGTGACCTTCTCACCAAGCGGATGCAATCATGTCGAGCGAGTCCGCCAGCGAGCACACAAAATGCACGGCTGGACTACCCTCACCAGTGACTGGATCTGTTACGCACTCATGTCCGCCCCCCTTTCCCTGCCCGCTCAAAGCACAACTAACAACCCACTCAGCGACGACATAGTCGACAACTTCGAACCGTTCACTCGCTCCGCGGAATCCGAATCGGAGGCAATCGAAGACCAAGTCTACATCGCTCGCCTCGATGACGTGAAAGAATTGATTCCGCAAGTCGACTCCCTCCGCAAAAAGATCACCCACATCATCCGCTGTTTAAATGGCAAAGTGGACGTTCTCAATGGCTTCGTCAAGCGCTGCCAATCACCCGATAAACCTGCCGTCTTCCCTGACGGTGATCTACTCCTCTACCTCGGCGACGTGCAAGACCATCTGGTCACGACCATGTCGACGTTGAATCATATTGATGAGATTATCGGGCGCAGTCAGGCGAATTCGTTGGCGCAAATCAGTGCGACGAATTTGAGGGTAAGTTATACTATTAACTCTGTTATGAGTAAGGTTACGGTGCTGGCGACAATTTTTGTGCCGTGTCATCTTGTTACGGGAATGTTCGGGATGAATGTTGAAGTACCCGGGCAGAATACTGAGGGGCTGAGTTGGTTTTTTGGGATCGTGGGGGCCTTTGTGGCATTTATGGTTGTTTGTATGGCTGTTGCGGCGAAGTTTAGGCTTTTGTAATGTGCCAGGTGGGGGGATTGTGGGTACGGGCGATAGGGGATGTTCCCATGGACTCGATGCATAGTGTATCTTATATCATTTCTTGATCTATTTCTATTGTAGGCAGAGTTCTCCAACGGGGATATTTCATCTATTGGCTGTCTTCGGTACTGTGTAAATTATTCTTTAGTGAGCTACTCAGGCGACTTGAGGGGCTGAGCAATGATCTTTCCTGACAAACAGTGGCTGCATCACCAGATTCGCAGCTTCTAATAGGAAGAGAAAAAGGAACAAGTAAAGTAAAGAATAGCTAAGACGCTGATTTAGAATCAATGCGCAAAAGAAAAGGACTTCCAAGGCAATTAGCCTGTGGATTCAGGCGTCAAATGCCAGTCTGCTCTCGAGAGGTCATTGCAGCGGACATCTGAGTCTTCCCACTAAGCCATCTGTGGCACTTTCTAAAGTTTGGCCAGAGATGGAATGGGATACCTTGTTCTAGTGATTTCCGGTTTCAGTATGCTGGAATCTATCAAGCTCTCCGTTGCCAAACGCATCCCCAATTCCACAAACTTAGTATTCATATATCTTCGTATCCAAACATTTCTGCTCGATACTACTAGAGTGCACTGCTAGTGAGTGCATTTTGCTCTAAGATGATGTCAATGATGCTGGAACTCCTCTCAACCAATGCCTCTGCATTTTCAATAAGGCCATCTGCCATTACGATGCCCAGCTCACCCGCTTTTTGAATCGGTTATGGCTACTTGCGGAAATACTCTGATTTCCGCCGAAATGATATATACACATTGTAGTGGGGGTACTGTTGATTGTATAATATGGCGGTCTACCCGATGATTCAGCATTTTGTGACATTTAAACTTTCCCATGTAGCATAGCAATACAAACAAACTTTCTCTTCCAAAACACGCCTATACATTCTCCAATACTTTAGTCCTATTACCCCAAGTGGCCGACTTGCTCTCAGACAGACAGGCAGAGGTGGATGTCCCTACGGATTCCCTTTTTGATATAACTCAAGTCAGGCAGCTTCATGGGCTATCCATGGAAGCAACATCTTGCTCCGGAGCCAAAGAGTAGCCCTCACGTCTGACCACGCCTATGTTTTTCCTCGGGGCTGTGATTTCAGCCACAGGATCCTTGTCATAACCCTCATAACGCTTCGTTTTCGCGAGCGGCCGTTCTCCCCCTAGGCAAAGTTTTCCTATTTCACCGCTAGATGCATTGCCCATCCAACCGGGAGCCTCATCGAGAGTCGTGATGCTTTCAGCATCATTCGTAGCCAGCAACGGAACCCGCTCTGATATAGACGCCCCGATACGCATCATTGCAAAGGAGTCGAGAGTCCCAGTCCACCGAGGAATCCACGCGCTGTAGATGGCCAATACCAGAAGAGATGCCAAGTCAAGAGCTAATAGTACAGAGATGAAGATGATTCCGGCACGGGAAATCCGTGGAATTGTCACATCTGCACCCATGTCATATGATATTTCGATACTCTGAGTCTGGTAGTTGTTCGTCATCATCATGTCGTTGGCTAGAAAAGCTGCCGATGTAAATGCGTTCTGTACTTCGTCCGATGTCGGCCCATATTGATCCCCAGAGAATGTCCAAAAATAGGCTGCAATAATTGCATGCATCATGAACTCGTTGTCTCCTTGCCAACCTGCAGTGCTACTATCAATGAAGTATAATCCCATAAGACATGGGTGAAACGGGACGGGCTTGTAGGAATTGCTGAGAAGTGAAATAAAGGGCACGATGTCAATGCAACCACCGTCAACAACGCCGGAGTTGGCGTATGCTGCCATGGTTGTATGTTGCACATCAACGAAAGAGCCTTCTCCAAACAGTGCCATAGCGATGTTGAGAAGGGGGCCTTTATTGGCGTTATTGCTCATCTTCGTGGTAGCATTAAGCGTAGTCCATGCTGTATCGTTTTTGAAATCCCGGGTGGTTAGATTTCGTGGGCTATTGACAAAGGGGCCTTTTTCGATCAACGGCCCGGGTACTTGACCGTTTGCATAATTGGGAAGCTCGAAGTAGCCTGTCGTGGTGTGGAGTGTCAACTTCCTCGAATATATTCCTGAGGAGATTACCAGATTAGATATCGCCGCCTGGTAGTTTCCCGAAAAGTTCATTTTGAGATACAACTCCTCACTGAAGTCTTGCCCCAACATTTGGTTTTTCCACGGCGATTCCGACATATTGCCCGGCATACATATTTCAATATCGTATTGAAAAACATCGTTATATACGTAGCGGAGATAGAAAGCGTCAGACGATGAATTGCAGTCCTCGGGAAGTACGTCCGCTGAGTTGTTCTCCCATATGGCCGTGGAGTTGATGCGAGGGGCATACCGCCGTAGTAACCCAGTGTTGGTACCCGAGGGGAGCCCTGCCCAGAAGGGATCGGTTATAGAAGTTATATTCTCGAGTGTATTCTGGCTTTTCGTCTGGAATGACGAAGAAGAAAACCAGTCTGAACGAAGCTTTTCGTCCAAGGAGACCGTGCCATTGCTTGATGACCACAGTCTTGGCTGGACCTCGTTATTGACCGTCGATGCCAGACTGGCTCGCAACTTGGTTGTATCAAATCCACTGTCAGCGCCCCCGTCATCGAGCTCGTAGCTTGGGAAAAGATCAGTAAAATCCGTAATATAGGTGAGGCTGACAGGGTAGCCGACGCGCTTGATCGTATTGAATGAGAGGAAGATCTGCTGTATCGGAGATATAGCAGCACCTATGGGAAGGATGAAATAATCAGCAGGAAGCTAAGGTGTACCATGAAGACAATGAACTCACCTAGCAGATGCAGAAGCGCGGCTAAGATCAGCAGCGAGGACCAGTACTTCTTCCAACCCCCAAAAATGAGATTGCTAAGGACCTTAATGTCAGTCCATCCTTTGTCCGCCAAAGCCATGCTTTGCCTAAGGGTCGGACGGTTATTCCCTCGCTTCCGCTGGATATATACCACAGCTGCCTGCGAACAAATAGCAGAGGTCAAGGGGATCGTGAGCACGGTGACTAGAGACTGGACAATCCTTGCCGTCCTGAGATATCTCTCGCTTTTGGCAAACAATTCGTCGAGGAATTCGGGTACGGTTCCAGATCTCAGTTGAGGGTGATCGAGAAGGTGGTCGAGCTCGCCGAGTCCATAGCTCGTTCCGCCGATGGGGTGATCGGTGAGGATACAGATAATGACCCACGCGTACAGCGCTGCGGCTCCGTACATAATAGTCAAGAACACCATGTATATGGAACGCTGCAAGGCGACAGAGGTGTTTAAAGGCTCGGGCTTGTCGTTGCTCTCAGGGCCTCGCCGATCAGAGGAGCCATCTTTTACAGAAAGGCGATCTAGATCAGGTGTAGCGATAGCTGTGATCGTTGCTGGGGTCGCAGTCAAGCGCTCCCTAAGCGGAATATCTTGGGCTTCTTGGGTATTGCCTGTCATATCTCAAATGGCGTATTAACAGGCACCGGGATACACCAGTATGTAAACTGGTTCATTTATATTTTGTTCGGAATGGAAAGCTGCAGTGACCTGGACGCAGGCAAGTGGCGTACAGCTAGAAGAGATCAATATTCATGGGAAATCCGGGGTAATGGTAAAAAGTGGTGGCGGATGTTGTGGGGGCCGATTGACTCTTTTTTGTTTGTTGACCCGCAGCGCTGATCATCGCAGGGTCTGTTTCGAGTTCTATTCGTAGAATCAAGACTTGCAGCGGGGTAGAGAAGGTGCTAGCGGAGGGGGCATAGGGGGCTATGCTACATCTTGCATACTTTGAACTGAACGGGAAACTAGCCCCGGGCCCTAGCGGGCTCATAACAAGGCCCAGGACCTCTCCCGCAAATCTCCAAAACTACAATTAGCTTTACAGGGTAATACGCGACCAGCACTTCAGACCCTGGAACAGAAACTGGTCTACCATTAAGAAGGTATTATGCAGCAGAACTTCAGTCTTTCCACTAGCTGATCTTCGGTTCTACGTAAGGAAGTGACCTCACAGTGAATGCCCCTTGTTACGTCACATGGCCTTCGTTAGTGCTTTAGCACTCCCAGCCATCCCACCTGCGTCTCATTTCCTTTTCAAGCTTTTTACTTCCATTTTCTATATGCCCCGGTGCGTATGTAGTCTGCAATATCTCAAAAGCCACGTTCTTCCTATCAATTAAGTCCTGATCGTCTCTATAAAGTGTTGGCCTTTGCGGTTGACTCGCGATGAACGGCCGTTCAAGCCTTAGGTCCAGCGCGTTTCAAAATGGTGGCGGATAGCCAACAACTACCGCGGGACTTTGGAATGTATATTGCACTACCTTGTCAACCATGCCGTTGTTTGAACATTTCTTAAAATTGAAAAGATCTTGGAAAGCCGGGTCATGTGGCTTTTTTTCAGTCTGATGCCTTTGACACCCCAACTAGAATCCCCGGAGAATCTGCAGCTGTGGCTCCGATTATAAAGTCTCGAGTCAGATCAATGTCACGCGTTCGAGACACCTGCGAGACATCGAATTTGAACTGTCGGAAAAGAACTGCCAGGATTACAAACAGCTCTGCTCGAGCCAAATTCAGTCCCAGACAGACTCGTACGCCTCTATTGAAAGGCACCAAGTATCGCTCCAACTGTCGACATTGATGGCCTTCATTCAACCATCTTTCTGGTCGGAACTTGTGGGGCTCTGGGTAAATGGTTTCATTTTCGTGAATCAGCATTGAGGTCATACCAACAGTCCATCCTGGTGGAATGACATAGTCTGATATCTCAGTGCCTTATCGGGAAACTTTCGACTCAGTCGATGTGTAACAGGGTTGCACAGTCGAAGACTTTCTTGAATTACCGCGGAGAGGTAAGGAAGCTTTTCAAGCACTGCAAGGGATGGGAAGCTTTCTGGAGACGGATACGGGATTGCCGCTGTCAACTCTTTGTATAGTCGTTCGTGCACGGTCGGGTTTGTCGAAACATGATAAGCCGCTCCCCGTAGGACATATGCTCTGTTGAAAAGTGGATGAGACTCTGGAGTTATTATTTCGGCTCTTCCACATGATACTAACGTCGTATCTGACCCTGCTGTCACAATACTAAGTGCTTCGTCTCGTAGGCGATCTCTCTCTAACTCTTTAGATGGCAGCCCACTATCTAGCAGATCGTGAAACACGGTTCGATGATTAGACATTTTATATGACTCGTCTTGTCCACTTCGAATGGCCTCAACTTGACATGATAGGTCCTGCTCTTGATTAGAATATGGATTAGATAGATTCCAAAGGCTATACCTGTCGAAAATCCAGAATACTAGCCATGGCTGGTGCTAGCCATCTGTTCACATTGTCCTGTAAGAGGTCAGTGAGAGACTCCGTGGACATGAGCGAAATATTTTAGCCATACCGGAAGTGAGTATATTGCGCGCATAGCCCATGGAATATGGCTATTAAGCAGGCTGGCCTCCAAGAAACTATCTAAATCGTCATGTTCCTTTCGACCAAAATCATGACTCAAGACAGCATTCGGCCCACGAGAGAAACAGTAAGCTGTCATTATGTCGAGTGTGATCGCAGAAAACAGATACTTCAGATTAACAGATTCTTTGGTTATGCAAGCCTTACCTAGCCGGTCACACACAACGTTGATCGGCTCCCACATTACCGGTATCAGCTTATTGACGGAAGCTTTGGAGAAGAAAGGGTTTAAGGCAGCGCGACGAATCCGGTGAATCTCGTGGTGCTGAGTCCCAACAAGCTGTCCGTCATCATGTTAGCTAAAGTCTCCACTAAAACGCAATAGCAAGACTTCTTTCAAAAGGAAAAAGCTCAAAATGGAGGTGAATGAGTGGCCAAACATACTGCTGGATAAGGGCCAAATTGTCCAGCAACCCTAGCTGGCTTTTCCACCCGACCATTGCTATTATTGTATATAGAGCCCAAGAAGTCGGGGTCATCGATATGAACCTCCTCTGGACTAATCCGAACAATTGGACCTATCCAGAAAACAGATGGTAAATAGAAGTTCAGTTAATTTGGTTCATGTACTGACCATATGCTTGATGTAGCGATTTAAGATGGAATGTGAATTGGCCTCTCAGGTATAAGTCATAGTACCATTCATAAAGGTAAGTTGTTTTTGCCAATAGTGGCCCCGGGACATGTGAGAGCGGATGGAAGAAACAACGATAGATCATGAGAGTGACATAAAATAGACAATAGGAGCCCGCCGAATACAGAGCGAAAACTGAACACTGACTGAACATCATGATTGGGTATTTCCTATTACTTTCGATCGCTTTATGACACGTCGAGAGAATGGAGATTTGGATTTCCAAGTGGCGTCTTGGCTTTTATTAAGCATTCATTCAGTTGGGGCATCAACTACAGTCCTGGCATTGGCCAAAAGAGTACGGATCCTTTTAGGGGCAGTGTTGTGAGAGTGGAGTAATGTTCGGTCAATAAAAAGATCATTATTCGCAGATAAATCAGGGATCCGAGTCCGCCAAACCCTCGGACCTAGCTTGGATTCAGCATTCAGCTGGGGCCAAAACTAGAAATCTCGTATGCTGTCCCAATAGAAGCCGCAGATCGACGTTGATTGGCATTGATAGGCTCCCTGGTTTTTTTTCTTTTCTACCCCGCATACTCGCCACGTAAGACTTAGCGCAGGGACGTTACGCAATCGAGATGCGGCTGAGCGTTGGACCCCATCCATGACCTCCGCATGAAGGTAAACCCCTGCCTATGACTACGGTCAATCCAGGGTACAAGTCTGGACTTACAATCTCGTGCCAGAAACAGGTGGTCCCTAGTTTCCAAGCTTTGATTAAATTTACTAGGCGTCGCGTGCTAATCTTCTAATCTTCTATGGGGCGGAACCCTGTATGGAAAAAGACAATTGTTGCTTCCGTAGACCCCGAAGGAGTCATTGTGCAAGGGCTTGCAATGAAATATAGTCCATTAAAGGGGTCTGCCAAAAGCCTTATGGCCATACTAGAAAACGCATGACTTTCCTGGTTGGATTGACAATATAGGGCCGCCCGTGGGGTTGGAGAGCTATTGTTTTACTAATAGAGTTTTAAGGGTCTTGGCTCTGCTATCATTCTTCATACGGGGCACAATCTGTCTATGCGTAGCACCAATCATGTCGACACAACTTGAGACAGTCTGGCAGGTCCAAGCAAAAAGACCAAACAAGCAAATTATGGCTGTGGTCCCGTTCATGCCGGGTAGTATACTTGCCGATACAAGCGGGAGGAGCTAAACTGGAGATTCACTCATCGACCACATGCTGCTCAGTGACCACATTATGGCCCAGCTTACGGGCTGGAGCTGCGATAAAATTTTTGCTTCTCACAATTCCTTTTGGCATACATCATAACTCGAAAGACCTTTTGTTCTTTTTTCTTCTGTCCGCCTCCGCCCTACCCTGCCCCGTCGGTTATAGCGTCCTCGTTCTGGCCCTGTTTGGGTTCAGTGGATTAGATCTGATTGCGTTGGTGCCTTGAAGGAGAGGAACGCAGTATTAGCAGCTTGTGGTAAGAGGTTTTTGGCTCGCTGCGCTAAGTGCTTCTCGATATGCACTATCACAGCGGATGATACGTCGGAGTACGGATATTGTCCTGGAGAATCCAAGGTTGAAAAATTGCCCCTGTACTTGCAAGTGTTGGAGCAAATAACCAGCCGACTCTCATTGAATGTGCAAGCTCTTTATCTAGTACCAAATAGCCAGAATCCGTCATTTTTCGCTGCATGTTGAGTCCACTCCGTGAGACCCGGATGTCGCGCCAAGATTTCCATCACCTTTGGTAGACGTCAACTGCACTTACACTCCTCCCATATTGCTCTGAGTCGAAGCAAGTCCTGAACAATGGTCAGGGAATTTTGATGGAGTTGCTACTAGCCAATTGCTTTTCATGGACGTCCAACTAAAGTCACCCACGTCGGATTTTCAAACTCTCTACGCTCACCTTTTTGGCACTAGGCCTCATGACTGAGAAGCGGCGATGAAATCATTTCCCTATCATATCAAGCCAAACAAGCCACCTAGCTCTGGCCTAAATTGCGCCGTGGCTTATGCTTGATCAAAAGTTCGGTGGGTGACGCCGCTTTTGATTGGCGCCACCCCGCTCACAAAGGGTAACTACGCAATCGAGAGTGTGAGCAATCCTTTCCCTCTCGAACTCCCGCACGCCGCCAAGTACGTACGCGCGAGCCGTGGAGACTAGAGGTATGTCTTGTTGCGTCTCTTGCACATATTGTTTATCACATTCCACGACTAACCACGGTATTGTAACAATGGCTCGTCCGCTATTACCAGTGAATACGATACAGTTTGACAGGGGTAAATAAGGAATGGCTAAATCAGGCTAGCCTGTATCCTGCCAACTATTGAGATAAGTACCTGTTCGTAAAGCAGTGTCCAATCCACCTCCCTAAACAGGTATCCGGGAGAAGTATGTGAGATGTTGCACGATTGTTCAATGTAGAAGAGGCTAGTTCATGGTTAGTTAAGCAACCTGGCTAGAGCTGTTGGCGGGCGAAGGGGGGAAGGGGCAAAGGCGCCTGCTTCTTAAGCGCGGCTTTCCCTCTACTCGAGATCTTTTCTATTCCAGAATTTCTCTACACGGCATTGTCAAATTTTATTGCCTAGCTTTACCTGCGCTGCAAATATGCTTTTCAGGTCCATTGCCATTGCGTTGGTCACAGTTGGTACAGCTATCGCCCAGCGCCCTGCTAATGAATCCATCTGCGACTATTATACGACAGCATTACTCACGACCAACAATGCCACCAACCAGTATACCCTTCTGACTCTGCTGGTCAACACCGTCGTCATCGGTAACTACACTCAGCCAAATGTTGGTGTTAGTGTCCCGGGTATCTTGAACCCGGATGGCATGTACAACGGCACCAAAGTCAACCTGCTGCCATACTTTGATGGTGATCTCGCTTCCAGCAACAACGGCGGAAAGATGGGTGTCGCGAAAAACTTTTTGGATGGAGGTGCCGCTGCCCCTCTCATGAAGAACATGCCTGCCAATGACATGTCATCAAACCAATAGTAATTCGTTCTCTTTAGTCGTGCCCTAAGACCTGGAATATGAGCTAACTTCAAACTCTTTGATCAGTAAACTGATGACTCACCTCTACCAATTCTTTGGAAGCTTGCTTGGCTGCTCCGGTGTTGGCATGGCCGGTTTCTCTGCTTATGCTGGACACGGTAGCATGTACGAGGTTCACAAGTGAGTTTTGCTAATCGCCTAGTGTTAGGTACCCGTACTTACGTATCTTGGACAGGTTTATGGTTCTCGACCCCTACGAGGTGGGTTACTTCATTGAGCAGGTTGGCCTGGCTGCTGCTTCTTTCGGTGTCGCAAAGTCGGACATCAACGCCGTCGCCACAGCTCTTGAAACCCTATTTGGCCATCGCTGTGCACCTAAGACTACCGTTATTGAGGCACAAGGCGCGCAGTACCAGAGCATTTGCACTGATGAGAAGTGTTCGCTGGCCATGAACTCTACTTGCGCAGCTCAGCCAGTTATACCTCAGCCTCTCATCGCAAACAAGCCTCTCGCTGCTGGTAAAGATAAAATGTCATCTATGTCTGCCTCGGCTTCTGGTACTGGCTCTACATCTATCTCTACCCCGACTTTTGCTTCTGGATCTGGCTCTAGCTCTTCTAGTGCAGCCGGCAATGCTGCCGTTCAGCATCAAACTGGACTGAAATCCTTCCTCTCGACTATCCTGGGCTTCTTTACCCCTTGATTTGCTGTCTCCAAGGCTCCATTGAAGAGACATCGAGTTTGAATCTGTCCTTGACATTATTTCTTAATAGTATTACCCACCTTCAACTGGAATACGTGAAGGCAGAAACATGCAATTTTATACTACGATTTATCCACTCCAATCCTTTGACGAGATCCACATCTAGAGAAGCATTGATTCCCATAAATTCATACCTTGATTTACGAGATGAATAGCGATGTTGCACAGACCGTAAAACAAAATCGAGAATTTTCTAGAAGTGGCTCTTCATGTGTCTTCAGAATGCGAAATCCGAGTGCCACAGTATTTGAGAAAGACGGCCCATGAGCAATCAGATTCCTCTGGCAAATCATCAAAGTCCAATAGGGCTGATTAAAATTAAAAAGTGTCTACATGTGAATCAGGCACCTGTGTACATTGCAGGGGTTCACGAACAACAACCAATATCTGGACGTGCACTCGGTCGCAATCGTTCTCGCTCGTTCTCCTCTCCGATTTGGCAGACAGAAAGTCAAAAGTGGGCCGCCCACTCAAGCTTATCATCTTTACCCCAAAGCTCTGAACATATCAAAACTCGAATCGTATTATACATGTATGGTCCGAGAATGTAGCTTGAAACATTTTGATTATTTATTCTTAAGCTGGGACCTGGGGACCGGTCCCCATTTTCGCTCTCGCTCTCGGTTAGCCAAATTAAAATACACCAAAAATGTCCGAAGAAGCCTAATCCAGGGGTTGCCCGCAGAAATCTTTAGAATTTGAATTTCCGTGCGACATGAGATCTGTGAAATTTAAGCGTAGACTAATTAGTAGCAGGTGAAATGATCCCTTGACAAAGAGTATCCTCTATCCCCAAGTAGTGTGCCTGTCTTGTCGGGGAGGGAGTTTCTGTTCACGGGCTAGATCGAAACGACGGCAAGGGATAGTTAGCAACATCCCACTATTCACTACTTCCACGGCCCTAGCGGTAATAGAATCTATCCGTGCTTCTACACCCAAGAGAAAGTGGATTGTCACAACACTCACGATATCTCTGCTACTATGCTTAGTTTGCCCTAAGTTGCTACTGAACAGAGCGATAGCACATATTTGACCACGTTTACTAACTAATGTGTCTAGATCTTATTCACCGTAATCATCCATCTCTTCCCATCCTTACTCAACTACTAGCACGCAAAAGAGACCTCACTGCGAGCGTAACCAATCATATGTTTTATCACTTAAGTATATACGAGGATGAATTTTCGAAGCCCGTGGATTTCGAGCTATGGAATAGCCCTGACTAGCGACGCATTCGGCTCGCTGTTTTCTGTTCTACAAGCAGTAGCCTTTCTCATTGTCTGACGGCTCTCGCGAGCATAGTAGGCCCAAAGCTCTGCTGTTTTCCTTGACTGACAAGTTTTTTAGTCTCGGTCTCTGGGTCGACGCGATAGACTTGCAGATATTCCTCGCGAGCCGCTTTGTTGGTGGACTGAGCGAGTGCAATGTCCAGATAATCAATGCAACTATCTCTTGATAACGGAGTCGCTAGGATAGTAATATATAAGAAGATATAGTATAAGGTCGTATTGTAGGCTATCAGCAGCCGGGCTACCTAAGCCGAAAGCCTAAACGAGCTGATACGGGTTAGTGGGTGGTAGTAATTTTAGATATAAACTCCTCTATAAAACGTCTACTATTTACGCTGACGCAACAACCAACAACTAGACCTCCGGACTTAAACCACCCAACAACTCCACCTCCTCCTCCTCCCTTCGCACATCTCTCAGAGTGAAATTAAAACTTAGCTCTCCAACAAGTTTCCGCACATTACTAAAATTGTCATCATCAGAACATCCCTAGCCACACCCACACTCTAGCAGGACAGGAAGACGGGAAAGAACTCACTCTAATAAATCCTTCAGTCCAAAACTAACAGCACTCCTCAAAACCTCTAATGCCACAAATGCCGAAAACGCAGGGTCTTCGATATGCCTAATACTCAACAAGCCCTCATCAATCCTCTGCATCTGTCTCGCGAGCGGAAACGACGACGGAGTCTCAAGATAAGGTGGTAAAGGCTGTGCATTCGCGATGGACGCTGAGATATGGCAAAGAAGCGAGGTAATGCGATGGGAGTTGAAATCTGCTGATTTCAGCGCTATCGATGCCATTTGCGCCATCCATGCATTTTCTTTTTTCTCGCTTTCACTTGACTGTGCGGCTGAGAGCGACTGCGTATGTTCGATTGATAACACTTCAAGACTCTGCGCGGTATGTGCCATTAATGACATACATGTCAGAATACGCTGGATCTCAGCGATGATATCGTCGTAGATCTTTTTTGGAAATTTCCCTCCGATGGGCGGCTCGAATGTACTAAAGTGGCTATGCATGCGCAAGGCGGTCAGGAGCATCATTTCCTCTTTGAAGATTTTATGTCGTGATTTCTGGAGCCGGTGGCCCGGTGAATCTGGGTCTTTGGCATCGCCTAGGTTAGACCCTAGCCATAGTTCGATGGTCGTGTGCATGCAGCTGTAGAATTTGGCGAGGACGAAGAGGCTTCGGCCGAGGAGTTTGCGGAGTTGCGATTTCGCGGTAATCGGGTAAGGGAAGATTACCCAGAAGAAGGAGATTGCGCAGCCTGCTGCGACGGCGGTGAGTTTGTAGGGGCCGAAGATGTAGATTGGGTAGTATGGTTGGCCGTTGGACTCGGCAGCGGGAATTCCAAGTTTGCGGACTTGGAGCTCGTAGCCGATGATTACGTTTAGTGTCACGATAGAGATTACCGAGGCGCCGAAATATTGGGGCATTTTGATATAAAAGTAGTACTAGATGAGTTAGTGGGGTTTTCCAAGAAGATGGGAAGTTGGGATTGCGTACCTCGAGCACGTTGGCTAGGTAGAGGAAGATTATCACGCCAGCGGTCTTGCCGTCGACAATGTACCAGACTATCAGGCTTAGCACGAGTGATATCGCGGTTGCGACGATGCGCGCCACAAAGCCAAACATTGTTTGGCCGCTTGTCGGGTTCATTCCGATTACGATGACGATCATTGCCCAGATGCATCTTTGCCGTATGAAGAAGTCTTGTGTTTGATGGAGGTAGGCGAGAATGGCGACAGAGAAAGACGCAGCGGCGACGCGGAAACCGAAAAGGCTTTGATCCGATTTGATGGCATGAGAAATACTTCGCAGGACAGTGCTCCCCTTCTCCCATATATTCTCTGGCGGGAGATGTTCAGGATCCGGAAACCCCGTCGACTGGGGAACTCTGTGAACGGTGACAGGGTCCACATGCGACGACTGTCTCCTATCCTGATTTTCATCCTCCTTCCTACCAAGTGACAACCACCCGGAGATAGACTTCTGCTGGGGAAAAATCAATCTCCCACGCTTCATCGTCCCATCAGCGATCTTCCCCTCGGCAAAATGCACCAACTGTAGCGTCGCATTAAGCAAATCATCTTGCAGATGGCTCATATACAGGATCACGAAGAATTCCTGCCTGACATCCGGATCCGCGAACCGCGCCTCTCCTGATTTCTCGGGAAATGCCTCAAGCGACGCCAGCGCCTCGGGCAACTGTTTCCTCCCGGAGTGATAGCGGTGCAATTCCACCTCGAATCGTGACGCAAAGTCAGCCTGTGTCGGATCAAGCTCTTCACCCCTTGCTTCAGTGTCTCTGGCTTGCGTACCGCGCGTGCGTTGCTTGTCCAAATGCTTAGGCGTAATAAGCTCCAGCGCTAGGAGGAAACGAGACAGACCGTTTTTGACAAGCTTTGTTGCGTGGAGCAGACGTGCGTGGTTCGTCTCCACTACTTTCTGAATCTCGAATTGTTTCGCTTCCCCTTCCGCGTTGTCGTCAGCTTGTCGCAGTCCTTCATTCTTAAGTATCGTCTCTAGAATTTCGGGCAGCATCGACATTCCAGAAAGTGGCAGCAGTACACTGCGGAACAGCTTGGCGATCGTGCTTAGGTCGTCGGCTGACAGTTTTCCCCACGCAATTTCGTCCTTAGAATAGAAGAGGTCCGCGTGGAGTTTGCTGTGTAGCCCGTTGAGCTTGGTCATGCATGTCTGTAGCTTGTTTCGCTTGGACTGTAGATCTGTTTCGTCCTGCAAATCCCTTTCTATCGTGGTCCGTGCCCGGCGCAATAGACCTTTCCCTGTAAATAATCCGGTTACTGTGTTTCCCTCCGTGAAGGAGATTTGAGCCGCTAGCACTTCTTCGACGGAAGCGAGGTAGCCTTTGATGTCGTGAAATACAACGCCTCGACTGGTGATCGGCAGAATGAGCAGGGACACGCCCGTAGCGATCGCGAAACCGATCATGAACCCTTTTAAAAGACGAGCTATAAATTCCAGGCCTTCAGAAAGACTCGTAAACATGCCAGCGCGGGTGATTGTGACGGAAGCGAAGATGGAGAAGGCAACCATCGGATCCTGAAGTTCCATGGGTTTGAGTGCGCGGAGGGAATTTGCGCCCCTGGAAGTGTTAGCTGCTGGTATCGACTGTGGTTATTTGACGCACCAGATCATGAAGATGAGCCAGATAGCAGCCACGGCACATGCATCACTGCTGAACCCATCGGATGTTGGGGTGTTGTTCTCTCGGGCTTTGACGGCACAAAATACCGCAAGGCAGCATAACGATGCCGACACACAGGTGGACAGTAGATCGTAGAACATGATCTTCATGAATTTTGCCCGCGGCATCAACCCCTGCGAAAGGATGGAGATCAATGCAGACAGGTAGCCAATCGTCGTCGTGGTGCGGGATATAGCTGTGCTCTGGTATCTGAGACGATCAACGACGATCATCGGAACGTTTACTACGGGACATACATGGCGATGGTGATAGTCGGTGCCAAAGCCCCTTTTAGCATGAGAAGCATAGTGCGGGAGTCTAGGTCTAGCCAGTTCCACCATTTTTGAATCATTCTACTGTTTGTCAGTAGTCGTCATGTCGATTTTGTTTGTATGCTGGTACCTGATGGGCCGGGCCCGGGATGGGCAAGCTTCTTTTCGAGCCATGGTCATAACTGTTAGACAGGTTTGTCGAGATACATTCGAGGTCCAGTCTTATAACAATCTCATATTAGTATAGAGCCAGTTTCAGACAGCACTTTTGAGCAGATGAGACGGGATGAAAAGTCAGATATGGATGAGATATCGGAGTGTCTGCAGATCGGCTTGCCGTGCGAGCCGTACCGAGCCAAATGCCGATCAGTGGCGCATCTCAATTACCGCCCCATTCAGACTTTGGAGCTCAAATCTTTAGATTTCCGATAGCGGCAGCGATTGCCGGCACTCACGATGGCCGATAGGAATTAAGAGTTCAAATTGGTCGTCCATCCCGAGAGTCACGTGGTGTTGTATTTGAGATTCATCTGGGAGTCGACCGGATTGATGTTTCACAATGTTGAAATATCTACAGATCGAGAATAGGCTAGTAAAAAAATGCTCTTGTTAAGTGGCCACCGGTGGCTGTCTATTTCCGCTGCACAGTATCAGATCGTGCCTAGTGCTGGCGGAATAGATATTTCCCGCCGACTAGCAACTTGCCGATGAGCGATTCGATGTTTACCCTGTCTTGAGCATTCAGACTTCTTGCGATGTATGTCTTAATCACCAGTAGATTATGGAGCATCTGCAAACGTGCACATGCTCATCGATGATGTTGAATATGTCGAGTCCAAGTCACTTGCATTTGAGTGAAGTTTCGCGTTATAGTGCGACGCGGATCTCAAAATATACCTCTGTGCACCGTTGTCTTACAAACTCGTAGAGGCACACGACACCTCATTTTTGTTGCTGGGATCTTCGACCCCGCACCTGAGTAATCTACGAACCTTGGAACAACTTGATCTTCAAAGTTTCGAGGATCTACGGTTTGCAAGCGGGGGTTGCTGCCCGCCGTCCGCTCCCGACACTCTCGCCACACGGGCCACCATCTTGCATACACCCCTTTAACCTTCCCTTGACAGCAAACTACATAGACCCGAGCTAGAGAGCAAACCGTTAGCATTTCGCTTGCACGCACAGCATTCCCAATCTAGAGATGAGTCAAGATGAAACTGTGGCAAAAGCAGCACAGCCACAGGGCGGAGAGGAAGTGGGTATTGAAACCGTGGTTGAGTCTCGACCACACAGTGGAAAGTGTCTTGGCGAATCAATTGTGTAGACAGCCCAAAAATAGGACCGACTGTCGCATTTGTACAACTTGTACGGTACAAGCGCATGGTGGATGACATCATGCGAGTAGTTGGGCTTGCGGTGGAGTCGTGCTGTGGACTCGTCAATCGAGAAGTGTCTCGTATCAGATAAGCGTACGAGCTACTATGGTACAAGCCCTACTCGGGTATCGTTGCGAGTTACGCTCGAGAGCTCGGACCTTCTTGACGGTCGGACTTACGATCGGACTTGCGCACTCGGAAATCGGGATCGATGGCTTTGATGGCTTTGAATTTTGTAATATATCGTAGACTAGGCCGCCTCAGTGAGGCTATTCAGGGCAGAAGCAGGGCGGGCGGAGGCGCTGATCCTGAGCGGGCGTCGCCCATAATGGCTAGACATGACTTGTCGGACATTGTCCACGGTGGAGACGAATTCCCTGTGAGGGTGCAGCTTGGCATTTCCCTATAAGGAGAGACGGGAAAACGCGTCATTTGCCATGTTTGGACTGGTCGATTGGTGAGGATGGTCGTTGGTAGAGACAGCAAAGGGGGGTGACATCACAAGGGATATGCTGACGAGGCCTTTGGAGAATGCGTCGAAGAAGTTACAAGAAGCCATCAACAATCTGCAGATCGGGTGGGTTGCCTTTTCCACTTTTCTACGGTTTGACACCGTTCGCCGCTGACTCGCCAAGGATCGCCAAGCTCATAAATAAGTCTGGGTCGCCCCCCCTAATCTGGTTCCTACTTATTTCACCAAGGGCGTCTGTCCAGACACTCACATTCCTCATCCCCAGGCCTCTTCTGTGCCTTGAATCAGCTGTTGGTTCCTGAAATACATGCGTGAGTTCATCTACCTTTGCTACCTTAAAACGCCTTACCCATTTACCCGGGCCCAGACTGACCCACCCAGACCGGATTAACTCGTGGGCGAAAGCTCACGCATCTTCTCGCGACAAACCAAACCCCAAGGCCGAAGCCATCGCTGAAGCCTCCTCTCAAGATGTACAAGTGAACAGTACACCCGAGGGATCCACCTCGGATCCCGATAATGAGAAAGACAAAGCCAAACCCGCCCTGCTCGTTCGCATGCGCAATGGCAGCGGCCGGTTCCTCACCCACACCAAGGATGCCCTCTGCCACAGCTGGATCAACGTCCTGCTGGTCTTCGTGCCAGTCGGTATCGTCGTCAAGGCCATCGGCCTGAACCCGGCTGTCGTCTTTGCGATGAACGCCGTGGCCATCCTTCCCTTGGCCGGACTGCTCAGTCACGCGACTGAGAGTGTGGCCTCCCGCCTGGGTGACACGATCGGAGCCCTGATCAACGTCACCTTTGGTAATGCCGTCGAGCTGATTATCTTCATCATTGCACTCGTCAAGAATGAGATTCGCATCGTTCAGGCTTCTCTGCTGGGTTCTATCCTGGCAAATTTGCTGCTCATTCTGGGTATGGCCTTCCTACTCGGTGGTCTCCGTTTCCAGGAGCAGATCTACAACAGCACCGTTACCCAGATGAGCGCTTGTTTGCTCAGTCTGAGTGTGACTAGTCTCTTGCTTCCTACTGCTTTCCATGCCTCGTGGTCGAACAGCGCCAATGCGGACCGCGAGACTCTCAAGGTTAGCCGTGGAACTAGTGTGGTAAGTCAACACCCGTGAATACACCGAGACGAAGCTAACCGATTAGGTCTTGCTACTTGTGTACATCTTGTACATCCTCTTCCAGCTCAAGTCCCACTCCTACCTCTACGCCAGTATTCCCCAACGAATCATCGACGAGGAATCTCACCCCGGAATCCTCGCCGAGCTCATGAATAGCTCCTCCGAATCCTCCTCAAGTTCCAGCGATGAGTCCGTCGATACAACAACCTCATGGAGTACCGCCAAGCGCATCAAACGAGCCATGAAACACCGCCGTCGCCGCAAGTCCAGCATCAGCTCCAAGGACACCTCCATTGGGAAGAAGGTCATGGGCAATGAGAACAAGAGTTCCGTCGGGAACTCCATCACGAGCAACAACAACGACTCCAGCTCTTGCGCTATCGACTTTGGTGATGATCTCCGCTACGAGGCCGATGACGATGCCCAGCCTTCTGGATTCCGTTCGCGAGATTTCGGTATCCCGGCTAGTCTTGTGCAGAGCGCACAGAGCGATGGTTCTCGCAAACGCGGGAAGGAGCGCAAGAAGCGTCGCTCTAAGCGCGAGAAGGCTCGTGCTGAGGTCCCTAAACCGACCGAGATCGAGGTTACTCAAGCCGAAGGCGTCCCCGGCTTGAAGGGATTCGCGTCTGCGCCTAACTTTGCCGGCATGGAGGGCGCTGGAGAGGTTGATGGTTCAAGAAAAAGGTCGCCTTTCGGCCCTTTTCCTTCTTTGCTTTCCAGCACCGTCTTCAGCTCCCAGTCGCCCAATATGTCTCATGTTGGTGCCGCTGCTTCCCGTCCTGGTATCTACCGCAGTAACTCTTTGCCTGCGCATACCAGTCGCGCCCCGCCTGTCGGAAACGCCGTGCTGTTCGCTCGTGGCGCTGCCCGTGCTCCTGGGGCGGCTGAAGCTGCTGCCACAACCCCTACAGACCAAGGACCTGAACCTGACATGTCTCGCACCGCAGCCGTGGTCTTGCTCCTCTGTTCTACAGCCCTGGTCGCCGTCTGCGCCGAGTTCCTCGTCGATGCTATTCCCGACATGATCGCCAACTCGTCCGTCAGCGAAGCTTTCATTGGTTTGATCATTCTGCCCATCGTCGGTAACGCCGCCGAGCACGTTACTGCTGTCAGTGTCGCTACCAAAAACAAGATGGATCTGGCTATTGGTGTCTCCGTCGGTAGCAGTATTCAAATTGCCATCTTCATCACTCCCCTTGTTGTCATCCTCGGCTGGTGCATGGACAAGGACATGTCTCTATACTTTACTCTGTTTGAGACTATCTGTCTATTCGTCACAGCCTTCGTGGTCAACTTCCTTGTCCTAGACGGTCGCAGTAATTACCTTGAGGGTGCTCTGCTCATCGCCGCCTACGTGATTATCGCGCTAGCTGCCTTCTTCTACCCGGACAGCAGCGAGACCAGCGTCCTCGCCGGCTCCGACAGTTAAGGGTTACCTCCGAGCGCGAAGCCGCTTACTCTGGCTCGCTCATTCAGTGTTAACAAACACGGGACATAGATTTTCTTTCACTGTAGTCAGTTCAGACTGGACATTTTTACTATTTAGTCAACAAGATTGAATCGATTTTTTTGAAGTTTGGATAGGGGCACCCACCCTATCCCCTAATCTGAAGCCCCTCTCCGTCTCCCTCCGTAATTTTCTGTAGCGCCCAGACTCTTAGCCTGCGTAACCTTCCCATGCCCAGACCCCCTCATGTCAAGCGATAAGTAACAGCCACGTGTATCGCACCGAGTGGCTGTGTTGCCCATACCTGAGCCACATCGTGGCTCGGCACGGGCGTTAGTGCAGCATCGCAGGCAACTAGCTTAGTTCGGAGATAATTTAGATCAAAACGGAATTGGAGAACGTGCCAGAAATGTCCCAGGGACTGCCCAAATGGCTCCACACGAGTTATTTGTTGGGGCTGTGGGGGGACTTTCCTTAAGGGAGTAATGGCCCTGTTAATCTGTCAAGCTTCTGTGGAGCGGGCCGATCAGGAGCCGTGGTTCTGTTCTGTCATTATGCAACTCTGCAGTCTTGTACTCTCATGCAAGTACATGGCGCTTCAGCCCTGCATTTTCCACCTGTGACACGACGCCAATTATAGCATGGCCTTGGCGCCTGCTGACGCTGATCTGTTGTATCGGATCCCAGAATGTCTGAATCATAGGAACAAAACTGCGCAAAGTGCACAGCCCAAGAACGTCAGGGGTAATTGATAATCGCTGCCTAGTCGGACCCGGGCCAGGAGTACTCGCCGCACAAGGCTTGCTTGTTCAACGCTATGCGTCTCCACTACATTTTCTTTTTCTCGAGCAAGCAGTAGTGTGAGTGGAGATGGGGTTCGGTTCTGGTCGGATACTAACGTAGCCATTGTTTTCCCTACATAAACCCACCTTCCCCTCCCTCTCTTTCTTACTCTCTTACTCTCCCCAAATCCCTCACAAAAATGTCCTACTACAACGACCCCTACAACCGTCCTCCTCCGGGCCCCCCGGGCTACGGCCAACCACCCTACAGCGACCGCCCACCTTACGAGCGTGGCCCATACAGCGCCCCGCCTCCCATGGCTAGACCCCCACCCGGTCCCCCGCCCCCAATGCCTCAGGGCTGGCACCAGGAATGGGAGCCGAACATGCGACGCGCCTTCTGGGTTGAAGATGCTACTGGTCGCGCGCAGTGGGAGTCTCCTTTCGCCGGTCCCCCAGGCCAAGGCTACTATGATGGTTCGCGCTCTGTGCCTCCGCCTGAGCCGCAAGGATATTATGCGCCTCCTCCTGGTCCTCCTGTTGGATATGATCAGCGTGGGTATGACCAGGGTGGATACCAGCAGCAGCCGGCGCAGAAGAGCAACACTGGAAAGTACGTCGCTATGGCTGCTGGTGGTGTTGCTGTTGGTGCGCTCGCTGGGGCGTTTATTGAGCACGAGGTCGGTGAGTTTGTTGATTTAATAACTCTTGATTTGATGTTGGAGTTGGAGACATGCTAATACGTGATAGATGAAAACAATGAAGATGACGAGCGAGAGGCTTACGACGAGGGTCGCGAGGACCAGGAGCAATACGATGATGATGGCTGGTGATTCGCTTTCACTTTTTTCTTCACTGCATACACAGCATCGGATAGGGTTCAGACTTGAATGCATTACATTCCCAATACTCATATTCCCCCAACATCAAAACTAAACAATAGTCACATTTCAAAACCTCACTTCCAGCACAGAATCTCCCCATGCAACATCCCATACCACCCCTCCTCATCCTCCACAAACGCCTCCCACCCATCAGCGATCCCCTTCAACTCCTCAACACTCAAAAACCCCCCCTCAACAGCCCCTTTCGCAAACCCACTACTCCTCGCCCGCTCCATCATACTCCCACCCCAATACCTCCTCTCCTCCGCGCTAGAAAAACACCAACTCCCACAACTCCGCTTGATCGCCCCCTCCTCAAACCCCGCCTTCATAGCCCATGCATGAATCTGCGCCCCAGGATGCGGATTTCCACCCTTCGCCCGCCCCATCTTCTCGTATACTTCCATCCATTTGGTGATTCCTTCGTTCGGAGGATACCATGACATGCCCGCGGACTCGCGCGCGGAGACTATTCCTCCTTTCTTCACGACGCGGCGCATTTCTTTCAAGCCCAGTATTGGGTCGGCGATGTGTTGTAGGACTTGATGGACGTGGACGATGTCGAATGTTGAGTCTGGGAAGGGGAGGGAATGGATATCGCCTTCCATGAAGGTGATGTTGGTTAGGCCTTGGGCTGCTGCGAGGTTGCGCGCGGCGGGGAGTGGGTCGGGGACGTTTTCTAGGCCGGTGACGGTGCCTTGGGGGACGTGGTGGGCGAGGTCGATTGTTATGCTTCCTGGGCCGCAGCCTACGTCGAGGATTTTCATCGTTGGTTTTAGGTAAGGGAGGAGGTGGGGGGAGGAGTTTTGGAGGGTGCGCCAGGAGTGGGTTGATAGGACGGAGGGGGAGTGGTCTGTTGTGTAGACTGGCATCTTTGGTTGTAGTTATTCTGGATTGTGATTGTGATTGTGATTGGGATTGGGATTGGGGGGTGGAGGGTAATGGTAGAGGTGGTGTTTTATACTTGGGGCATGCGGGTCCCGGAGTTCGGAGTTGAGATTGCGGGGCGCAATGGGCCGCTTGTTGAGGGTCACGGACCTATGGGTTTGTGGCTGGATCGTGTTTGTTATGCCCGCGGTTAGAAGCTGTTTCACAGGCTGCGGTTCCTTTGGGTTTTCTTGGGAGGTAAATAGGAATAGGCTGAGCGAAGACTAAAGTTGTCGACTGTATCTAATTGATTTCAACCAGGTATTGCCTAGTTAATCGACAGTAATATCCGTGGCCTATGAAACTATAACAACATTTGTAAAGCCCATCACTGGAATTAGTATCAAGTCTCTTTGCAATGGTCAAAGCACCACTAGGATTTGTAGGCTAGGAGGACATCGAGGCCCACCAGTATAACAGGTCTAATCTTAACCAACAATCGAATCAATACACCATAACGAGCACTCGAAAAATAAACATAAGCCTGTACCAAGTGTTTGTGGATTGGCACCCCCGCAGTCCGGCGATGGGTCAGGAGATTTTCCGCGGACTTTGGTCACATTAAGCCCCTGCGCACAAACTCCCTCGTTTCTCCTCCTCCCCTCCCTAGATGATGCGACTCATCCTCAGCGCTGGCCACAGTAACCCCCACGAGTTTGACTCACGTATACCTTAACCTTCAATCTCGTCCAAAAACGCTTACCAAACTCGATCATCACGAGCAATTCCCACGAGTTGATGCGCTCCACGATACGCCGTCGGTCCGATTTGGTCTCCTATTCCGTATAACCAGGGCAATGATCCGACGATAGTCGATAGCAAAGTACCCGAGTGCCACGAATCCAGCCAGTCTTTTCGCCATCTCATTACCGACACCGCGCATCGATCGCCACTCCTTCAACGGCTTCTCGTAAGCATATATAGTCCACGGTATCGGGCAAGGGTACCAAACCCCGACGACGACAAGTTCCACGATTTCGGTCGTGCGAGTGTCCGTTGTTGTTTGCCTCTAAGTACCAAGATCAAAGGAACCGACACAGCATGTTGACACGATTTCTGTTTGTGTTTACGTGAAAGATGGTTTCCTACATTCACATAGTGGAGTATATCCTCAACAAATGAACCTAATTGCCTTAACACACGTGCATACCTCTATATTGTGGATATCTAGCAAGAAACAAAATCATCGTCACTAGCACCAGTGTGCGTAATCACGCCCGCAAGCTCATCATCCGCGTTAAATACAACACGGTCCGCACCGGGCGAACCACCATCATACACGTCGCCGTCACTGAGGATGGGGAACTCGTAGTATGTTCCGGAGACGGGGAAGTCAAAGTCTTCGTAGTTGTGGTAGACGTGTGGGTAGGAATCGTCCGTTGTGCCCTCGGTGTGCAGTTCGTAGCCGGCGGCCATGGCGGCGGAGACGGCGCTGCTGGTGTAACAGATTGTGCCGCAGGTGTAGGCACAGGCGCGCTTTGAGTTGGAGGTGGGCATGGCAAGGGTGCCCGTAACCAGGAGGGTGGTTAGGGTTAGGAGCTGGGGTCAGAGGTGTTAGGAGATAGGAATTGAGAATTGGGTTGGAGTAGAGAGTGGTGGTACCTGTGCGAGATGCATTTTTGGAGATTGAAGTGGACTGATGGGGATTGAAGAGTTGGATGGATTGGAGCTGTCTTGAGCATAGATCGATGGGATGCCGACTGCTTTAATAGCTGCGCTGGAAGTCCAGAGCTTCTCGGTCCTCACCTCAAGCATTCTATCCTAGCCGAAACACCGACAAAGATAATGTTACATCCGGCTCTTCAGTCTAGAGAAGAGTTTCATTGGCAGAGGCTATCTACAAGGCTGAGATTATCAGCACAATAAAATGACTATACTCCAAGGAGTATGTCCGCCGATCGGCTGGGACCTCGCATAGAGATACGAGCGGGGTCTGATTGGAAGGGTTCACATCGTGAGGAATTCAGTGGTTGAGCCCTGCCCGAGACGGCGATCGACCGGGTTTGGCGCCGGGGTGGACTATGCAGAGAATTGGACCCTTGCACTTGGGTAGGGTGGTTATTATCGGGCCAATCGCGGGGGTTGTTCAGGGGCACGCTGTTCCATCTAACGGTCAGATCGGGCGTGAGATGTGGGGTTGCAGAGTTGTGAAGATGAAAAGATGCATAGGATTGTTTTTAAGACCTTTAAAATAGATCTAGTGCAGAGTTTCCAAGCCACCTCAGCCTTGTTTATCTCTCTTTTTGTAGATCTTACTGGTGGACTAGATTTTAGCTAGAGTCGGCGGTCGCTGAAGTCGGTTCTCCGACGGCTTCCGCGTGTAGATCAATTGGTGAATGGATCCTTTCGAAGAGATGATCCATGCATAGTGTCTCGCTTATCCAACAATAACATCGCTAATGCGCGACCACCAAGTCTTCGGCTTGGACGTCTCCTCTTCCACGAATTCTCTCCTCCCAGTCCAGATGTCCATATCTTCCAGCTTGATCCAGCTCGTCTTGTGCCAGAACTTGTACACAATGATGAATAATGCGAAAACGGGCAGTAAAATATAGTTGATCACAAAATCCTTCGCGCTGAACGGGTTGAGGAAGCACGTGTACCCCTGGAAGAACACGAGGAAGATATTGGCGGCGAGAGATAGGTAGGTGCCCCACGGGTAGAAAGCAGCCTTATACGGTAGTGTTGACGGGTCTTGGCCCTGCGCGACAAGCGCACGTCGGAATCGAATGTGACAGATGCCAATGACGCTCCAGACGAGGAAGGTGGCCACTGTAGAAACGATTAGCAGTTGCAATTCTCCGTGTTGTTTTTCACATACCTCCGGACAACGTGATCAGAGCAGTATACACTTCTCCGGCACTTGAAGACTGACCCAAAAACACAATACAAGCGAAGATATTTGTGAAGATCAGTCCGACCCATGGTACTCCCCTTTTGTTGGCACGGCCGATGAACTTGGGAGCTTTACCGTTCCTGGACATGAAGAGCAGGACTCGAGATGCGACATATAGAGAGCTGTTGCCAGCGGAGACCACACTGATCACGATCAAAGCGTTGATAAGGTGCGCGGCAGGGAGAATGCCCGCCTCGGTGAGAGCGATGGTCAAAGGCGAGCTAGCCGTCTTCGAGGTAGCACCCAGCAATGACTTGTCATTGTATGGCATGAGGATTCCGATAAAGAAGATGGTTCCTGCAGATCCCGTTAGATGCGTCCTAAAATTGTATTTTCTGCATGTATTTACCAATGTAAAAGATCAAAATGCGCCAAAAAACCTGCTGTATAGCCCTTGGCACAGCTGTCCGGGGGTTCGCCGATTCTCCAGCGGTAATACCCACCCTAGGCATAGTTAATACCGAAGATCCATGGAAAAAAGAATGGAAACTCACATCTCCGTGCCCGCGTATAATGTCCCAGCCACGACAAAAGTCTTCGCAACTCCATTGATTCCATCCGCAAATGCACCTGGGTCATGCCAGTATTTGAACCCAATGGTTTGAGGCCCGATCGCACCTGCGCTGATACAAATTGCCAGAATGAAAAACACAATCAATGCCAACACCTTGATTCTGGATGGTGTTAGCACTTGCTCCTGCTTCGCCTTGGATGATACCCACAGTGAAAGCCAAAACTCCATCTCTCCGTATGCTAAAATGCCGAGGTTGGAAAGAAACAGAAACAGGAACCAGAAGATGAGGATCCAACCCCATTGAGGTACGGCTTCTGTCCAGTATCCGATGACGAGGGATACTGAGTTATACTCGTTGGCCAATACCTAAATTATAAATTGAGCGATTGGAACGTTTCATAGCCTCGGGGTACGCACTGTCACCCATAACCACCAGTATGCCCAACCAAGGCCGAACGCAAGAGCGTCATCAACGAATCGCTCCGCATATTCAATAAATGATCCAGAGATCGGTATTAATGTTGCCATTTCACCCAGTGATTGCCTATATCGGTTAGAAAGTCGTGGACATCATGACCGATCGAAAACCCACATGACAAAAAAGACGATAATTCCGACAAGAGCAAAGCTGATCAAAGAGCCCGCAGGCCCTCCCTCATGGAAGGCATTGCCAGAACTGACGAGTAGCCCCGGACCAATGATTCCTTTGCAAAGTTAACCTAGACCATGTAAATCATCGGGGCAGACAAACCTCCGATCGCAATCATCTGAAGGTGCCTCGACTTCAGTTGGCGTTTCAGTGGTGCCTCAAATGGGTCCTTTGCTGAATCGCCAGTGGGCTTTGCTCCATCGGTCGACTGGAAACTTGCATCGTCCCCATCATTGGTAGGCGATGGATAGGCAACGGCGCCATAATCCTTTTTATCTGCCATTGGCGATCAGAGCAAGCACGGCTTGATCTCAAATTGAGCCCCTAGTCGGTTTGAAAGTGTCAAGAATGTGCAGTCAAAGTATCTGCACGCGGGGTGGGAATGCACATGGGAATAGCTGCGGTGAGCAACATCGGGCAGATCTTATTTGCCGGTGATGTCGCGATAAGCCCCAGCTGCAACGCAAGGATCGTCACTCTGGGCAAGCTGGGCAAGCTGGGCATTAGAGTCACGGCCGATCGGTATCGCGCACCTGCACCCGATGGGAAGGAATGCGGAGAAGGACTGAATCGCCTGTTCCAGAGAATTTGAACGCACAAATTCTCCGAATTTCTGGGGTTCATCATGCTAAAATCCAAGGATCAGAGTGGGTCAGGCTGAGGGTTCTGCCGCTCAGGCCCATCACGCCACACTTTGAATTGACACTGTCCGGGCGTTTGCCAGGGGCTAAGATGAAGGGGTTGGGTCAGATGCGATCACAGGTTTTATAAACATTGATACTGATTGGAAACCCCTAAGATGCGTGGACTTGAACCACCAAGTTGCTTGATTTCTGCTCCGTTACTGTATATCTGCACCGTGCTTGGCCTTTCCGTACGATCAGTCACTAGATATTTAGCTCGAGCAGATTTGCGCTCTCGCATTCCTGACCATGCGCCTGTGGTTTTTAATCCAGGCTGGTTGCTCAGGCAGTAGATCTTCTGGAAGTGAGAACCTTCTTCCGCCATGTGGGGCACAGTTTAAGGTTATCGGGCACTGACCCCTTCACTCTGCGATGATATAAATTAGGACATTGTAAGCAGGGTAGGACATTGCAATTCATGCATATCAGTCTGCGCTACTTTTCCCTCTTTTCATGGCCGGGGGCGAGGCTATAGATTGCGTCTATATAGAGATAGTTCGATGCATACTGAAGGAAATGTTGAAAATGCGTGACTTTGACAATATTCAGCAGGCATTGGGATTACTGGAACAGGTATGGGAGCAACGGGACACTTTCAAGCATGCACCCGAGGAATGTTACGTGGATTGGCGCGACATCGTGGATCGACGAGAAGGAGGTCATTTGTTGACTTGAATGCCGAATGGGCAAGATGCGATTACTTACTAAATAGATAGGGTTACCTTGTCTCAAGCTCAATTTTGTGTCAATATACTCACGTTTGCTCCTAACTCGTAAGCCTGTCCTTGCCGCATACTCTAAATTCTAGAGCAGATTCATTGTTTACCCACGGCCCTACGTCATGCCACAGAAGAAGACAACTAGTTTGCTCGCGCATAATGTGAAAGAAAAACGAATAAAGGTACTGTTTATTAGAACACCGCGTATGACCGTACAGTCTACGGCAAGTCTCGGATGCTACTTTATAATCAAAAACAGCATCCCTCTATACTATATTGTTCTGGAGCTTAATATACCCCTTCTAATGTCAGTCTCTGTAGAGTGAACTGCATCAACCAAACAACCGGGAGGCCTGTGATCCACATGTCCGCTGCAACGCGTAAAACCCATAGACTAAAAGGTCCAACCAAACTTCTGACTAGTCAGAAGTTTGCTTCAGCGGTTTATATATCACAGTTACCACAGGCCCAAGAAGGGCACTTCACGTGACCTTTCGATACGGTCACGTGCTGCATTGAATTCTCGCTTCAAGCGTTGGCATCCATACTCTAGATGGCGTGGCGATATGCTAAATCTCCATCTGTGACCGAGTTGATGGTGGGCACTCATTTTTTATAGTACATGTATAGAAGAAACGAAGCCGTGATCGGAATGCCTTGTGAATCAAACAAGTCAGGTGGTGCTTGGCGCCTAGTCATACTTCACCAGCCTCCCGGCGGCTATTTAGGGAGCGTCGAGTTCAGTTTCCTCCCTAGTACTATGAGACAATTAAAAGGAAAAGAAAGGAGGAGGGCACGAGTGGAAAAAGTCACGTGGTATATGCACTGAGCTCCGTTGGATATATGCACTGACCTAATTCCTCCGGCGGTGAGTCTTAACAGACGCATTAGAGCTAAGTGAGGGGCCCGGAGATAAGTCGGCCTTGCCAAGTTTATAGGATTTGCGAAACGTATTTGGTGTCCGTAGCGAGGCAAATGGATAAACTATTAGACCTGTCCAATTTGGTATCAGGGCTAGAGTGACCGTCGCCACCTCCGGACTTCATGCCGAATTCCTCGGATGTCGGATCCACTCAAGTCTGTATTTGCTAGAGCTAGGCACAGCAATATGATGCACATATATGTTATTTCTGAAACATCTGCTCTGTCGTGAGCGGAGCTTAAGCTTGTCTCAGCAGTGATGTTTTTGGAAGGTGCTGATTTTGATGATGCGGTCGAAGTTGGGGTTTTCAGACTATCTTACTTCGTGAATGCGTGTTGCTGTCACTCAACGCTGTCACAGTGTACAAGACAAAGTTGCAGAATTACGTGTTCTTTTGCATCTCGGCCGACTATAAGGTGTTCCAGACATGCCAATAACCCACTTTTCTGAGCGACTTAGGCCAATTCGGTCAGAAGTGCGTCATCTTAACCACTGTCTTTGCTTAGCTACTTCAGTGGACCTGCAAGAGCGCAATCTGATAAGAGAAAGATAGAACTGAGCCGAGCTCAGGTTCGGGAGAGTTCGGCTCGAGAAAGCCTACCGTCGTGATCAAGGTCCCAAAAGTTAAATCACAGTCGTGCAAGTTATAAAAGCAGCTTCCCTTCTCTGCTTAACCAATCTCATTCATCAATTTCAATTACCATCTGTTTGCTTGTGTCAATTCTTCAAGTCAACTAACTTACGAGCTTAAACCTTTCAACCTACAAATTTCTGCTATTCACTTCAAGAATCATCATGTCGTCTCGACAGGACACCAAGTTGAATACCGAATTGATCGCCAACCCCACCCCATTTACATACGAGAATGAGGTGTACCAAGCCGGTCTCAAAGGCCAGAAGCCGTCTGTAACCTTCAACTGCCTAGAGTGGGAATCCCTGGCGAAAGATTGTCTCTCAGCGGATTCTTACGGATATTTGTGGGGATCCGCCGGAACTTGTGACACAGACACCAACAACAAGAAAGCATTTAAAAAATGGGGGATTGTGCCGTCACGCCTGGTCAAGAGCGGCTTCCCCGACCTCAAAACGTCGCTTTTTGGCGAGACGTACGATTATCCGATCGCCATTGCACCGGTGGGCGTGCAGCGGATTTTTCACAGAGATGGGGAGATTGCGACGGCGAAAGCTGCCCAGCAGGAACATGTCACTTATATCCTTAGCACAGCATCCGCCACGAGCATTGAGGATGTCGCGAAGGCAAATTGTGATGGGTCTCGCTGGTATCAGCTCTACTGGCCTCAGAATGAAAACAACGATATCACGGTGAGCCTGTTATCGAGGGCAAAGGCAGCGGGATACAAGGTGTTAGTGGTCACTTTGGATACGTACATTCTTGGATGGAGACCCAGTGACCTGGACAATGGATACAACCCTTTCCTTCGTCCGGACAACATTGGTGTAGCACTGGGATTTTCTGACCCCGTGTACCGCCGCAAATTTCAGGAAAAGCATGGGAAAACCATCGAGGAGGACATCGAAACTGCAGCCGCAGAGTGGGCACATACCGTATTTCCCGGTCTGAGTCACGGTTGGGAAGACATAAAATTTCTTCAGGAGCATTGGGATGGCCCTATTGTTCTGAAAGGGATTCAGACGGTGGCGGACGCGAAGAAGGCCGTGGATTATGGCGTCCAAGGGATTGTCGTCTCCAACCACGGCGGACGACAACAGGATGGAGGTATTGGGTCCTTGGATGTTTTGCCCGAAATTGTGGACGCTGTGGGAGATGAACTTGAAATTATCTTCGATTCTGGTGTGCGATGCGGGGCTGATATCGCGAAAGCATTGGCGCTTGGTGCGAAGATGGTCCTGATTGGTCGTCCTTATGTTTATGGGCTGGCCCTCCAAGGAGAGGATGGAGTACGGCATGTGCTTAAGAGTCTATTGGGAGACTTCAACCTGACCCTACACCTGTCAGGGATCAGCTCGGTGTCTCCTGAGCAGCTCAATCGGACAGTGTTGCGTCGGACGGATGCGTAAAGTTTTCGTTATTTCTTTTTTTGACTGCGGTATGCTCGGGACCATCATTCTAGAAGGGGCCATTGCTATCTATTTTTATTGTATTGTCAATAAAATTACTTCTAGAGTTTCCGGAGTCCTGCCTGGCGTTGATGCAGAGGCATTTTGGATAGGATTTGCGCAGTGAGACGAACGTGGTAGGGAAAATGAAGTTTAGTATTACGACATTGTCTACGGACCTGCGTACGAAGGTTCTTTACTTCACCGCCTCTCATGCATATGTGTATAGGTGCATATGTTAGATCCCCATCTCGGTTAGCTCGCACAATCCTCATATATAGCGTCTGGATACAACCCCTGTGCACTTTGAGTGGTCCAAGGCTTACAACTTGACTACCACGGGCATCTTGCCGGTTATTCTTCGAGAGTAGTTCTCGATTCGGGAAGTCTGCAGTCAGCTACCAGGGATATTCACTCGTGGTTACTGTGGTAAGAAGTACGTTCTCTGAGTCAAATATAAGCACACGAACCGCACGGTTCAAATCGCTAATATTGCTATTGATTTATCCGCGTCATGCCGTGCTTCCGCTGACAGCATATCAAGTCTACCAAAATCTGACCATAGCCCTTATTGCGCTGTCTCTTGAATACTTGAAGCCTTGTATGTCGCTTCTTTGCTTTTTTGACCCAATATAGGTATGTGTTGCAGCCTCCTTTTCCCATGAGAAGCAAATGCATTATCTGGCAAACTAAATCCCAGGGTCTTTCATTGACCTGTGTGGAAGTAACCTCATCAACTGATTTGACTGCTCTGCGAGCATCTTAAAGTTTGGCACTTCATATGTATCCTATGTTCAGCCCGCTTTAAGAAAGAGCCCCAGGTCAACCACATCGACGAGAAAGCTTTTCTATGAATATTGAACCCCATTTTGCACTGTCTTGTCAGTCACGTACTTTGGAATTTCTCTTTTCAGACGACATACCTGGTATTCGTCGTCACGAAGTTCCACAAGAATTCGAACTTTTGCTTACGTTCTTCGTCGTCAAGGTTTAGCGCCGCGAAGAGTGCTTCCGACATCTCCGTTGTGTTCGCAGGGTGAAATGGAATACTCCCGTCTCTCATGAAGGTTGCTGCTCCAGCAAATTCGGATAACACCAGGACGCCATGGTTCTGTTCTTGGCATGCGACGTACTCGAATGAGACCAAATTCATTCCGTCTCGCGTGGAAGTTAACAAGCATGCATCGGCAACAGAGTACAGTGCCGTCAACTCAGTGAATGGAACTGATCTGTGCATATACAATAATGGTGTGCCCTCGGGTGTCGCTATATATAGGTCAGTCAGTGTTTGCCGGTAATCAGATGTCGCTGACCATACCATGTTTGCCGTTGATTTTGCCCGCGATCGTACAAAGTTCCGTTTCCAACTCCTGGTATTCTTTTACGTCTTCCCTGCTTGGCACAGCGACCTGTATGAGAACAACCTTTGTCCGGAGCTCTGGGTGATCATCCAAGAAGGAGTCGAAGCCTTTTAACTTTTGCGTGAGTCCCTTGATATGGTCCAGCCGGTCCACTCCGACAATGACCTTCATCCCCTTATATCGCTCTTTGAGCGTTCTGATTCTTTCTTGGACCTCTGGTTTTCGTATGGTATCGGTAAACTTCTGGGGGTCAATTCCGACGATGAACTTGTCAGTGCAGACGAGGCGATTTTTGTATTGGATCTGATTTGGAATCTGTGTTTTGGCCCCGCTGAAAGGTTTTTTAAGTCGCCATCCAAAGTTTGAAGCATTGATTTGCACTTACAGTAGACTCGCGCACGTGTCGATGAAGTTTTGCTTATATTCATCGGTATGGAACCCAATCAAGTCACTCGATAAAAGACCTTCAATCAGTTGTTTTCGAACAGGAAGGTTTCTCCAGAAATCGCCGGCTGGAAATGGGGTATGTAGAGAGAATCCAATCGCGCAGCCTTTTCCTTGCATTTGCAGCCGCTCACGAAGCAGTTCAGGAAGCAGCATGAGATGGTAGTCGTGCACCCAAATCAAGGTACCGCTTTCTGCCGCCTCCGAAATAGCATCGGCGAAAAGTTCATTGACACGTCTGTAAGCTTGCCAAGGGCCATCGTCGTATAGAATTCCGGATGTATAGTGGAGGATTGGCCAGAGAATTCGATCTTCATTGGTCAGCGACTAAATCACAGAGATAGATGAATCATATTAACGTACTGGAAAACCCATTGTAATGCTCATGAGCTAAATCACTGTCGAGAAAGATCGGAGTCGCACTGTGCTGTTCCAAACTTTGGACTACCTCCTCTCGATGTTGGGGGTCTTTCACCTCAATGCCAGGCCAGCCAAACCATCGAAATTGGGTTGATTTTGTGAGTCCTGAGAGTGCTGTGACGAGACCACCGCTCGAGAGGGAGGACTCAAAGCCACTATCAACGCGTTTGACAGACACGGGAAGACGGTTGGAAACAATGATGAGATTGCGCTTCGTGTCGGCCGACTCGCCCATGGTGGCACGGTTTGCTGCGGTATAAGCTTCCAAGACTTGGACTGCAATTTAAACCGAGTGCAAATACTTCAGTGAGTATTTCACGAGGTGCTATGGTCTTACATTATTTAATATAGATGTCTGCCTCGCTGATCAAGTGTCTGTTGCCTCTTGCCGCTTGACGGCAAACGATACGTCAGAATGAATATCCCGAGGCGGCGCGACTTTGAGCACTTTTATGGAAGTCGGATTAGGTCAGTTGCAAAGGAGAAAACCTTCCTATGATATTTCCATTGCCATTGCCTTTGCCCACGTGGTACGTAGATCAAGCTTCATTGCGCAAACATTTCAATGCGTTGCCGAGGTGGAATCCGCGGTTTTTGAGCCACAACACGCGCCACCAGGTGCCTAAGTGTGTAGATAGTACCTGGGACCTCTTATATGTTTGAACATATGCAATCATATGTAAAAGACACACAAACGTTCTAATTGATATCTCCATCCACCGACTCCTATGCTCATACTACTTTGTATATATTTTGTCGCTCACAGACTATTCATTCTACTTAGAACCTCTAATTTCCACTCGACGGCTCATTGCTTACTTGCTCGACGCTTTTGCAGCCATATGACAACAATAAAACATCTCAATCCTGCCGCATGTGCACAGCCAGCAAACGAAATGAGATCCTAGCACTCGCCACCACAGCGGTGGAGAATCTCACCCGCAATCGAACCACCCGTCAAAGCCCTTCAACCACTATTGGTAATTATCGACCAAAACGTTCAGAAAGAACCTATCCAAAGCTGACAATGGTATAGACAGTTCTACAGTACCGGCGATAATTCTACACAAGTCACAGCTCACCAACACACACGCGGACCAGGCTAAGTTGCTCCTCCCTTAGCGTCGTAGATTGGTCCGATTTGGATTCCGCCCAAGAAGATGAGGGAGTTGTAGAGTCCGACTATCCAGCAGACCTGGCTGGATGATAGGTGCGAGAGTTGGTTTGGGGATATCCAGGCTTGGTAGATTCCTATGCTGTTCATTAAGCCTGGGCGGTCCATCATTGAGCTGAAGCTGCCCAGGACGACGAGCTTGGCTCGGAGGCCGCCTTCTGGATAGATTGGGCATCTTTTCGGAAGCTTTTCAGCCTTTTTGGTTCGTGGTGCATTTGGATTGAGATTGAGAATCGTTAGAATAGTGTTCGGCCGAGAAGGGAGGAATTGGATGTTGTTGAGCACTGTCTTTCGAAGAATGAGACAATATTGAAGTTGTCATTATATCAAGGTGTCAAAGTAGCGTATTTGTTAGATACCTATATAACCAACCTCTATTCGAAATCAAACCCCAATGCACCTGATAAATTTCTACATATACTTCGCCCAACGGGTAGTTCCGTCGGACGGTGGCCGAGACTATCTGCTCAGAAGCCGCAAGCCGCGAATAGTAGGCGAGATTCAACTGGGTCACTGCAGGCTTTGACTGGGATCCATCTCTCGGTGCTTCAGAGGCATATGCCCAAGTGACAATACTAATATCTGACTACACTCGTTGTACCTGACTGATTCCGGCGAAGACGCCAAGCTTCGGTCGGCCGCTCGGCGAACTACTTGGCGTACTTGGAATTCGATTCGCCGAGGCGTTGAAAGAAAGAAAACAACCCTTGATACGAATTGAAAAATGTGTTCATGCAGCTCGGCATGCGTAATCGTGGTCGGCGAATACTGCACGATGCAGATGCGCATGTATTAGTACCCACAGTGGAGTCTAGATGGATGGAAGCTATGACCACAAAGATAACACAAAGCGAAGATCAACCCTGGAAAGTAGGGAGTAGTTGGTAGAGATTATAAGACGCGCTTGTTTATGCCATTCTCAAAGAGAGCTATGAAGTACAAGAACCGAAAGAAAACAACCATGACAATGGTATACAATGCAAACACCGCCTCCCAATCCAAGCCCAAAACCATCACAGATGCAGATAAGACGCCAATTCATTGCAGACTAAGCGAAGCGACGGCCGCGCTTGCTCGGACTCGGGGTTCGGAGCTGGCCTTCGCGCTCTCGCGAGCGTTCTGTGACGAAGTCCATCCTTGGGCCTTCGAGCATTAATTGGGGGTCTTTCTCTGTGTAGGTGTTTGGTATTTGTTGGGGCTCTTGTTGGGGGTAGTAGCCGTAGCTTGGATTTTGATGGAGGGGTGGAGGATGTAGTTGGGGATTGTGGGGTTGTTGGTAGTTGGGAGGAGACCATGTTTGTTGGTTCAGGCGTTTTCTGAAGGAGCGGAAGGAGAGGTTGCTGACGACTGTTACGGTTGCGATACTAGCGAGGAAGAACATCTGGGAGTTGTTAGTAAACGTCTTGTGACATTAAACGTATTCTCACGTACGAATGCTTTCCAGCTGATCGGATCAATGAAGCTGTTGATGATCATGGCCATAGTTTGCGCAGAGACCCTCGCTCGCCCGACCTTGTCTGGGTCTTGGTTCATGCATGTGTCCCAGTTCATGCAGAGGTCCTTCAATGCTGGTAGTCGGTCACCACTGGCGCATTTGTTTGATAGGTAGTTTTCGGCACATCGCGACATCGTTTCCAAGATCTCATCCTTGGCCCCTTGGGCAGCTTGCTCAAACTCCGCTCGAATCGTTGACACAACAGAGAAGACGACGTACACGGCGAGCGAGAAGAGCGACAAGTTGACAAAGAGCTGGGCCCACCACGACAGAATGCTGGGGATGTTGGGGTGCCTTTCCAAAAGAGCGAAGAACTCGGAGAATTTCGACATTCGAGATTGAGGCGGTTCTGAATCTGATCCCTTCACTTGTTTCTTGCTTTTCTCTTTCGGTCCGTCGCTGCTACTTGGTCGGTCGCTGTCATCGTCGCTATCCACTCGGACCTGCCTGCCAAGCTCCTTATCCCTTCTTCGTCGCTTTTCGACCCTCCGAGCGAGGGCATTCGAGTAGTGTTTCGCGCGGGGAATCTCCCCTCGCCCAGGACTGGGAGCGAACCGTCCGTACATCTGAAATAACGAATTGCGCTTGCCTGTCTTGGCCTCTGGTGTATCCTCATTATCTGCGTTCTCCGGAGATGACATATTCTCCGCGCCGGATGAGAAGTCGACATCGAATTTGCGCGGCGTTGTGAAAGCGGGCTGACCGAAGACGGACTTTGGCGCGGGGGATGCGGGCTGTTGTTGCTGGGAGAAATAGAAGGGTTGTGAGTTCGGGGCGCGAAGATGAGGAACGCTTTTCTTGTCTGGTGATTCGAAGGAGCTATGTGTGCCTGTTTGGAGATCTGGATTAGGGTGTCTTTCGCGAAGGCGATCCCAGGACCTCTTCCCGGTCGGGGCACCATCAAACGTACGCTTTTTGCTCTCCTGCATCCCTATATGGGTAAAAGGTGATGCAGGATCCATCTTGGGACCTGTGGTCCATTGGTATTCCATGGGGCTCTCCATGGTGGATGATGATGAGGGAAGGCGGAACGGGAAGTTTTTTTGTTTGGTAAACAGACTCCGCGGCAACCATTGCAACCGTCCTCCGCCTTTATACAAGGCACGTAGAACACAGATCCCCAACAGATGGATTCGAACAGTTTCATATACAGCTTTGTGTAGGTTTCTATAATCTGTCAAAAATGCTAACAACGAACAAATTTTCACAGGAAGTCTTGTTACTGCAGATGTTGCTGTTTTCACAGTTCTGGAGTCATTGAACAATAGCTTCAACCATCCTGAGAAAGCCGTTTTTTTCCCTCGCACGCATGTGCTATTTGTCTCCAGACATGTTTTTTATACTGTCAAATACGATTCTAATATGGAGAATTCAGAATATCCTAGATAAAATAGAACCGGGCGCCAGCACCCATCATGCATAGTATACTCCCAAAGCCTATGTATTATAATCATCCATGAATTTCCCCCTGCAGTACTCATGTGCATCTATTCGTCCATCTGCCACTGATAATCCAAAGCTTCCATCCTCCCCTTCTTATTCCTCGCCGCAAACCAGTCCTTCTCAAACCCATTCGCGCGATCAACCCCATCCCACCGATGCCCCGGCCGAATCCCATACCGATTAGGCTGGAACGCCCCCTTATACAACGGCTTCCCCGTAACGCTCGCCCCCGGTCCAGCCTTCTGCGTCAAGAACCCAGCCGCCGGATCATTCCACCGGTCCACGGCCCTCAGCTCATCATTCATTGTCTCGTCTTCAATGCCACGAGCTAACGGCATTGCTTTTGCTTCTTGAAGCTCTTGTTTCCGCGTCTCGCGCTGCTGTCGTTGTACGTCGCCCATTAGGGCTTCGCGCGCGCGTTCTTCTTTTTCTTTCTTTTCTTCTTCGGCGCGCCGAGCTTCCGCACGTTTCATTGCCACGTTGATGATCCGGCCCGAGGCGTCTCGATAGATTGTTTCTTGGGTTTGGGCAGCTACGGCGGATGGGTCGCGCCATTGGGCCTCTTCAGCTTTTTTGCGTCGTTCTTGCGCTTTCACCATCGCTGCGGTTTGTTCGGCTGTTTGGAGGCCTGCTAGAGCGCCGGATTCCATTCGGGGCCCTTCTTCGGTTTCTTCCACTGTTGGGTCGTCGCCATCTTCGGCGCGGGCTGCGTCTCGTTCTGCGGCTGCTGAGGCTAGGATTGCGTCTGCCGCTGCTTGGTCGCTGTCGCCGCCCAGAGTCTTCCAGCCGGATTTCTTGGCGCGGCGGAACTCGGCGCTCTTGGAGGATGTGTCAATGAAGGGACTGTCTTCGTCATCTTGTTGGTTTTGCGGAAGAATGTCTGAAGGGTCGTCGTCGGTGATGATTAGGCCGGAGCTAGCTGTGTCGATGGCTTTGGTCTTCTTGCGCTTTTTCTTGGGGCGCTCGGTCGCCGGGTCGGCGTTGAGGTAGTTTTTGGCGAGGTAGTCTGCTAGTGAGCCTGGCATGGTGACTGGTCTGGAGGTGGGAGCTTTCGTAAAGGTAGAACTGAACTTGGATCGCGACTTATCGATAGCCGGAGCAAAGTTTGCCCGAAGTGTAGCTACGGCTGTTGATTCACTTCCTTCCGCTTCGCGGACGATGCCATAGCGACAAGTCTGATTGGAACTCAAGATGCCGCGTTCTGAAGAAGCCGAGGCATGGGCAAATGCCGTTTATGCTGCCATTCAAGAGATTCCATACGGAAAAGTCACCTCTTACGGCCATATCGCCCTGCTTCTCGGTGAACGTACGAAGTCCCCGCCCCGGGTGAATTCTACTTACAGCTGAGTATGTAGCCCAGAGACCTCGCCAGGTCGGCGTATGCTTAAAGCATTTGCCAGATCCAGAATCAGGGCTCGAGTATAACTCGGATAGTGTGCCCTGGCAGCGGGTGATCAACAGCAAAGGGATGATTTCGCACCGGTACTCTTTCCTGCTATTGGCACTATGTTGACTCTAGCTAATCAAGTGTAGGGGACCCGGAAGTGCAGAGCGCCAAGCTGAAGCTCTAAGAGCGGAAGGTGTCGAGGTGCGATCGGAGTCGATGGGCGAATTCCACGTCGATTTCTCCCGCTATGGATGGTTTCCCAAACATTTGCCCAGCGAGGAGGATGATGACGCCGAGGATGAGAAGTCTGACTCATAGTGGGCTAAGCATAATTCTCAGTTCAAAATAAGATGATACCCCGATTTGATTACCTGCACTCCCTCAATGCGTGTGCGCCCCCAAAGGCCCGAACCGCCAAAGGCGAACATTGGCACCCTCTGTTGCTGATTATCGCAACCTAGTCGTAGTCACTAATTGAAGAGAAGTAGATCAATTAATGAATATTAATGAATATCATCTAGACAGATCAAATGTCCTACTAAATGCCAGACCACAGCCATTCACTTCTGAATTCAGATAGGCGGTTTCGTGGACCGATCTAGACTGTAGAATATTGAGAAGACAAAGAACTAAGCAAGATATCTCTATGAAGATTAACGCGCGGGGCGCAATACGGGAAGAAACCCCCCACCAACGAACTACCGTGGCATAATAAAAGACCAGCCATAATCGAATCCCGTCATTGAAGAAAAAGATCGTTAAACTCACATCGCGGGCACGGCTAAATCCCATCCCATCTAGGGCAGCCCTCGTGTACAGAGATGAAAGGAAATTAACGCTATCACAAACATTCCTCCCTTTGATCCTTTATCGCCGCTTAAATTCAGCCGCCCACCCGTCAATCCCTTCCCCACGCGTCCCAGGCGCAATACCAAGGTCGATGTCGCTCATGCCGGCTGTGTCTTGCATCCACTCGTGCGCGGCCATGCCGCCGGCGTTGGCACGTTTCTCGGGCGAGAGGTCGAGCATTGGCAGAAGGAACTCACTAAGTCGCATGCTGTCTTCGACGGTGTAGTGGTATTTCTCGCGGAGGACGTCGGGAAGGGCCCAGTGGCGCAAACGGTGGATGTTGCGTAGCTCGCCTTTGCGGTTGAAGATCTCTTGGGACCATTTGCCTGAGAGGCATTGGGATTTCGGGAATGGGCCGAGGAGCTCAATGATCTGCGCGATGTGGTCGTCATCTTTGCCGTATTTGGTGCCTGATTGCGGGTCGAAGAGGTAGTCTCCGGTGATCAGTTCGAAGGTCTGCGTAAGTAGTCAGTATTGAGTGGTGGCGTGGGTGGTGATTTGATGAGGGCTGCGATTTACCATGCAAGCCATGCTCCAAACGTCAGTGCTGGCACCCCATTTTGCTCCCAATATCACCTCCGGCGATCTATATTGACGGGTCTGGATGTCGTTGGTGAAATGGTGGCCTACCCAGCATGCATTGCCCAGATCGGCAATCTTGACGGAGATGATGCTAGCGTCGATCTCATCTTCACTGTCCCCAGAAGGAGTCTTGTCAAGGGAAATACCCGAAACCTCTCTCTCCAGGAGGTCGCTGCATCTTTTTAGTCAAGCCAAAAATAAGCTTAGATGGTAAAACTTACGTTGTCTTCTCCCGCTCCTTGTGTTTATCTTCCTCTTCCTTGATGCCAAGAGTCTCCTTCATCGATGGGGGCTCTGCTGATGCGATTCAAGGTCAGTCGAGTTTAGAACCATTGCGGATTGTTGTACTAACCGGACTCATTCACCATCTGATTGAGACTGCTGTGCGAGTTGGAAGAGCTGTGCTTAAAGTCGAAGCTGTTAAAGCTAGTGTTCAACGGACTGGGCAATGGCTGACTTCCAGTGATCAAAGTACGTCTTCGTCGTCGCCCATTCCGGTTGTCTTCCTTGTTCTTTTTCGCCTCTTCCTGCTGAACATGGGCCTGGACAATTTGCTCCACGTCGCCGATCTCGATCAGCACATTCTCGGGCTTCAGATCGGTGTGGATGATTCCGCACTCCCGATGCAGATAATCCAAGCCGAGCAAAACCTGCTTGGTGATCTGCTTGACCAGCGGCAACGGAATGCCTCGGTGGTTCCAGCGCTTGATCAGACCAAGCAGGTTCTCACCCAGCACCTCGAACACCATGCATACGTGCACTCCGTTCGGTCCCTTGTGTTCGAAGGAGTCCAGCAAACTGACCACATGCTTGCGCCCGGGGTGCGAGGGTTTGGCTTGAACGATGCGGTTGAGCAGCTTGATCTCATCGATGGCGGTCTCGGTGTAGTGGGCGGCGGAGCGGACGACTTTCAGCGCGACGTGTTTGCCCGTGGTGGTATCCCTCGACAGCCACACGGTCGAGAAATGTCCCCATCCCAGCTTGCGTACTACCACGTAGCGACCATTGTTGTAAGTTTCGCCCACGGCGACCGGGTGGTAGCCACCCTTGCAGTAATCTTCGGAGTCTTCTTCCTCAGCGGCGGTTTCGACCTCGTCGCCCGACGAGGCGGAGGGTGATCGCGACGCGGTCGCTCCGGTAGCTTTCGCGTTAGTTGGTGCGGCGCCGGTTCTGGGGGTTGATTAGGAAAAAAAAAAGTCGAGATAGTGAGGGGAAAAAATCACGTACGATTCTGTCGGCTGGCCCGTAGCGTCATTGGTAACGATGGGCTTCAAGTCGGTGCCTTTTCTCCTCTTCTTTCCGCCGTTGCCATTGGCGGCGGAGGCAGCAACACTTGCCATCTGTTTGCCTTTGTTCAGTACTTTGGTAAGGTCAACGCCCTCCATGGTGTGGAGTTTGGAAGGTATTAGGGACCACACTTGAGAGGCGGGGCACCGGGATGCAAGATGGTTGGTCGCAGAAAGGAAAACCAGCGAGGGGCAATCTTCAAGTCGAAGCCAAGATCAAAGTCGAAGTTGAAGATATCGGAAAATCAGGGGAATCGAAAAGGTTGCGATTTGGGGGAGAAGAGATTCCGCAAGCAGCCAAGCGGTACAAGCGACGGATGTGGCAAAGACCGCATGTGTTGTGGTTGTGGTTGTATAGGTGGCTGGTGAGAACCAGCCTCGTAAACTGGTTTTTGAGATTTTGACTGCCAATAGATCTGAATCTACTTGGATTATCTACAGTGAATCCTATTGCTTGTTGATTTTAGTCTCATTGAACGTCCGATGTGCAACATTCATTCTTCCAGAGTTCATGTTCGATGCCCGAGTCTCGACCAAATCCTGATGTCACCGCTTTCTCCCCACTCGACTTCTTAACTATACATTCATTACACGACCATAATAACTTGGGAATCATGCACAGCCCTTACCATAGACGGCCCTTGCCTGATTACTTATTCTCATCACCACTGGTAGCTCTACTCTATCCTTTCCACCAGCTGCTTCTTCGTCTTCGAGGTCCTCCACGTCTTCCTCCTCCCGACCATCCCATCCGCGTTGTTTGCATCTCCGACACCCACACGCTCAAGTGGCCCGATATACCTGATGGTGACCTGCTAATACACGCGGGTGACCTCGCAAATGATGGTTCCGTACGCGAAATCCAAGACGCAGTCGACTGGCTGCGCTCCCTCCCTCACCAGCACAAGGTCGTGATCTGCGGCAACCACGATAGCTACTTCGATGCGCGGTCGCGTTGCGACGAAGATCGCGACGAGAATGGCTCATTCGCCAATGTATCCGCCTCAACCTCTTCAATTCGCTCGCTCGATGATATGAACGCTGCATCGCGCATTGACTGGGGCGACATTCATTACCTCCAGCACTCCTCGGTGGAACTCTCCTTCCCTACAACCTCGGACGCATCGTCGGACACTCCCCTCACGAGCTCCAATTCCAGGTCCCTCACAGTATACGGTGCGCCTCAAATCCCAGCTCTGGTTCCCTTCGGCCCCGAACACGCCTTCACATACCCTCCACATCACGACGCTTGGTCCCGCACGATACCCCCGGAAACAGACATCCTCGTCACACACACGCCCCCACAAGCCCATCTCGACATGTCCCCAGTCTACTCAACTGGCTGTCCAAACCTTCTCGCCGAGACATGGCGCGTCCGCCCAGCCCTCCACGTCTTCGGCCACATCCACGAGTCCGCCGGCTCCGAGCCTGTCTTCTGGGACGAAGCTCAGCGCGCCTGGGAACGACTTTGTGCATCGCGCCGACCGCGTGCCCAAAATAGCCGCTTCATGGCACTATTCGGATTACTGCGAGACCTTTTCGATCCCTCGGGTTGGGCGGATGCTGCTAGAGTCTTGGTGTACGGGATTCTTGGAGTCATCTGGGCGCAGGTTTGGGGCGGCGAAACTAGAGGTGGCTGGATGGTTAATGCTGCATGCATGTACCGTGCCAGTGGGAAGCTCGGCAACCCGCCCCAGGTGATTACTTTGTGATTTTATTGAGTGTGCACGGCGGTGCTTGTTCGGGGCTATGGCTTGATAACTGTAAATACGAAAGCTCTCATAGCTCTGGGCTTCGCCCTGTGATCTACCTGAATTGATGCACCTCATTAGATGCGCTGTACTATATGCGCCGTTATCAAGCAGGGGACTCCTCCTTCAATCCCAGATCCTTGTATCCTTGAGCCTTATGCCCAATGCCGGCCTTAATGGGGCGACTATCACTTGACTACTCCTACTCTACAGTAAGACCGTGTCGAAGCTTGAATACTAGCGTATATAGGCTCAAGCCCTCAGACGCTTCGCAGGAGCCATAACGCGGTACCGAAGTGCTGCCTAGACGTCCTCGGCAGACTACCCCAATGAAGCCTTCTAGAGTCCAGGAATCCGCCCCACAGGTGTCCAAATACGAAGTCAGCAACTCAGAACTTAAAAGGGCCTCCTCACGTCTGCTCTTTCGAACAAAACAACCTTTGATTTAATGCCCAGCCTTCAATGGGTAAGTGATCGTCGTCACCTGGTTACAGAGCTATACACTAACGACACTGGCTAGGATACTCGGAGGTATCACTCTACCGCTTCTTCTATTGACTGGCAAGAAAACTATGTTGACATCCCATTCACCAGGCCTACTGCCATCTGTGCGGCGTCAGCTTCAATATCGCCCGTCGCCGTAAACCGAGAGAGCCGGACCTGGCCAGCTGGAACTATGCAGGCCACCAAGATGACTACCCTTCTGTTGACGAGGTGGAAGACCTGCTGGATTGTGCCAAGAAAGGTTGCTGCATAGCCGTCAAACAGCCCAAGGATGAAGATGAGGATGACTTAGTCGAAGATCTCGACTACGTGCCCCGGGAAGAAATTGAAGATGAGCTCGAGTATAACTCCGAGCACGAGTCAATTGACGCCGTGAGTATCGATGGCGAAGAGGATGACCATGAGGATGAGATCATGGATGAGGCAGATTCGTATCACGACTTCCTAGCGCGAACAATAATACCGCGGAAGAGACTCATCGGAGAACCGTTGCTAGACCCTGTCTACTTCAACACGAACAGAAACGAGGTCATCCTACCTATTACATCAGATGGCATACCAGAGGGATACGACACTACAAAGCTAGAACACATTCCGGGCCCAACCTGTGAAGAAGCCAGAGCCTACTCGGGCCATGCAATCTCTCTTCAAGAGATGCGAGGATGTCGCACCGCTCAGTTCTTGATCCACAAGGGCGTCCCCGAACAGCCCTGGCAACCTGACAGTCTCCATGAGTCATGGGAAATGACTGAAGACTACTTCCTTTCAGGTCTAGCTGATGGAATGACCTCGCGCGATGATACTGACCAAGACGTTACGCCTGCGCGAGGAGGTGTCAAGATCGTTCGAGCGGACACTATCAACTTTGATGTAAGTCGGACCTCGGAGTTTTCCTGAAACCTCAAGCAACCTTTCGAGTCAGTAACGAGACTAATATGCACTAGCCGGAGTGGACTCCTGCAAATGATATCGCAATGCCGTTTCATCCGTGGTGTTTCGATATCTTCTCTAGACAGTCCAAGGCCCAATTCGGCAAGGTCAATGTTTCTGGCCTGATGAAGTGGCGTAACTCTGACTTTGGCTGGGATGACTTTCACAGCTTTCCTCGTGATGGTGATGTCGTTGCTGCTCGAGAGCAATTTTGGAATCATTATCCTGGGAACGAGTATTTGGCTGCGAACCCTCTTTACGTGCCCGGGCTTTCGGCTTTTCTTATGAATGCTGCCAACGGGAGATTGACAAATGATGAAAATGGTGTCGAACCATTCCAATATATCAGCGATACCACCCGGATACCTTTACAAGCCAGTGGAGACGACTTTCTACGCTCCTTGCCCCTGGATATCCGCCTGCTTCTCGTCGACTACCTTGGGCCCGCTGATATCGCCAATCTACGAATGGCTTCTAGGGCATTTACGGAACTGCCAAATGGCGTGTGGTACAGACTGCTACGCGAGGAAATGCCTTGGCTCTGGGAAGTTTGGAATGGACCTGAGTCTTCTCATGTCCCTTCTCCGTGGACATTTGTGACTGCCAATGAGGTCAAGGTGCTGTATAAACAGCGGAAGCGCTGTTTGAGCATTTTGGGCGATGAATATAAACCTACGGACAAGATTCTTGATTACCTCCTTCCGCTACCACATGTGGTACCGGATCAGATGCAATTACCGAGGGACAAGACAGATTGGCATCGGTTATATGTATGGATCAAGTGCAGTTGGCCCAAGCTCAAGGGGTTGCGCAATCGGAAGCGGATATGGGAGGATGTTGAGGATATCATTCAACGCATTGAGGAATTTGAAGGACAGGAATCTTCCAGGGTATTGACAGCAGGACGAGAAGTTACAGTCTAGGCGGTCTTTGAACCGGAATAGTGGAATTTGGCTCAAATATTACGAATATCCAACGTATCCGAATCTTTCAATAATGAGAGCTTTGAACGCCAAAGTTCAGCTCTGGAGCGATTGGTTCCTGAGAACGGCGATATTTCTTCTTTTTGTTAGCCTCGTGTTCGGTGGAATGGCGCCAATGACTGTATCCGCTAAGAATGCCGAATCCTTCCTGGTTGGCAAGGACTTCACTAAGCCCGAAACGTTGGAGGGCGCCATGGCTGGATTGGAGAAGGATTTCAATCTTCCATTCGGCGTCCTTGGTGGTATGGCCACTTACAGATAATCGCTGTCCATGGGCTTCTTCTACCGCTTCTACCATGATGTGCTCTCTAATCTTGAAGTCAAGCCCAAGGGCTTGGACTTGGATGGGATTGCTGAAATTTCTGAATTCCAAATACACATGCAGCTGCAGCTGCACGGGACTGACTCGCGGCTCAATGCAATTGTGCCTTGGCCCATAAGAACCCGAAACGTACTTTTGTTAGCCGCGCTGATAACCCCTGTCTAGCTGCGAAATAATATATGCACCGCCTCATCGCTTCTCCGGGCCCGGGAAATATATCAATGAGCTCTCGATGCGCGAGACACTCCATCAGCCCCAACTACCTTCCTAATTGAGATCTGGCTATCTATACCCCAGCTCACCAGCCCCCGTCCGGCACTGGCTGTTCGAAGGTCAAGAGTCTGTGGCTTCAGAATTTGAGACGAGACGAGTGTCATTCATTTGGACCGTGTTCGATAAAATTCTTTATGTGAATGACTGCGTTTCTCTTGCCATGCTCTTGCTTATATGTCTTCTGGAGAGTATTTAGAGACGTTTATACTCTTCGTAACTTACAAACGTAGCCTCGTCAACCAAAACCTCATATCTCAGTTATCGGAGACTTGAAACGTATTTTTTTAGCCGGGCTATTAATCCCTGTCTAGCCGCGAAACCAATGCATGCGCCGCCTGATCGCTTCTCTATAGCTTCTCCACATCCGGGTAGCGCGGAGAAACACCCCTCAATCAGCTCTTAATCCGCGAATCAATCATCCCGCGATACTCACCTGCCTTAACTAGCTTCAAAGGCCGGTGTGGCTATCTACACCGCAGCTGATATCCCCAGCCCCCAAACCCGGCACACTGGATCACACACTAGGTCACGAGGATATTTGGAATTCAAATACTGTAGATTGTGCATACATTGGCCCCCAAAAGTGTGGAGCTATTCCCATTTGTGCCTGTGAGCTCCAGGTGGCTTGTAGTTCGGACTGGCTTAAATTCGCACCGATTTCTCGCTGGTGGAGTGCGCATCCCAACTCAACAACCAGAGCATCGTCAACCCATTTCATCTTTTTTTCTTTCTGCTTTTTAACGCCACTTTCTATCTATGAGATAAGGTTTTCAAAAAAAAATGCCTTCTACAAATGCGAGCTTCTGCTCCCTGTCGGACCTAGTGGAGCGGACGCATTGCAAACACCCTTTCATCCCATGCTCCTTTCTGGTACTACGCGGTAAATCCCCTTGCACGCAGCCAATCAACAAGAAGAACATCGAGACTGCTCGTCTTCATCTCACCGATTTGCTGGACATCCTTTCTGGTGTTCACCGAGGGAATTTTACACTTGCCGGAGTTGCAGATGAACTTGCGAAGCTTTTTCTCTGTGTCAAACATAAAGACTATTTCGAGCAAGCCGGAAATCAATGGTCCAACGAGCTGGGTGACAAGATGGTGGCGAGTTACGTTCTTTGCGAGTTGGACAAAATCAAGCGCGTTGCCATAGCGTCTCGATCTATCCGAAAGGAGGATGCTGATGTCGAGGGTCACGCCTCCCGATTAAGTCAACGGTCTTTGACTGAGTTCGTGCCCTTCTCACCAATGAAAAAGGAGGCTGACGTGCCCCACAATATCACTGCATTACTGGAGAAAAACCTAGGAATCAAAGACAAGCCCGCTGGTTGGATCTACGTCTTCTCTAGCACTTTCCCCGGAATGCTGAAAATTGGGTACTCGGCAAGCGATCCCGAGGAATCTCGTATCCGGGACCACAAGCTCTGTTACAAGGATATTTCTGTGATCAAGTTGTACTTGACACCAAACCCTCGTCGGATAGAACAACTTGTTCTCAAGGAGCTCACGATGATACACTGCAAGCTGGCGGAAGGATGTACAAGATGTAATACCTGTCACGGGGAGTGGCTCAGAACTGACGCAAAATCTTTGCTGGAGACGGTGGAGAAATGGATTGGTTTTATGAATGCCAAGCCATCTCCATACAACCGCGATGGGACATTGAAGAAAGATGCGGTGTTACCCGACCCTGCTTTCAAGCGCGAACGCCGCCGGTCATCGACGAACTCGACTCCTACAAGGAGAAGATCAAGCCAATCTACACAGATCTCGCAATCGGTCCCTCATTCCAAAGGACCCATATTGACGTCCAAGTGCTTGGATGATGATGAGAGCGACTCAGATCCAGAGTATTCCGAATTGACATCTCACGAGAGATACCAGAATTCGATCCAGATGGCAGCCCTGGCAAAGAAGCTGGAGAAAGCGAAGATTACGACCATCCCAGAGGATAAGCAGTGATGCAAAGCCGCTCATTTTCTCTTAAACCTAACAGTTGTTTCGTCGGACCAATGAGCCGATAGCCCCAACGTATGCAAGGCGTAGCCAACCTCCATGGCATCAAGCATTCACTGGTTCCTCAATGATGAGACAAAGGAAAGAGAGAAGAAAAGCGATAGATTGAAGCTATGGTTAAGAAGAAGAAGAAGAAGAAGCTACAATCTATCTAGAGAGAGAGAGAAAGCCAGAGGGCAAAGGCGGTGAGACTAAACACTCAATAATGGGACAAAAGTCTTGCAGGTAGATAAATTAATGAAGAGTGTGTGGTGGTAATGTTTTTGACCCGTCAAGCTGTGCCGCCCATTGTAATTATGTAATGGGCAGGGAATGAAGATGTATCCAAATAACTCCTGGCCAAGGCCACCGCCAACATAAACGACACGCAACACTTCCTGCAGACTAATTGACGATATTTGCGTCACCGTACTGGCTCTCACCTGTCACATCTCTATCGCCGAGGTTACGTCTCGCCTGTAACTTTGACGAGCTATGCAACTAACCCACCCGCGGACCTGGCGAGCAGGGCTCCTACCTATCCAGTGCACCGTGCCGAAATCAATGATGGGCGGCACCTGTTATATGCTGACTACACGGCAAATTCTCAAGTTCGTGCCATGCGGTCAGGTCACCCCAGTTCTACGCATGCAAGATAGAGCTCTATAAGATGCCGAAAGTGCTCCCTGCTGCTCCAGCCGACTGATCAACTGATATGATTGCAGCAACTGAGTGGGTGATGATATCCATCATTATCTTGTGTGTTATTGATGAGCGGTACCGGACAATTTAGCATCCGTCTGCACGCTAGCTCGAGGGTCACTCCGCGGAAGGGTGGCCTGTAGACGCCTTGAACGAGAAGTTTCTCGATGTTGATTTACGATCCTAGATATGACACCTTCAACTTGGGCCTCAAAGACCCCGATTTGTTTGGCGGTGGCATGTAATCACTTGCGGAATCCTTCCGCACCGAGCTGGACAAGAAGAGTATTGAGATCACGTACGACACATACAACCATCTTCAGGCATTTTCACCGAAAGAGGCAAGCCCCGGCTTTGATTTCTGTACTGCAGGTGAGGATGCAAGGCTCAGAGAACCTCACGAACACTTCTGAAATAGCCCGCATAAGCTTGGCCTACTCTTAATCAAGGCTTTCATCCACTATCTTCTACTTGTTGTCAGGACTATTAGAATTTCTCGAGATGACACTAATACATGTAGAATACCCCGACAGCTTCTAGAGATAATATCTAGAGCCGTTTAAACTTCTTGTAAACCACAACAGTAGTTCCGTCAGCCAATGATTCATGCTTTGGCTCCAGCCTATACCCCCCAAGCTTTGGCAGAACTTTCTGCCAGATTGCCCAGTAAACCACACCTGCAACCAATATAACAATACCCACCACAGATGCCAACCAGTATGGAAGGGATGTGTCACCTTTTCCTCCCGGTGGTCGGATGAAAGGTGCGACTAGCTGGAAGGCTTGACCTGCCATGAAAAATATCGCGACGGGCCACCATACCTTGAACGGTCGAGGGATTTCTGCTGCGCTCCATCGAAGATAGAACAAGCCTGCAACAACCAAGAAATTGATGACGCTGCCGGGATAGCCTTCAAGGTCAAGAATGAAGTCGTATGCATCACCAAATGGGATTGCAACAATAACAATGAAGGAAGGAATGAAGTGCAGCAACAATCCAGCTGAAGGAGATCCGAAAGGCCAAGTCGATGCCCAAAACCTGGGAAAAGGAACCACACCTTCTTTTGCAAGTTCTTGATTTACTCTTGCTTGGGCAAAGGTCACGGTCATAACATTTCCATATGCTGAAATCGCCACCAAGGCACTGACCATAATTTGTTAGTTCAATGAGCACAAAAAACCAGAAAACCCTCAACTTACCCGATGGCACGTTCGCCCGTATCACCAAAGACCTTTCCCATGAAAAATGCGGCAACAGTAGTCCCGCTCGCGGCAATCTCTTCTGGTGTCGCAGCTGCGTAATACGCCACATTCGCCAAGATATACATTGTACCGCAGATGAACAGCCCGATGGGGGCGGCAATCTTCAAGGTCCGAACGGGATTCCGAATCTCGTTCAGAACATATGCAGCATTTGACCATCTAGCATCCATTGTCAGCTCGCATATTCGATGAGATAGAATGAGATAATTTACCCGGCATACGAGTTCAACACTTTGAACAGCGCTGTCGCGTACATGTTGCTTGATGTTGACGACCCTGCGAATGAGTTGTGGAAACTGGCATATGGATCTTTCACGCTCGATACGCGACCACTGAGAACAACCCAGCCAGTGACCACGATGAATAAAAGTAGTATGACCTTGTATACTCCCATGACGTTCATGCCCCGAACACCCCAGCGTGGGAGGAATGTATGCAGAGCCGTGATCGATACAATTACAGCAATTGCAATACCTCGTTCTTCCCAATCTGTCGCGGTTCTTCCTGCCGCCACAATGATGTTCGAAGCAAATACAACGCACCCCGAGGCTATTAAAGTTTACAAAATCAGTACAGAAGGCACAATCTTGGGCCAAAGACGAACCTGTGAACCCGAGTGCGATGGCCTGAACGGCAAAAACGATCGTGATCAAGAGCTTGGGTCTGCGATAGGCGGCTTCGAGGTAGACTTTCTCTCCTCCGCTGCGAGGTATCATACATCCGAGCTCGAGCCATACACATAGACCGGCGCCGGCGAGAAGAAGGCCCAATACCCAAAGAAGCAACGCTGCGCCAACACTCCCTGCGCTACTCGTGACTGACGAGGGGGTGGAAAAGATTCCTGTTCCTATGATACGGCCCACACTGTCACATGTAAGTCAGTATCAGGGATTATATGTGCGTGGACGGACCTACATCAGAAAGATTGTTGACCATATTCCCAGATGCCGTCCGAGTCCTCCTCGCGTGGACTCGTCGAAGTCCAACTCCCCCACTTTCGGGGCTGAAGGCCGATCGGCCACTGAACCCTGGACATCTCCGTATTGCAGATCATCTGTAACTGGTATATCGGATTCGATGGATTCTTTTGAAAAGAACTTCATCTTGATAGCTAGTGACAAATTGTCTTTGGAGGTTAACAGAAAGCTCACAGAAAGAAAGAGAAAAGCGGCACGATCAGACAGAAATAAAGAGCCGTGATTGCTTTTCGCGGGGTTTGCTTTTTTTCGTTGCATGCACTCTCTGCTCCAATCCTAGCTCAGTAATTTGTTGCTTATCGGAGCTATAATTGCGTGATCCAACCAGAGGGTGCGATCCTAGCGTTGCGCTAACCATGAACGTCTTATCAGGAATTTAGCCGCATGATGGCGATAGCTTGATCCTGTCAAAGTCCCTCAACCGTGCTTCGAAGTCATTTAGTCGCACTTGTCCAACACTAAGTCCAGCCACATTTCAGAATGCGGGGCACATCCCTATCGGGAATCCACCTTTAGAAGCAGCGAATATGACGAATAAATGACAAAAGTTTGGTGATGAAGGATATATATGTTTCCTCCGATGTTCCTCTGGCTTGAGATATGGGTCCGTTTGACGATTATCTATACTTGTATCTCCAGGCTTAGGAGCCTTTCAGAAGTGCAATCAGCCAGGCGAGGGCCTCTACTCCACCCGTCTAGTCTCCTTCCTAGATAGACCAGGTCTAATTACCCTTGTCTACCAATGTTATGGACCAAAACTCGGTATCCGATCGATCGCTTTCGCTTGTTTGGAGTACATACCAGTGGCCGATCGTCACAGAGGTAGCTGTTGTCTGGACGGCTAGAGAGACTGGCTTGAGCCACCAAGGGAATGCGGTTTTAGAGACAAACTAAGTATCGAAAAGTATATAAAAGAACCCAGATACCCAGAGAAGGAGGAAATAGGTAGTATTCTAGCTCTGTCTCCAAGTAATGGAAGTCATGCGACCATCAGGCGGCAACAACCTTGGGGCTTTCCTCGATATATATCTCTAGCGAGCTTTTTCTTTTCACCTGTTGTACCAGGACAGTACAGAAATCCGGAGCCTCCAACTTTCAAGAACTAGACTGAGATTTGATAAAAAACCCTGAATCGAGCCACCCAAAATAATCTATTTGTATGGGCTTGTGTTCAAGTTCCGCTACCTACGTCTGAGCCTCTTGTCTCTCCAGCTTACCGGATGGGATGACATTAAAATTAAGCTCGTGGCCGTGTTGCTGCCTACAAATCTACATTATCCACCTTCTAGATTTTCCATGCTTTACCTTTTCATATAGCTGCCACCGCTGCCCGCAACCGTGGCACTGCTTCGTTGTCACGACTGTCATCACCTGAATCATTAAAAACCCCTTAGGCTCACCTATTACATCCAGTCTCGCCATAGGGTATCTACCCTTTCATCCAAAACAGGTATATGGACGGGAGCACTCGGCCAACAATGTGGCTCACCCAGATCGGGCGAATCCGCAGTTCTAGGCCAAAGCAGCGTCTAAATTCAAGGTCCGTGTAATTGCAGTCAAAAGACTCGGCACCACCCCTGATTGGACCGCACTCTAAACCCAGTCAAAGCCGCCTCGTATTTGCTCTGCGCTGTCCATGTTTATCCTCGAAGGAGTTTTTTTAGTCCGCATGTTTCGTCCTTCGGCCTGATCGTGTCCCGATCTCCGATCTTCATTAGAAGATAGGGTTGTTGCGCCCGAGCAATGGGTTTCTTTTCGTGGTTTCTTGTTCAGGGTCCGGAATCCAGGTTCGAAGGGGTGGTGCTTTTATATTAACCTGCCGATCGGCGGTCTTTCTATTGATGTCATCTTACTCTTCTTACGCCTTCCGAACAAGAATGATCACTCTGGCGAGTCCATTCTCTCTCGACTTAAACAACTTGATCTCATTGGAGCTGGTCTGCTTATTCCGGCTATTATTTGCTTGCTGCTTGCTCTACAGTGGGGAGGAAACCAGTATGCCTGGAACAACTCGCGCATTATCGGTTTGTTTGTTGGATTCGGTTTGATGGTAATCCTCTTCGCTGTGTCACAGATTTATCTCGGTGAACAGGCTACGCTTCCTCCACACATGCTGACGAAGCGCACCGTATTGTCCGCGTCTTTGTTTGCTCTGTTCTTCGGTGGGGCTTTCTTCGTTCTTGTCTACTACGTCCCGATCTTTTTCCAAAGTGTGAAGGGCTCCTCTGCTATGAAATCTGGTATCCAGCTTCTCCCTCTGATGTTGGCTACTGTCGTCTCCTCCGTTGTCTTCGGTGGCTTGATCACCATCGCGGGATACTACACACCTTTCTTGATTGGGAGTGCCATTGCTGCCATCGGCACCGGTCTCGTCACCATGTTCGACGTCGATATCTCCACCGGAAAGTGGATCGGCTATCAAATTGTTGTCGGTGCCGGAGTCGGCGCTGGCTTCCAAGTACCCATGACGGCCGTTCAAACTGTCCTCGACCCATCAGATATTCCGGTCGGAACTGCAATGGTTATGTTCTTTCAAACCCTCGGCGGGGCGTTGTTCATCGCTGTGGCCCAGTTGGTGTTCCAGAACGGATTGATTGAGGGGATTAGCACTTATGCCCCGGGTGTGAGCCCCGCCGCGATTGTCGGTGCGGGCACGACCGAGAGCGACCGAGATGCGCACAGTACTGAAACAACTTGGACAGTCGGATCAGATCGAGGGAGTCATCAAGGCCTACATGAGCGGCCTGCGTGATACTTAACGTGTCAGTTTGACTCTGATGGTGGTAGCATTCGTGGCTAGTCTCTTCCTAGAATGAAAGAGCGTGAAAAAGACAGGCGCTGAAAATAAGGATATTGTTGTCCCAGCTCTGTAATACGACATACAAGATGGTCGATGGAATGTTTGCATGGGCATAGATACTCCCTTCTTTAAATGTATAATATATAATCTAATTTTCAAATGAAGATAGCTGCAAGTCACTAGACGATCGCCGTCCTTGCAGCAAACAATCCCTAGATAATCTGAAAGGTGTCCAATATGCGCTTTCTAAAGCAACCAGGGCCAAGTTTAGACGAAATAAGGAAAAGGACGATATAGTCATGCATTCGATAAAACACACAATAAGGACAGAAGAGGCGGAGACAGCATTTTATGCGATAAAGCAATCTAGAGATACATGCAGAAGCTGGAATTGAAGTTGAAGAAAAATCAAAGAGAGATACAGCTGCAGCAAGCCACAATCTGAGGTTGAATGCCCAGGCCTCACAATCCTCCCTCACTTGTTATAATTTCGCATTCCCCAACCCCTGAAACTCTCTTTGAGACGTCCAGATCATGTTCGGTTGTGGTTTCCCCGAAACCTTTCTTTGCAAGAAGGGGTTATCCGGCGCCTTCAACCGCAACATCTCTGTTGGTCCCAAAAAGAAAAACGTCAATCTATCAAGATACTCTTGATCCTTTGGTGGGGCGATAACAGACCTTGGCGGGTACCACTGGGAAATGGCGGAGACATACCAACTCTATGCTCTGCTTCTTTAAACTGCTCTGCTAGCTTCTCTTTGCCTCCGGGAAGCCCATACTGGAGATGCTAGTTACATAGGATATGATCAGCAAGCATTGAAAGGATCAGCAGCTTTCCCACGGTTGGAATAAGGGAAGATCGGTGTTCGATTCTGGTTGTCCATCTTACCGGGACTTGGGGATGACAAACTATTAATCCCTATTCGGCTAGTCTACATGGAACCCCTCCCATGGTCCGGGACCCCGCATTATTCATGGGGTTCGCCAGACTCTCGGCCCTGGGAATAAAGTTCACAAGCGAACTACTCCAGCGCCAAATTTCTACCCTGCGTAGAACATGTCTTGGTTGAGCCTGGCAAGTCTCAAATTAAGTGTTTTGGGAAATCAAACGTCGTTATCTAGCTCGGACAATTATCGCCGTGAAGGACAGAAAGGGAAAACCCCGGTGGCACAAGTTGCATGACTAGCCCTTACAGCGCAGGGCAGACCCCTCGTCCGGGGCCCCGGATCTCCAATCATGTCTAGAATAAATTTTTGCGGGCACTAGATGCCCTGCAGTTGTTCTTCCGAGGCCTGCTCAGGCGCAACAGTCCGACGCTAGCAAGGGCTTCTCTTTCCCTGTCCCAATAGCAGGGTAGTGCCTGATACTCAACCCGTCAGTTACCTCGGACAAAAGTCTCGTGGTGAAGAAAGATAGGAAAAAGCCCGGTGGCACTAGCTCCATGCTCGGCCCTAGAGTAGCATTGAACTATACCCCCCGGCTTTGTGCTATACGATTGTTACCTGTCATTATTGTGGGAGACTGTTTGCAAAGTATTAACCGAGATTTTGGAGATTTGAGCTCGTTTTTCTTCTGCAGCATACATTTTACGCTATGATCTATTGGCGGAAAATATCTTCCCCCATCTCAGTAGCGCCAGCACTACCAATTTGGAATCATTTGAAATCGAGAACGTGACATGTTGAATGAAGACTATAAATGTCAGACTAGAATGAACGACTTGATAGCATTGTTCAGCGGCAAGTAAAAATCCTCATCGCCGACTTCAGGACTCTCACAATCGTACCCAGTCTCGCGGTCCACCGAGTGCGGTCAAAATGGTCTCAAGAGTGAGCCGATATGCTCTGGGTCTCGTGGCCACCGGCTCCCTGGTAGCTGCTGGACCCTGCGACATTTACGCCTCTGGCGGTACGTCTTGCATCGCTGCACACAGCACCACTCGTGCCCTCTACAGTGCCTTCAGCGGCGCACTTTATCAAGTCAAGCGTAACTCTGACAGTACCACCACTACTATTGCGCCGCTCACCGCCGGTGGTGTTGCCAATGCCGCAGCCCAGGACACTTTTTGTGCCAATACCACCTGTCTAATCACGACCATTTATGACCAGTCCGGCAATGGCAACCATCTAACCCAGGCACCTCCAGGCGGTTTCGACGGACCAGAGAGCAATGGCTACGACAACTTGGCTAGCGCAATTGGGGCTCCAGTCACTCTCAACGGCAATAAGGCGTACGGAGTATTTGTTTCACCCGGCACCGGCTACCGAATTGATGTCGCCAGTGGCATAGCCACGGGCGACGAACCAGAAGGCATGTACGCGGTCCTTGATGGGACTCACTACAATTCTGCCTGCTGCTTTGACTACGGCAACGCTGAAACCAGCAACACTGATACTGGCAACGGCCATATGGAAGCCATCTACTATGGTGACAGTACCACCTGGGGCTCTGGTGCCGGCGACGGACCTTGGATCATGGCCGATCTCGAGAACGGCCTGTTCTCTGGAGTCAGCTCTGGCCAGAACACTGGCGACCCGTCAATCTCGTACCGCTTCGTCACTGCGGCCATCAAGGGTGAACCAGACGAGTGGGCTATCCGCGGTGGCAATGCTGCGTCCGGTTCTTTGTCGACATATTACAGTGGCGTGCGCCCAAATGCTAGCGGCTACAACCCCATGAGCAAAGAGGGTTCAATTATTCTTGGAATTGGTGGCGACAACAGCAACGGTGCCCAGGGCACATTCTACGAAGGCGCGATGACTTACGGCTATCCCTCTGCTGCCACCGAAAACTCAGTACAAGCCAATATCGTCGCTGCCAAGTACGCCACTACCTCACTGGTCAGCGGCACGACGCTCACTGCTGGTTCCTATATCTCTCTGCGGGCTACCACATCTGGCTACACGACACGCTACATTGCACACACCGACACTACTATAAACACCCAGGTTGTCACCTCTTCCAGCAGCACCACTCTCAAAGAACAAGCCAGCTGGAAAGTTGTCACCGGTCTTGGAAACAGCGGCTGCTGGTCTTTCGAGTCCGTTGACACACCCGGAAGCTACATTCGGCACTATAACTTTGAGCTCCTGCTTGCCACCGACGACAGCACGAAGCAATTCTATGAAGATGCCACCTTCTGCCCAATGGCGGGTCTTAATGCCGGTGGCAGCTCCATTCGATCCTGGAGCTATCCTACTCGCTTCTTCCGTCATTACGAGAACGTCCTTTACATCGCGAGTGAGGGCGGTGTTGACACCTTTGACTCTGCAACCTCGTACAACGCGGACGTGACTTGGGTTATCACCACCGCGTTCGCTTCTTGAATTTCGGGTTGATAATGAGCCAAGGTGTTGCAAATCCCTGCAGAGCTCTAGTTGTACATAGTTCCTATGCAAATAAACTACTCAAAATCAACATGTAGATACGGCATTTCTTCACTGCCACCTTCCCTCAGTAAATCATTTCCGATGCAGGACACAAAGTCCAATCTTCACATGCTAACTAACTAACCTGGGAAGCTTTAAAGATTTTTTTTATAGAAGAAGGATCAAGGGAAAATTTGTACGCTACTTATCGGCAACCTATTACTCAGGTACCTATGGCAATAGGTGGGCAAAATTAGCTCACAAAGATCAATTTCTGTAACCCGGACATTCAGATTTGTAATGTCGTGGAGTAGGAGACTCTATTTCACAACAGCAAGCAAGAATCCATCGTAGTTCTTTGATCCCACAGTCTGCATAACAACAGCATCCACACGATCATCCGCTCCAACATTAGCCACTACATCAGTGGCATTCTTGTCTCGCTTATTGTCTCCGACAATACCACTCTCCAACATATTAAGCACCGCATTGTCAATATAGATAACGGCACCCTTCCCCTTGGACAACTTGACTCCGAAATCAAAGTAGTTCCACTGGTTATCCCAATCCGCATCGATAAACACGAAATCAAAAGGCTCTCTTTCTCCCCTCTCAATCTCTTCTGCAAGCTTTGGTAGAACATTTAGTGCCGCTCCGAGGCGGATATCGACCTCCTCCGGAACTTGGACGCCAGCAGTTCGCAGATTCTCGATTGCGACGTCGCGGTGGTGCGGTATGACTTCGATACTTGTCACCTTTCCGCGTCCCTTCATGGCTTGCGCGAACCAGATGCTGGAGTAGCCTCCTAGGGTGCCGATTTCCAAGACATTACGAGCTGACCCGATGGTTGTGAGCATGGAGGCAAATTTGCCTTGGATCTCGGACACTGCGATCATGGGTAGACCTTTCTTGGTGCTGTTTGTGTAGGCATTCTCAAGGCCTTCGTCGGCCTTGAATAGATGGTGCTTGACGTATGCGTCGACGGCTTCTCGTTGATTGACTTTGTCAAGAGACATTTTGGAAGTCGGACAATTGATAATTTTTGGGACGGAACAATTGTTTGAAGATGAGGGTTGATGGTGAGAATAGATCTGGTTCCTTGGGTGCGAGCCGAGCAGCCTTTTATATTTCAGACCGGTGCTACGTGTAACCTGGTCTAGGCAGTGACTCGGAATTACAGCTCGGATCTTGAATAAGCTCCGATTGGAGGATGCTACCTTCCGCGGATCAGATTACGTCGCCAACCTTAGTTTGCTGCATGTCTCTCCTATCTGGGGAAAAATCTTATCTGATTGTCCTAGACTAATTGATCTTACTGGATGGGCGCTCAAGGCTGCCATATCGGAACGCACATCTCCGAATCAGCTCATCGGCGTTGTGAAGCCTGGCCAGAATCTCCGAATATTTGATTATAGTCTCTATACTACTCAAAACATGCTTGTTTCCTACACCTTGTAGCCTCTTTTTCCAATATGGTTTGCCGTACATTGTCTACAGCAAATCAAAATTATCGAATGTCCAAGCGGCCGGGTCACCAAAAAAGAATTCCTCTTCCAACGCCTCCAGCGGAAGATCAATCTATGGCATCTTAGCTTAATGTGACCGCAGCTCGAATATCACAAGGAAATCTGTTTACTTACTGGTGGTATTGCCACGTCATGAAAAGGTAGATCAGGAATGTTTGCCATGTTGTGAGAGGCTTGAGTCGGCAGTTCGGTCAATTTGAGCTTTGCTTGATGTCAATCTCAGATTTAAAGTAAATAGGCCCTGTTGTAGACCTTAGGACACTCAACATACCTTGTCCTTTGCGGAGTGTAGATCCTCTTGTGATGCACGAATCCGGTAGTATTGCCTCGCGACATGCTCAATTGCCTGTTGTTCCTGCATGGTTGCATCCGTTGGATCCACTATCGAGCGCAGCAAGGCGCGAGCCGCAGAAATATACCAGTACCTTGTAAAGTCCGTGCCAATTCTAGTAATTCTGTCTTCGAACAAGATCAAAGAATCTTCGAGATAGCGGATGAACAAGGAGATGTTCGCTCCCAAAAGGTCCCCTGTATGGCTAGTTAACATCAATCAGGACGATGTGAAGTTTGCATTTACCTAATACATTGTAACATATAAAAGCATTGTGGCAGACCACCAAAGCTGCGCGGAAATACTCATGTCGAAAGAGCAAAAAGAAGTAGTAATCGTGTCTCGTCAGTTGTCGGACTTGCTCTAATATCTTCGTTGCCGCTTGGAAGCAGATCATGCGCGAGACAGAGTATCGAGAATTGGCACTCCTCTTCCTCGCGAATGGCGTATGTAGTAGAATCAAAAATTGCAGTAGCTGAATCTGAACAATAGAACCGGACAAGCCCGCCTCACTGTTCTCCGGTGCCGATTTTACCCACGATGGCAATTTCTCAAGTTCAGTTGTCACCAATTCCTCATAACTGGCGACCTGTTCCCATTGTAATGGAGATCCAAGGTCGTTGACAACAGAGTTCAACGCAACTCTGAGAGCAAAGCTGGATCTCGAAATCATTAAGAGCGAACTGTTCGTGTACTGATCCCAGTTCTTTGCGCTAGCTTCGCTATCACCTTCATCTGTAAGATCTGCGTCATCGATGTTTAAAATAAGCGCGCAATCAGAGAATATCCCCGCAGAGGCAGATGGCATTCCACGGTCAATGGAAGCTTGAAGTTCCAATTCGCAAATAGTCGCCCATAACCGGCGTCTCATTTCCTGATCCAACGTCGACACCTTCTCCCCAAGGAGACTCGGATCTCGGTGGAAACCCGCAGCCATTGCTTGCCGCAACAGAGTCCCGGCCTCCGTCCATATGCGTTTCTTCTTTATGACGTTCACCTGCTTCGAAAGAAGTAAAAGACATCGGATCTGCCAAATGCTGAGATAGATCTGTTTGTGACTCTGCTTGTGAAGCCAACGTTCGGAGCCTTCAATCCATAAAGCCGCACGCTCGCGCGCAACGGCACTGTCCCCCACGTATGTGATGTTCTCTTTGGAGAGACAGCTTGCGGTGGACATCATCAACAAGGTGAGGGCTAGAAAAGATGGCCGCGCAGATAATTTGTCCTCTTGGAAGCTTTTGTACTCTTCCAGGAAGCTAGGAATATGAATAATCCTAAATGTGGTCTCCACGGTGTCGAGATAAATGTGGATTAATTGATCTGCGGTCTCTTGCTCCGGGAATAGGTGGAGAAGGTCCGGGTTGGTAGACGGAAACGAAGTTGACTTTTCTAGTTTCCACTTTATTTGCAGTGATTTCAGTTCGCGTTGGACGCGTGGTAGTGATGGGTGTTGCTTGATGCTGTCCCGCATGAACGAGCGGAGCTCAGGGAACTGAAGAGCATTAGCAGAATCACTTGAAGACAGAGCAAATCGAGATAATATACATCGCCAACCATACTAGTAGGATTGCTTCCACCATAGTACTGAGTTCTGAAGTTCTTTCCCCGAAAGATTACGTTTTCTTTCTTCGGGGGTTGTTCAGGCTCCAACAGATGTATCGTATCGGATTTGATGGCCGGCCTCTCGTGAGTGACCATATGCGTAGACGCTTGGTCGCTCAAAAGCCCCCAGGTGCCTTGGCTCTGGGTAGCCTGTAGAATAGGATCTCTAATTGGTGCAGCGTGAGAATTTCTGCCATGTGGTAGTGAAACAATCGGGTTGGACGAAGCCGGCGTATGAAGGCCCCGCTCTGGTCCGGAGTGGTCATTACTCTCAGCTTGCGATGTGTCTAAGTCCGGTGCAAATGCATATGAACATGCGCTTGCCTGTTTCCGACATCGACTACAAGAGGGTTGACTGCGATCGCATCTCAACTTGCGGCGGCGACATTCCAAGCAAGAAAATGTCTTCCTCTTGCGCTTTGCCGGGATCCGTGGAGATAGTGCAGAGCTTTGGTCCGCCGAGGATGCCATCCCGCAGTTAGCCTCAAGCAGAGATCTGATAATTCTGAATGCAAAACACGGGGATGGCGATGGGTACGGAGATACTTGAGGTGCGCTCGGCGTTTCGGAGATGCGCGGAGATAGCATCGGCTATCGAGCTTCCCCGAGCCGCTCTTTACTTCCCTTCTCAGTCTCCACGCCACACGCGCAATGACGACCAGGCCCTAAAAACCTCAAAAACATACCCATCATGCGCGTGATCCTACCATCACTGTTCTTTTTGAATAGCGCGCAGCTTCACTAGAGATTACGGCATGTCATTGTCTTGCAGTTATCACCATATATCGTGCTCCCCGTAGATCTGCCACTACCAAGTATATCTACTGACGGGCGCTTTTCCAAGTTCTTATGATAGTGCCAGACTTGAGGCTTTTCAGTCCTTACAGAGCTTTAATAGGTCCGTAACCCGGTGACTGAGCGTCCGAAAGTTAGGGACTTCGACCGCTGGATTCACGCTTCTGCACGAAGGTGCTAGTTTTTGTGAGGCTGGTATGCAAGCTTTCTACAGGCTGACAGGATCATCAACATCACTATTGCCAAAAGCAGACGCGCAATACAATAAATGCGGTCGATAATCGACCATTACCTCTCTTAGCAAGAGTCCTGACGGGGTTCCTGATAGTGGGAAGTACACTTTACTATTTATTGGTCTTTGACTTTAATGATTACTTTGCTCTGGTGCTGCGCAGAATACAGATAGTCGAAGGTATCATTTGGCTGGGTGAATAGAAAGACTTGATCCACGATCGGAGACAAGCTGAGTTGCTTCTTCTCGCGAGATTCGCACAACTTTTGCTGATCAATTATGGACCCGACAAGCCTTCCTATAGAGTAAATTTCAGAGTTCTGTACTTACTTGAATTGCTGGACAACAGAGGAACTTACTGCATCTTGGCGTCTTTCATGAGCAGCGGGACGACCGTTTCTGGCAAAGACACCAAGAAAACCAATCAATGAAACGGTTCCTCCATAAGCCAAGGAGGTAAGACTCTGCGCAATGGTGGCAGGTCCAACGTTTTCAAGAACAATATCTGTGCCATTACCATTGGGCGGCGCTCCTTTCCCCGATTGGGATGTGTTCTATAGTTGATGGTATCAACAACACCCGGTCGGCTTAACGAGCGCGCCTTTGTCGATTCTTGTCAGATGGCGATGTTATGATGGGATGAATACCTGATACAGGAGTATGAACACCTGGTTATGAAGTTGAAGACTTGGTGGTGATGAAAGGGTCGCTTTGACCCCTTACACAATTAACCTTTGATATTAAAGCGGGGGCTATAAACAATATAAGTCCGGACTTGCATATTTGGAATTTGCCGGTGAAAGGGGGCCAAACATCTCATTACAGTTGGTCAAGCTATATATGGCCCAGCCGGATCAACATCATAAGATGGGAGACTTAGGCAAAGAATTCAGAGGTAATGAAGGTAATGAAGAACATATGGGTCGTGGACACGTAAATGAGGCGACATGCGAAAGTTGACGCTGCGTCAGTGCGGTTATAGAATATCAGGTGCTAGCACAAGCCAAGTAGATTTCCAAGGAACAAGGTCCGGAAGATTCTCATCCCCTGTCAAACCGTAGACATAAATAGGTCAAGATCATGCTCAAGCTTCGCGTAAACGCTGGATCGGGAACTTGGATCGGATCGTCAGACCCACCCGGCATGACATCACCTAGATTTTCGCGTCTACACATCTGGGCCTCTTCACGCGTCCAATTCACCCATTTCCACAATCAATGCCATGGCAAAACGCACCCTAGACACCTTCTTCAAGCCAGTCGTCGAGGCCGCCTCGAAAAAGCTCAAGACCGACCCAGACACCCCACCAGAACCAACAGGACCGCCGGACACGCACTCCAGCTATCCATTTCCAATCCCGCAGCTTCCCTCGCACATCTCCGTCGGCCTTGGACACGGAACTCCCGCCCACGAAGGCCGAAGCATAACCAACCAACCCGATCTCGACCTCCTCCACTTCCAGCCTTACATCACACGAACAACAGCCAACGAGCTATTCCGATTCCTCCGCCGAGAACTTCCCTTCTACCGAGTCCAATACAACATCAAACGAGGCGGCGTCGACACATCAATCAACACACCACGTTACACGACCGTATTTGGAGTCGACGAAACAGCAACGTTCATCCCACACTCCGAAGTCAATTTCAAAGACGATAGACCTAAGAACGGAGATGAAGATGAAAATGAACCTCACCCCTCCGATGACCCCAAATCAACCCACGACTCCTTGACTCTCGTCAATGCAACAAGCAAAACCCCAGTCTCCCCTTCAAAATACCAATACACGCCCCGCCCAATCCCATCATCCCTCGACACTCTCCGCCACCTCGTTGAAGCCGCCACATCTACAAAATACAACTTCTGCCTCGTAAACTACTACGCCACCGGCAACGACAGCATATCCTTCCATTCAGACGACGAGCGATTCCTCGGACACAATCCATGCATCGCATCTCTCTCCCTAGGCGGGGAACGGGAATTTGTGATGAAGCATAAACCGCCCCCTTCCAACGGGACAGAGGGACAAGCACAACCTCAATCCCAATCACAGTCATCTACACAGAAGGGGCCTGCGCAGGGACAGCTGAAGATGCCGCTTGGGTCGGGCGATATGGTGGTTATGCGAGGGTCGACGCAGGCGAATTGGCTACACAGTATACCGAAGCGGAAGGGGCAGGGAGGGGGAGGGGTAAAGGGACGGATTAATATCACTTTTCGTCGGGCTATTGTTCCGGCTGGGACGAATAATTATTATAATTATAATGTTGGATGTGGGGGCGTTTGGAGGTGGGATGAGAAGTTGGAGGAGATGGTTGAACAGAAGCCGAAAGACAAAGTCGAGGAGGAGGATGAGAAGGAGGGACCTGAGAAAAAGGAAGACAAGAAGGTAAAAGAAAGTGAAGATACGACCTACATGTCCCTGTTGAAGGCAGGTGGTGTGGACACTACGTTACACGGACATGAAACTTCGAATTCTTCTTGAAGAGTTGATATCATTTACAGCCAAGCAGCCAGCACTGATGACGAGACAAGCGATGTAGGCACCAAAGCCCGAGAATTGAGAAGAAAAAAAAAAAAAGAAAAAAAAGGAAAACTCCATGTACATCGCACCCAAATGAATAGACAGAGAAGCAAGTCGTCATGTGCATTGGCGCTGTTCATCGTCCCTGGAAAAACAGAACAGGGTAGTTGTATCGAATACAAGGGTGAGAAGAGAAGAAAGCGAAATTAGAAGATGACTTCCTCGCCGAAGACATCAGCGTAGCATTGGAAGACGTCCGGACAGCTATCTGAGTCAGTAATGATCATCGATCGTCGGGTGGACACAGTGGACACAGTGGACACACTGGTGGGGGGTGGGGGGAACTTACAAGATGGGGTCTTTTCCGAAAATGATATGCCACATGTACTCCATAATGTTGGAGGTGACTTCGTCGGGAAGATTATTGTTCAGAACCCAGTTATACATGCGCAGGTAATCGGTGCGCGGACGCTGAAGAACCTGCTCCCGGGAAACAGCAAACTGCGAACAACACGGGGCGGCGATCTTTTCTGGAACATTGGTGTTACCGAAAATCTCCTTCCACGCCGCGGCATAGTGCTTCTCCCCTGTGTTACCGGGCTTCGCAGGTTTGCGGAAAGGTTGCATTTCCTCGGGGCAGCCGGGAGACAATTGACAGCGGAGGTTGACAAAGCCCTCTTGCTGGACGAAATCGTGTTGCAGGGAGCGGACGGAGTCGACGTTGTTATAATCCATTGAATCGACGTGCCATGCCGTCTCGTATGTGCCTCGGTGAGCGTGCAGGAAGACGACAACGGCGGGGAGGTCGTCGTAATGATCGACGAGGAATTGCAGGTAAGGGAGGGCCTCGCGGCCTTTGTTCTTAGGCGTGTGATTGGGAACGGAGGTATCGTCGACAGTGTAAATGAAATTGCGCCATCTTAAGATGCAATCGTGTCAGCCCTGATCCCCTTTCCCACGGTCCGGGGGGGGAGAAAACTTACTCCGCAAGCTCCTGAGAGACCCAGGTGGTGTCCTCCTCGCGCAATTTGCCGATAACGATAATTCCCTCGTCAGGAACGACAATCGGAGTATTTTGGTATGTCAACTCGACCTTGTGGCCAGTTCCCATGCCCCATTTTCGGCGCGAATCTTGGGTAGGCGGCGGGGGATGGAAAACGGAGCGGAAGTCGGTGGTGTCGAAGTGCCAGAAGGAGGAGGGGTGCGGGCCCTCGGGTAGAACACGGCGATTGAAGAAGATGAAGCCGAAAATAATAAGCACGGCGGCTGAGCCGATGCGGAGTGATAACCTCATGGCATGCCGTGGTGAGCGCGCGACACTCGGGGAGAAAAGGAGTAGGCTAAAGGGTGAAACGGGGGGAGTCCAACTAATGGCAGAGCCCCATGTGGTGTTGGAGAGAGTGCGTCAACGAAGAGCACACCCAGGACCTGAAGAACGAGTGATGAGGTCGAGGTAATAAAAGGAAAGGGAAATTAAAGAGGGAAATAAAGGCAATAAAGGACCGAAAAAAATACGGAGTCGAAAAAGGGCAGGCGCGACCCTCGTGAGGGAAAGTGCGGGTCCCCATACATTCTATTGGCGGAGAGAGATGGGGCGATGGCACTTGTAAATCCCAATCCACCGTCTGGACCCGTCGCGAGGTCGATCGGCCCCTGGACCTTAACTGGGAAGTTGACAGGTGGTTTGATGTGAGTTTCACACATAGCTGGTGTTTTTGTTCCTTCCAGGTCTATGTCAACTAACATAGTATTCTATCCTAGCATATCTTCCTAGGTACCTAGGACAAGGATAGTAAACGTCATGACCCGACGCAGGGGGAATGCTACATTCTACTCTCGCACAATCTGATTGTCTACTGATCTCAGATCGACAAGTACCTGCGGGATAGTTCTGCGAGGGGCAGCCTCCCATACATAGACGATCAAGCCGATCCGTCTTGCATGACACAGTCTCCTACCAGGGCCGAGGTCGGCAAATAGCGATACACTAATCTATCCGAATAGTACCAAAGAAACCCCCGATCGGATCGTCGCACGGTTCAGGGGTTGGGCTAAACCTTGGAAAAGAACCGGTGGATTTTCCCACTAAAACCAGAGGCTAAGGCCCCCACGGCATTGACCGCTCGAACGCTTCTACCTACTATGTAGCACCTGAGGTATATACATGCACGGCTATTGAACCATTGACAAAAAAAAAAAAAAAAGAAGAAAACATGATATGAAGCATCATTCACCAGTATGCAAAGGCGGAATATTAATATCAAACTCCTCATCATCACCTGCAACCCTACCCACAACACATCTCGTCCTCTCCAACAGCGCCGCAGCATTCAAGCTCCGGTGTTCCCCCAAATGCACCATAAACTCATCGAAGGTGTCAAACCTAGGCGCCATCTCGTTTCTCTGAGCACAACAAAATATACACCCAAGCGCTCCCCGAACATAATTCGGCGTCTCCACCCCCGCCCTCTTACACTCAACATGACTCTTGGCCAGAAAGACCCACCGATAGCGGATACCTGTTGCTTTATGCACGTATGCGCGACTATCAGGGCGCTGGTTATTCCGACTGCTGTCTTCGGCGAGAGGCATCGCGAAAAAGCATTTGTAGCAGCGTAGTTTGGTGATTAAGGTGAAGTAGCCGACGGGTTCGGAATGGACTTTGAGGCCGCCCATTCCGCAGGATAGTTTCCAGGCGCCTTTACAAAAGCCGGAGTAGTGGTTGTCTTTGCTTGGGGGCCAGTAGCTTACTCCATTCGGGTTGCGGGGGATGTATGTGGATGGGGTTGAGGTGGTGGTGTCAGAGGATGCGATTGATGGGGTGGGCGCACTGTTTTGGGTTGATACTCGGGTTGTAAAGGAGGCTACGCTTGGCGCTGGTGGCGAGACCGGCGCTGGTGATGAGCTTGAGGCTGGTGCGATGGGATGCTCTCTAGCTTGCGTTGGGCTTTGAAGGGGTGGGATGTCACCTTCTTCGGCAGATTCAAACTCGGTTTCTGAGTCGGTGTCGGGCTGAGTGTCGGGCTTGCTGTCGTGGTTCCATATGTTAGTTGTCAGTTCAAGGGTGATATCGTCTTGAGGCTCTTCAATGGCTTCAGTTCTGACTTCCTCAATCTCTGGCTCTGAGGGTTTACGCTGGGGAATGACTGGAAAATCAAAGGCAGGACGCGGAATGGTCTCAACTTCTGCCACGGACGATGATTCAACAGAAGACCGACGCCTAAGGTCCTTCCACCAGGAGCTGATGGATCTAGATCCTAAGGTCGACGACCGTCTTTGACGGTTCAAGGGACTCGGCTCGATCTGACGAACGAATCCATGCGACTCTGGCGGTGAACTAGTGATGAATCCAGGAGCCCGACCCGCTCCAGACCTATTCCTCGTAGCGGCTGCCTGCGAGGAAGACAAGCTCTCAATCAAACCCATGTAGTACCCAAGACTAGACGACGGATCCACAACCGGTGGTCCAACCGCAAGAGCAATGGGCCAAGGGATCGCCGCTGTCTGAGCTTGTCTTTGATATAAATCATGCAACACGGATATGGTACTCGCCCTCCCCCGATCCGACGCGGCAAGCATCTTCAGCATATCAAGCCGCGCCTCGTGGCCTTCTGCATAGCGCAGGTGAGTCAGAAGGGCGCTTTGCAAAGTGATAACAATATCCTTCATCTGCTCGCGAGCGATAGCGTCTCCCTCTTCATATCGCTGGCCGAGGTGAGCAGCGCGGGCATTCCAGTGCGCGAGAATATCTTCGTGGCCGCGGACCAGCGACCATTCGAGGTCCGTGGCAGAGGCCTCGTTGGGATGGCGGCGATTATGCCACTTCTCCTTGATGGTGCGGAAGAGTTGACCTCCATCGTGGTAGGCGGAGACGACTATTTATATCCATTAGATGGTGTCACAAGACACGGCACGATGTAGAGGAATCCAGGATGCGTACCTGCGGCCACACAGGCGACAACGGCGATCACCTCCGCCCCAGACATGGCTATCGGGGTTTTCAGAGGGACAGGTATGTAAAAGGAGTGAAAATAGCTTTTCAGCGTAGTAAATCTTGAAAACAGGGGTCGTTGGAAAGCTTGGTGTGACAAGAAATGCGTCTGCGTATGTCAAAGAGCAGGACCGAGAAAGAAGAGAATGCCGAGACAACCACAGGAACCCCGGGCGGTACGGGCCTGACAGTCGACCTGTCTCGATAGCCCTGGGAGTTGGCAAAAGAGGGGCCGTAGCCCAGGCGCTAAGAGATGGCTGAAGAGGGGATTGGACAGCGGGAGATGGTTAGCGAGGAGGCTGATCCCGATACCTGACTGTCGAATGGCAAGCGTACAGGGGTCATAAGCTGATACGATTAATAACCGGTTTTGGATTATCTAGTTACCTACCTTAGCCTCTGTAAGTACTTTTGTTTTGCCCGGGTGGACTACACGGAGATATAGTGACATACTTGATGTACTTTAGTGTCGATCTACCCCAGACCCAGTTGGTCTCCACTTCGCTCCGCCGTGATATCATTAGGTTTGATTTTGTGTTTCAGTTAGCGGTAACAGGCGCGCTGCGATATATATTGTGTTATCTATCCTACAGCGCCGACCGTTATCACCTTCCAAGTCGCAAACAAACATCTGCTCTTTCGACCCCTGATCACATGGTACGCTAAACCTGATGAGAATAGCGCATAAGCACATAATCGACACTTTTTGTAACTACCATGCAATAGTACGCAGCCTTTCCCTAGTACAGTATAAGTTTCACAAAAGCCCAGATCTAGCAGCCTAAAATACTAATGCTCCAGTCGACAGTAGAACAACGACCGATTTCAGACTCTCGTTGATTCGGACACCCCACCCAATGACCCGCTGGCTTTGTACGCCCAGAGGGCGAAGGGCGAACCAACGGCCATAAGGTCTTTTTTTGGAAACGTATGTGTCCAAAAGCTGTCAGTGTGGGCGCCTGGCTTCAACAAGCGAGGTAATGGTATATCTGCAAACTCAACTTGTTTGCATAGTGAGATGGTGACTTATTCCAGGATTGTTGTACCCAGGAGGTCTTTCGATACATTAACAGCTACATCGGGACTAGTGTATCATCTAATTATCATTTAGAGGAACTTTAAGATATCCTTATGTTTCTCATAAACAGGCAATGATGGTTGTCACTGAATGTAAAGCGGTATTCTGGTGATACATCCATCGGGATGTCAACCCACGTAGATATACAAAGAACTAGGTTCATTACGAGGTTACTCGACAACCTTCTTGAAAGAACAATATTCAAATTCGTGAGACATGTTGAATCAGTGCTCAACAAGCATATTATGAGCATCACATGCAAGATACAAAAAGCCTCAACGCCAACCTAAATGCAAAGAGCAGCCCAATTTCCATCAACAACACTTCCCCTTGCTCTGCGCAGTCTGCATAACCTGCACCTCTTCCGCCTCTCCAACAGTAGGCGTCGCCAAACCTAACCAACTCCTCCTCTTATCCCCCATCCCCAACCTAAAACTTCCCCCATCCAACCCCGGCGTAAACGGACTAACACCCTCCCCAGCCGGTGTCCCAACAACAGACATCAAACTCTCCGCATCCCTCCGATTCCTCTGCTCAACCAACTTCCTCGTAATCACCCTAAAAACCTCCTCAATCCCCTCTCCATCCTTCGCGCTAATCTCATGACAACAATCCCACCCTATCTCCTGCCCCCAAAACGCTGAACTGCGCTTACTATCCGGACTCTGCAAAGCACTCGCACTTCCCAAACTCCCAAATCCCATCCCAAGCCCCATCGCAGTCGGCGGCGGCGTGCTCGCCCGACTAGGATACAGCTGCTCAGCAACATACGCAATCGTCCGTTCGAACGGAACCCGCCTCGCGCCCGGGTCCTCAGCGACAATATCCGATTTCGTGCCAACAACGTGAATAACTAGCGGCTCGTCGCCCTCGTTCACGTTCTTGCGTAACTCGCGAAGCCACCCGGCCATCTCGGCGAAACTGTTTTCATCGGTGATGTCATAGCACAGGAGACACGCGTGCGCGCCGCGGTAATAGAGGCGCGAAATCGAGCGGAACCGTTCCTGTCCTGCTGTATCCCAGATCTGCAGGCGGACTGTTGTGTCGGAGGTGGAGTCGAGGACGCGTTTCGTGACGAAGGATGCGCCTACGGTGGATGTGGTCGTTGCGGGTGTGAAGGCGTTGCGCACGTAGCGGTGGACGAGGGAGGTTTTTCCGACTCCTGTCAAAGAAGAAGACGAGTTCGTGTTAGTGGTAGTTTGCGACGCGATCGGATCCGATCCAGATCGTGGGGTTTGGGGCGGGCTCACCCTGCGCGCCTAGCACGACGATCTTGGCCTCGAGGGAGGAGCTCATGGCGCGGGGTGGAGGAGGGCGGGGGATGTGGTTTGCATGATCGGGGATAAGGGTTATATTAAGGGGAGTGGTGATCGTGTTGATCAGAAGAAAACAAGGAACAGGGCGGGATCAGCCGATCATCGTCAGGTGGTCCCTTGCGAGACCGAGAAGTGGTTTCGAGGTTTCAGCTGGTGAGTCAATTTGAGCCTCAGCAAGGGAGAGGTCAAAGAGTATTTACTGATTTACGGGATTTGCTGATTTGCTGATTTGCTGATTTACTATTCACTGATTTACCGATCTGGTTAGGCCTATCTTATTAGTTGACGATTTAATTTACGGAAAAACCAACACGGTATTGAAAAAGAAGTAGATCCGAGTTCTATCTCTATCGGTACAAAGCGCATACATGAATCCAATTCACATGCCGACCGACCTCAAGTCATAAACATGAAATCATCAAGCACTGCACTTTTGGCAACAATGGGTATAATGGGGGATGAGAGTAAGAAAATGAGAAAAGTGAAGAGGTAGGAGAGACATCAGCAGCGGCAATTAGTTTTGCCCTGGAAATCCGAGCGTGACGCTGGATCAGGCGCGCAGCGCTCACGCCGGCGTAAGACTAACACGAGGAAAGAAGGAAATAAGGAAATTAAACCAACCAACAACTCAGTCTAGCAGCTTACAGCTCAGTGCGGTCGTTGCCGCTGGAGAAGGTCTGCTGAGTGCTGTGCTCGGTCTTGTAGTTGTCCTCGCGCACTTCATCCGAAGAGGAAGGGGAGTGAGTACCCTTCTCGACGTCGCCAGAGACACCAGCCTGGAAGCCATACTGGATGGCGTACTGCTCGATCTCCTCGTCGGAGAGCCTAGGAAGCTCGCGGGCAGCCTTGACGTAGCTCATGTTGTCGACATAGCCCTTGGCGAAGATGAGATCGATCTCCTCGAGCGAGCGGCCGGCGGTCTCGGGGTAGAAGAAGTACATCGGGGGAATGAAGATCGCGTTCATCACGGCGAAGAAGAGATAAGTGCCCCAGCCGATGTGGTCGATCATAACGGGAGTGATCATGACAACAGTGAAGTTGAACAACCAGTTGGAGCAGGTCGAGACAGCATTGGCCTTCGCACGAGTACGGAGAGGTGAAATCTCGGCAGGGTACAACCAAGGCAAAGGCAGGATGGAAGCACCGAAGAAGGAGATGTACAGGAACAGACCGAACACGGCTCCCTTCTTGGGACCCGTGCCATCGGGAATCAGACAAGCGAAGACGATGATCATAGAGACCATCTGGCCGGTCATACCACCGAGGAAGAGCTTGCGACGACCGATCTTCTCGATAAAGAACCAGGAGAAGGTAGCGAAGATCGCGTAGACAATCATGTTGACACCACCGATGATCATGGCCAAGGTGCGACCCTCACCGAGAGACTGTTGAAGCAAGACGGGGAGATAGTAAATGACGGCGTTACAACCAGACAGCTGCTGGGCAATTTGGGAGGAAGAACCGATAAGCATACGGCGCAAGTGCTGAGTCTTGCCACCAGTAAGCAGATCCGAGTATCCAGCACCCTCCGCGACACCAGCGCTAAGGAAAAGTTAGCACAGAATCAAGCACAAAAAAAAAAAAAGATAAAACATACGCCTCGATAGACTCGATAACGAGCTGCTTCTGCAACTGGGTCTCGTGGGAGTCGATCTCATAACCACCGAGGGCAGCAAGAACATACTCGCCCTCCTGGACCTTGCCCTTGGAGATCAGGTAGCGAGGAGAGTCGGGCAAGAAGGTCATGCCGACAATGATAATAATACCGAAGACGATCTGGAAAGCGATAGGGAAACGCCAGACAAGGTCATCGGGACCGTACGAGGCACCAAAGTCAATCCAGTAAGCGATCGCAGTACCAATGGCGATGATACCACCCTCAATACAGATGAGCAGACCACGGTTGCTAGTGCGGGAGCACTCAGCCTGGTAAGTAGGAATAGTCGAAGTGTTCATGCCGTTACCGACACCAGTAACGATACGACCGATGATGAACTGGGCAAGAGGAACATGGCCAATGAAAGCAGTAACCTGGATAATGACACCAACGATCATAATGGAAGCACCGGCGATAATCATCCAGCGACGGCCCATCCTATCACCCATGAACAAAGCCCAAATGGCACCGAACAAACAACCCAATTCGTAAACAGCGGTTACCAAGGCTTGCATTGTGTTGTCGTTCTTGGTGGCGGTGAAGATATCGTTGAAGGCGGTTGCAGAGATAATTCCAGACATAACACCCTGATCGTAACCGAACAGCAGGAAACCCATCGTGGCGATGGTGGAAACTGTCAAAGACAGCTTCCTGCCGCTCATACCGGCGTAGGTAGGCGCCATGGTGAGTGTCGTATATCACTTGTATAATAAACCCTTTGATATATAATCCTAGACGAAATGAGTCTACCCCAGGCACGTGGGATAAAAGGCGGAATAAATAAAGTAGAGTGGAGGAAGAAGGGACGCGCGGAGAAAGAAAGAAAGGGAGGAACCTGGGGGGAGGGGATGGGGGGAAATATATGAATGCTTCAGGGGACCGAAAGTGGCAAGGAGATACATCGTGGGGCTCTCCAACATCGCATCCCCGTGTCTGGCTCCAAGATCTATTGGGCACCGAGCGTCAAGCCGAAGAGGAAAGCCGATTCCAGGCTAAGGTTCACCGTGGTCCGCGGCCGGTGGAGCCAAGCCTCCCGGATGCATCAATTATCTTCGATTAAGCATTTGTCCACCGTCTCCACCCATTCGGCTGCCGTAGTCTGCGTCCCTGATGACATCAGGCGTTTCCATAATAATTTGGAAATTTTTTGAGGGTCGAATCAGCTGTGACCCATCTGATTGGGGTAACGCCCCGGTTGACCTACTCCATGAGAGGGGTTGCGTATGCCCACTAGCCAGCCCGAGCCAAACATATCGTGTTGTGTTTTGTTTGGCTCCATGTGTTGTACAGTACCGTAGAAAATCCAATTTCGTCGGCCGGTAGAAAAAAGATGGAAAGAAAAATAATAAATGATTTTTTCGGACAGTATTTACTCGGGCGGCAAGGAGCCGCGATTATAGTCAGTCAGCACCAAAATTTGTCCTTGCCGCACCCAGAACTGGAAGGCGAACCGCCAAAACAAAGGAATTCGTCAGATATTTGGTAACGCTGCGCGGGAGCCCTGGAACGTTCGTATCATGCCACTCCTACACAGTTGCACAGTCTGCCCGACATTCATGATTACCACGATCCACGCCAAGACGGAGATGCAACGGCGGAATACGGAGTAGTCCAAGCCCGAGTCGGTCTGCACTCGGGAAGCCGTCACCGTGTCCCGATGGGGGCAGCCAGCCGTGAAAAGTGGGCGATGATGCAAGAATGCGCCGTGCGCAAACTAGCAGCCACACAGTAGCGGATCAGGGGGGCATCCTTGACCCACTGTGGGCCAGCTCAACCCCACTCGATCGTCATCCTCCCTACTCTCTGTAGAATGTGCGAAGCACTGAGCTATCGAGGCTTAGGCGGCCTCCTTACTCGTTACCGGCACCCGAGGTCCCACGGTCAAGCGACCCCCGTGCTGAACAGGGCTTACTCCGCGAATTTGGTCCTTCTCCTGGGGACCTGGGGACCTGGGGGAGGGCCATGCGGAGAGAAGGGGTCAACCCCAAGTGCACTATCTCGCACCCTGTGATGAAATCTGCAATCGAGTCCGAATGCATGAAAATCAAGCCGCTACTTTTCACTTTGTTTGGCTTCACCGTCCAGGTACTGTAAAAAAAAATCTGTTTTTCTTTTCTGACACATTTTTTCCACACAATGTCTCGTCGCATTCGAGCAATTAACTAATTTCCTTTTTTTCGTTCCCGTCTCTGCACCGACGAATAACAGGTACTGACCATACACGGCGTGACCCACCCACCCATCTCCGTCCACGGAGCGAAAAGAAAACTCTTCGTCGGAGAAACGACGTCAGACTCCGCCATGATACCCATTCTCGAAGTGGCAGAGAAGGTAGCCCGAAATTTAAAAAAGAAAAAAAGGGTTGGTTCGCTTGCGCTGATGTAGAAGGCGTCGTGGCCAGGGGCGTGGATGGGAATACATTTCACCACGAGAACGACAAGCGAGAAAGATCGGGATGAAATGGTCGGAGGTCGTCCGGGTCGACTCCACCGAGTACAGATTCTAGTATTAACTACTGCTACTAAGTATTTAGGGGACCCAGTGCGGTAGACAGTCAGGTCCCAGTGCAATGTGTAGTGCATGGTGCATGGCGCATAATACATGGTGCATAATACATGATGCGTGCGTGCTGTCTCTACGAATCGTTTATCTTCCCCTCACGATAACAGCTGATCTACTATGGTAGCAGACTGAAAGATCTCGACACCGAGAGGCCAAGAGGTGTCATTCCTGCATGACATCGAGGTGCATGGCGACCCGCGCTCGGCGATCCCACTCACGTCATGGTCCGACGTTGTAGACAGAGCGGTTAAACATAACTCAGTCGTATTATGTCGGTTTTTTTGATAGGTTACCGTGTACGGAGATCTTCCGCTATTAAGTACCAAGTGACAGTTCCTGGTGGTAGTTACCTGGCTGTGTGGCCACATGGTAGGTAACCCGAGACCAGAAGTCAGTGCACAACTTCAAATCACTACAGTATTATTACCCAAAACCAAACTCGAATGTGCCAACCGATGTGGCAAGGAACAAAATCGAAACAAGCCTACAGTCCCGGAGGTCTTCGGTAGAACGCCACAGCCGTCGTGGGCGCATTCCTTCCGGAGTTATTAGGGGACCTCGCCCCTGCACGAGCCCCTTCGCGGGGTTGAGGCAAAGGGGTCTGACCGGGCAAGTTTGGATGATTCATGGACTTATGACGGTGTAGCAATAGTATTTGCCGCGGGAAACGCAACGATGATGTTTGGAAGCCGTTGTATATGGAAGGCAAGGTAGGTTTAGTTTGCAGAAACCCGTACGAGGACGATCCCAGTCGACGCCAGAAGCTTAACTATGTGATCGACAGTGGCGCCCGTTACTTGACCCGAACAAATTAATTCAAGATCTCCCCGAAGTGAAGGTTGGCGATATCTACGGCGCACAAGCCCAATTCATGTACATGGGGTGCGAAGGTCGAACTTGATCTGATCCAGGGCGCTGGGCCACTGGAATTTGGGATTCGAACGTTTGCGGCCTGAGGTGCTCTGCACGTGACACTCACCATCGACACCTGTTTTTCCAGGCTGCAAGGCAGTAAGGCAATAGGGCACTTAGCGCCAGGCCTTCCTGAACTCGCGCTGCCTGCCTCGTTGAGCAACCTGGCATTCTTGATATGCAGAAGTTATGCTACCCGCATAACAGGAGGCTGGGACACTGTTGATATCTGCAGATATTAGTCACCGCATTCGTCTCCCTTCTAGATGTCTTCGGGGGAGTAGACTCCGTGCTTGTAATTGGAGGCTTGCAAGTGGACAGCGATGAGCTGAGGCTATTGACTGCTGCATTGTGCTAAACAACGGTCTAGGATGAGGCCACATTAACCGCACAAAACACAGACAATCGCTGATCATGAAAACAACGGATACTCACCAGCATAAGGCATGTTACTAATGATTCCTGATACTTGATAATCGGTGTGTAGTGAGTGGCCCATCCACCCGAATCGGCCGAGAGCTCCCCGCAACTCTCCCCCGGACTCCATTAGCCCGAGGTCTTTTTCTTGCACTTGACTTCATTAACCACGCCTTTTTCTCCTTTTCAATTCCTATGAAATAACACATCCTACAATATCTATCACAATGGCATCCGGCAAGCTCACTGGCGCCGCCGTCGCCGAGCACAACTCCAAAGACTCGTGCTGGGTGATCGTCCACGGCAAGGCCTACGATGTGACCGACTTCCTTCCTGGTACCTACACCGAGACTCCCATTGCCACCACTTTCTAACGCTCTCTAAGAACACCCCGGTGGCTCAAAGATCATCCTCAAGTATGCTGGTAAAGATGCGACCGAGGAATTCGACCCCATCCACCCGCCCGACACCCTGGACAAGTTCCTCGACCAGTCCAAACACCTCGGCGAGGTCGACATGGCCACCGTCGAGCAGGAAGAAAAAGCCGTCGACCCTGAAGAATCCGGCCGCCTCGAGCGCGTCAAGCGCATGCCCCCTCTGGCCGCCTGCTACAACCTGATGGACTTTGAAACCGTCGCTCGCCAAGTCATGAAGAAGACCGCTTGGGCCTACTACTCCAGCGGAGCCGACGACGAGATCGTGAGTCCTTCCGCCACTCTACTATACAACTTCAAGCTAACATGCCCAGACAATGCGCGAAAACCACGCCGCCTTCCACAAAATCTGGTTCCGTCCCCGGGTCCTCGTCGACGTCGAGCACGTCGATCTCTCCACTACAATGCTCGGCACCAAATGCTCTATTCCCTTTTACGTGACCGCAACCGCCCTCGGCAAACTAGGCCACCCAGAAGGCGAAGTCGTCCTGACCAGAGCCGCCAAACAACACGATGTTATCCAAATGATTCCGACCTTAGCCTCGTGCTCCTTCGACGAGATCGTGGACGCCGCGCAAGGTGACCAAGTTCAATGGCTGCAACTCTACGTCAACAAGGATCGTGCCATTACTGAGAAAATCGTCGCCCATGCCGAAAAACGCGGCTGCAAGGGTCTCTTCATTACCGTCGACGCACCACAACTCGGACGTCGCGAAAAAGACATGCGTTCCAAGTTCTCTGACGTAGGTTCGGACGTGCAAGCCGGCGACGACGGCGTCGACCGCTCGCAGGGTGCAGCTCGCGCTATCTCCTCTTTCATCGACCCCGCTCTCTCGTGGAAAGATATTCCCTGGTTCCGTTCCATCACGAAGATGCCAATCATGCTAAAGGGCGTGCAATGCGTCGAAGACGTCCTTCGCGCCGTCGAGGCCGGTGTCGATGGCGTCGTCCTTTCCAACCACGGCGGTCGTCAGCTCGAGACCGCTCGATCTGGAATCGAAGTCCTCGCTGAGGTAATGCCTGCTCTCCGCGAGCGAGGCTGGGAGAAGCGCATCGAGGTTTACGTGGACGGTGGTGTCCGTCGTGCCACTGATATTCTGAAGGCGCTCTGTCTCGGCGCCAAGGGTGTTGGTATTGGAAGGCCCTTCCTCTTTGCTATGAGTTCTTATGGGCTTGATGGTGTCAATCGCGCTATGCAGTTGCTCAAGGATGAGATGGAGATGAACATGCGTCTTATTGGGGCTGCGCGGGTTGAGGATTTGAATCCTAGCATGCTTGATACTCGTGGGTTGATGGGTGGGCATCTTGGGTATACTCCTTCGGATACCCTTGGTCTTGGGGCTTATGATCCACTTGAGGCGCCGAGATTCAACGAGAAGGCGAAGTTGTAAATTTGGGACGGATGGATTTTCGCGATTATTAGAAGGAGCGGTGTATGGCTTGTTAAATACTTTGACGTATATATACCCGTCGTCTATACTGGCACTGATGCTTCGAAAACTTTGGTAAACAAGACAAGCACGTGTAAAATACTTTTCATTATATATTTTCATGCGTGAGCCCATCGATCAATACGTTAACTCTAGCGGGCTGGCCCCTTCAGCATCGCTTCCTGAACTTTGCCCAATGCCGTCGCCGTGCGCTCAATCACCCATTGAGTAAACCCCTATGCTTGAGTTAAACCTGATGGAGACTTCGATCTTGCGAAGTTTCATCATTGATGAAGACGGAGTTCAAATGTATCATGCAGTGTTCGAAGCCCGCTGCACATCGTCTTCGGACCAACGAGCAAAGGACCTAAGAATTTTCAAGGCCATCAACGAACGGCACTTTGGTGGGTAAAATACCCTAAGAAATCGCACAATTGGCCAGGACGGATCAAAGCAGGCTCCTGTATATGCAACTGCGGGGTTGGTCGCACAACTCGATCTATTTCAGCAAAAGTGCCCATTGAAGCATTGTAATGGAAACTTGCCTTTCTTTCAGGCTTGTAATCTGGCCAGTCCAGTGTTTACAGTCGGTGCGGTGACATAATTGAGTCATCTCATTTTGACAATAAAGGTCTACCCCCGGCGAAAAAGTGCCATTTTATTGTCAAGATGAATAATATCTTCGATCCACATCATAATATATCCAGGAATCTTTATTGACGCATCTTGAGCAAAAGTTCAATACCTCTAGCCCCCGCCTCACTCAACCGCATACACATCAATAGTAACATGATCCGGAACATAATCCGGAGCACCTATCTGCCGAAGCTCACCCACAAACATCGTCCGATTAAGCCAACTGTGTGGACCATCCTCGACCTCGAAGCGCGGATTCGTCTTCGCATACCACTCGCTCACAACCCGTTCCGTCGAACCAGCAGCCTTGGGCTCGAACATCCGAATCCATCCTTCATTCGTCACACTGATGAGTGCTCCGTCTTCGGCTTGGAGGGTGTATCTGGCATAGATGTGGCCCATTCCATCTTCTCGCAGAACATTCCAATCGCCGCCGCCGTCGAGGATGGTTGCTTTGAGTTTTGGCCCGTTGGCTGTTCCCCCGGTGACTGGGACGTATCGTCTGTGGCCGCAATGGGTATTGCCGAAGTCAAGTGCCGGGGTAAGGTCTACCTCCAAGGTGAAGGCGTACTCGAGTGTGGGTGCCATGGTCGGATGTGAGGGCCTGCTTGATATGAGGAGCGATCGCGAGTGACGGTATGGAGGTTTTGGAGGAGAGTGTAAGATGCAAGTCTGTACGTCGCAACATTTCCTCTTGGAAAGAGAGTGGATATGCACTATATAATGAGGGGTTGGGATAAAGCCGAGACATCTTCAACTTGTTTCTTCAGACCGCAAATTACGTCATTTAATAAAAACGAAGAGTTCTTTCGCTTCAGTTGAGCAATCTGCAAAGCCATGCAGGGAGTCGAAGGTTACGTTCAGACATCGGGGTCGGGAGACCGAAGCCCGGTGCCTGAGCTACCTAGATCGTCATGACAGCTCTAGTTACCCTAAGACATAGAAGTGCTTATTGGTCATAGCTTGTCATGGTCTCCATGGTCTCCAGCCAGTATTGTCGTCGGGGTTGGTGAGATCCGATCGTTGCCTTCCGCGCGGGAGGCCGCGCGGAGTCTGCAGAGGTTATCGCCGCGCCTTAATCTTATCTCCGAAATGTTACCTGAACCCGAACTGTCCACTTCAATGTCGGAACTATCGGTATTTGGAGCATGAAATTATAGGGCTCCACAAGGCTCTGTATCAAACGTTGAGCCCATAAATAAGGCGTCACAGTAGGCTGCGATAGTCTCTCCACTGTTCACAAACTCAGAACCATCCAGGAGATTCAGGAAACATCACTATAATCGCAATGGCCTCACCCAAAATCGTCCTCGTCACCGGCGGAAATGGTGGTCTTGGCTACGAAACTGTGAAGGCTTTCTATGAGTCCGAGAAGTCGTATCGCATTCTGATGGGTAGCCGATCCCTGGACAAGGCCAAGGCGGCAATCGAGCAACTCCACACCGAATGCCCCAGTGCTACCAACACTGTCGAGGCAGTGGAACTCGACATCGCCAGCGATGAGTCCATCGAGAAGGCATACGCTAAAGTTCAAACCGACGTCGGCTACATTGATGCACTGGTCAACAATGCCGGTAAGTGACAGCCCTCAATAAAGGCCAAAAGCAAAAGATCTAATCATATCTCAGGAGCCACCTTTGATCTGGAGTACCTTGCTGGTCGTGTCTCACTCCGCGACTGTTTCAACAATGCCTACAATGTGAACGTAGCGGGAACACACGTCATGACGGCAACGTTCGTGCCACTCCTTCTGAAGTCTAGCGATCCGCGTCTGGTTTTTGTAACTGGACTGTCGGCTATCAACCAAGCAGGCGAGAAATATTTCCCCACGCCACCTCAACCTGCTGGCTGGCCTAAGAAGATCGAGTTTGAAACCATAGGATACCGATGCAGCAAGACAGCGCTGAATATGCTGATGTTGGATTGGAACCACAAGCTCAAGGAAGATGGAGTGAAGGTGTGGTGTGTTGGGCCTGGAGTCCTGGAAACCAATCTGGGTAATATGCGCGAGCTCGCCAAGAAGATGGGAGCCAAGCACCCCAGTATTGGTGGAAAGTTGATTAAAAGTGTGGTTGAGGGGGAGAGGGATGACAGTGTGGGCAAAATTGTTGTTCAGGCGGGCGTTATGCCATGGTGAAATCTGTTAAATTCTGTAATGCTTGGTGTCAGATAATTGGGTAAATTAAACAACCTAAGTAGGTAATTCAGCGTGAAAGTGGTGTGATTGTTTTATGACTTCATTTATGCTCGGAATAGCTGCATTAGTAATTCTCCAGCGGCCTTACAAATCAACATCTGAAATGTGGGGGAGCTTGGGAAGAAAGAGTAAGGAGCTTGATTTTGACTTCACCTTCAACAATCAAACTCCGCTCACAATGAAGGAAGCTATCGTTGACCCCGATCTTAGCGTGACTATTCATGACACCGCCATCCCGGTTCCTCAACCAGGTCAGGTCCTCATTCGGGTTGTGGTGTCCGGCACCAACCCCAAGGACTGGAAAATGCCCCGCCTTTTCCAGAAAGTGTCCAGCAACCCGGGTGATGATATTGCCGGATACGTTGAGAGTGTTGGCGAGGGTGTCCTCGGCTTCAGAAAGGGCGACAAGGTGGCCGCGTTCCACGAGATAACGAAGGCAGGTGGAAGTTTCGCCGAGTATGCAATTGCCTGGGAGCACACCACTTTCCACGTTCCGGAGAAGACAAGCTTTGAAGGTTAGTGAACTGTGAGGATGAGTGGGGCCAAACCATTAACATTCCTTCAGAGGCCGCCACACTGCCCCTGGCCGCCATGACAGCGGCCCTCGGCCTGTACCAGATTCTGGGCCTTCCACTGCCTTGGAGCCCGACTAGTGCGCCACAGCCATTGGTCATCTACGGGGGCTCCACAGCCGTCGGGGCATTTGCCCTGAAGTTCGCCCAACTGTCGAACATTCACCCGCTTATTGTGGTGGCTGGCAAGGGTAGCGACTTTGTCGAGACACTCATCGACCGTAGCAAGGGCGACACGATCATTGACTACCGCAAGGGAGACCAGGCTGTCCAGACTAAGATCAAGTCCGCAGCAGCTGGCAAGCCCATTCACTTCGCATACGACGCGGTGTCGGAGAAGGGTAGCTACCAGAACCTGTGCGCATCGTTGACAGCCCCTGGCAAAATCACCGTTGTACTCCCACCCGCAGCAGACTACAAGATACCCGAGGGAATTAGCATCGAACGAACCAACGTGGGATCGGTGCATAATTCACCCGCAGTGGGGAAGACGGTTGGAGATCGCGAGTTCGGAGCCGCTATCTTTTCCCTGATCGGGCGGGGCTTGGCTCAAGGGTGGTTCTCGGGACATCCGTACGAAGTGCGTCCGGGCGGACTGGCTGGTCTGCAAGAGGCATTGCGGGATCTGGAAGCTGGAAAAGCATCCGCAGTGAAATATGTAGTTAGGATTGCGGAAACCGCGGGCGTGCAGTAGATCGGACCTGTCACGGGCGCCCGTCGGGGTAGCATTCAAATCATCTACATAAACATGCCGTTGTGACTAGCGAAGAACTAAGAAGCTGAATAGCATCCATAGAGGGAAGGGACCCGAGAAGTGGGTTCGACAGGAACAATCAGGGACGCGGTATTATTCACCCATGGTTCGATGATTGGCGATTCACAGTCACGACCGGCTCCACGTGCCAGGAAACGGCACCGCATAAGGTCCGAAGCCCGGAAAGCTAAAGCCAAGCGAAGCCGCGTGCCTGGATTTGACTCGGATGGGAAGATCGCTTGACCGGAAGATCTGCACGATCAATATCGAGACCCGGCGTGGGTTGCCTGTTTGGAATGATTGGTCTGAGGAGATCGGCACTGGGCTTCATTCCAGACATATAAAACCTCCTTGGGCAGCATGGGGAATCAACACAGCTTTCACGACTATTACAGTCGAGTAAATACTGCCGATCATGGTCGGGGCTTCATCGGTGATCAAGGCTATGCCCTTGTTGGTTGCATCTGCTTTTGCGAGCGTCAACTACCCTACGATTCCTGATGATTTGACGACCCCCTTCCAACAGCGTCTGGCTGTTTATGGACCGACCTGTAAGATAAGTGGGAATTGTATCGAGTGACTATAGCTGAATTGTGAATAGCCATGTCGGTGGGGTGGAACACTTATGAGAAGATGAGCAGCAGCTGTGTTGCCTACGGTACCTCTGCCGATGACCTGAGCACAACTCTGTGCTCCTCATCTGACCCCACGACTTATACCACTTCTCGAACCTGGTCTAACACGGTCATTTTGACTGGTTTGACTCCGGCCACCACCTACTACTATAAGATTCAGTCGACCAACTCGAGCGTGGATCACTTCCTGAGTCCCCGTACACCGGGTGACACGACCGCGTTCAACATGGACGTAGTTATTGACCTTGGTGTTTATGGCGCCAATGGTTATACCACCACAAAGCGTGACGCGATCCCTTACATCGAGCCTGATCTCAACCACACCACCATTGGCGCTCTTGCCCGAACCATCGATGACTACGAGCTTGTCATCCATCCCGGCGACTTCGCCTACGCCGATGACTGGTACCTGAAGCTGTCTAACCTGCTTCAGGGTAAGGAGGCCTACGAGTCCATCCTCGAGCAGTTCTATGACCAGCTCGCCCCAATTGCCGGCCGCAAGGCCTACATGGCGAGCCCTGGTAATCACGAAGCCGACTGCAGCGAGGTCCCTTACCTTCTCGAGCTTTGCCCCGAGGGCCAGAAGAACTTCACGGATTTCCTGCACCGCTTCGACACCACCATGCCCGACCCCTTCACTTCATCTTCGACCAACACTACCGCCCAGGCCCTCGCCGCCAAGGCCAAGACCTATGCCAACCCACCCTTCTGGTACTCCTTCGAGTACGGCATGGCCCACGTTGTCATGATCAACACCGAGACCGACTTCCCGGACGCACCCGATGGCACAGACGGCTCCGCCAACCTGGACAGCGGTCCTTTCGGCACAAGCGGCCAACAAATCGACTTCCTCACCGCGGACCTCGCCTCCGTCGACCGCAGCGTCACCCCCTGGCTCATTGTCGCCGGTCACCGCCCCTGGTACACCACTGGTTCCGATAACGGCTGCGACGCTTGCCAGGAGGCATTTGAGGATCTGTTCTACAAGTATGGTGTCGACCTCGGAGTCTTCGGCCACGTCCATAACTCCCAGCGCTTCTTGCCCGTTTACAATGGTACCGCTGATGCCAATGGCATGACTGATCCCAAGGCGCCAATGTATATCATTGCTGGTGGCCCGGGCAACATTGAGGGTCTTAGCTCTGTTGGCACTAAGCCTTCGTATACCGAATTTGCGTATGCCGATGACTACAGCTATGCTCAGTTGAAGTTTTTGGATGCGAATAACCTCCAGGTTGATTTCATTCGGTCAGAGACTGGTGTTGTTCTGGATTCTAGTACTTTGTACAAGAGCCACAATGTACCGTTTGTTGTGCAATAGATCGAGTTAGTCTCGAATTGGGTTATGTGATTATTGTGAGATGATTGAGGGAAAAATTGTATAGCGAGATTTTGTATTGTGAGCTCATCTCTTGTTGGGATCTGAATTTCACTAGATGCCTTTCGGGCTATAAAGAGTTGTAATAAGTTCATCAATTCCCACTCATAGTCTCACTAAATTTGCGAGAGGGGGATTGCCAACGGGTGGAGAGGTGTAGGGATATTGAAGCTGTTAGTAAATACATTTCGGGTGATCCTTTACATTCATACGTCGCTTGTAAACCTCACGCTGCAATTATTGATTGTGTGGACAGGAAGTCATAGAAAAGAATATCCAGCAATAGATTCTGTCTGAAATAATTTTTATAAAGATTCTAGTGTGAACAAGTAAGTGCTTGGGGGTCGGTGACAGAGAGTATGGTTTAGTCATTTTGGCACAATAGCCGCTATTACCCCTCTGTAGACGTCATTACCTCGACCATTTCGAATCGGACTCCACCCAAGGCAGCAGCAGGAACAGCACACTGAACCTACCCTTGAAAATGTTGAAATTCACTTCTGCTATGATCAAACATCGACCTGGGCAGCGAGAGAAGACTGTGTACCGACTTCGCCCCCATCACGGTTGCGAGGCATCGGCACTCTCAACCTCTGCCGATCACTGTCCGTCATGAATAGCAGCGGCCCTCTTTTCATTGCCCAGGAGGCTCTTTGCTTCTATCCAATCAGCACCATCTACGACTCGTGTCCGCGCTATCTTTTTTATGCCTTGTTACTCGCCAGTTGCTTGACGCGATGGACTGGATGGCTTGCAGATGTCTTTTTGGGCGCTGCCGCGACGTATGCAGGTACAGCTGCGATACAGTCGTTCATCTTGGTTGCGAGTCCTCCAAAAAGACAGCCTCCTTCGCCTGTGACGATTCCATACATATCTGACAATACAACACTGTGGAATACCTTCCCTCAATTAATCACGCAGAGGAGCGAGGTCACGATACAGCCTGCGTCTCTTGAACTGGATGGTGACGCAGTTCTTGCGATCGTTGTCACGGGCTATCTCGTCTTCCTCCCGCTACAGTGCTGGTCACGAGTTCTGACCCATGAAAGAGCTCGAAATTTGCTGTTTTATGTGTGGAACATGCTTATGTTCGCCGGATCTATTTGCTGCCTGGTCTATGCTGGGAGAAAAGACTCGATCCCCACGCAATACATGTTCTGCTACCCCGATATTGCACCACAAGAGCAAACCTCCAGCGATGGCTGGGAGAGTGAATGGAGGACAGGTACCTGGAATAAAAGTGTCTGGAATACCTTTTCCAACATATCTCACTGGGGAGAAATCGGCGACATCTGTTACAACCCCTGCTTCAACTCGAGCCATATTCTTCGAGAGCCAACTCAGTTACAATCATGGGTTGCCTCCAAGGATTCTGACTTGGCGCACCCGAACCGCTTTTGGAACAAAATCATATACTCGAATCGCTACATCTACAGCCTCATTGTCCTCTGTCTTGTACTGAACATTGTGCATCTAACATTCAAATGGTTACCGTACAAATCTCATATCCCGTCTGCCCAAATCGTTGTGATATGGAAGGAAAGGAAATCAATATGGCATAGCTTCAAGCAGGAACTCAAAGACGCACTCTTGAGCTCCAGGGTGGAACAAGACGAAGTGAAAGGAAATGGGGCTCCTACTGGCAAAATGTCTAGATGGAGCCGCATTCGACCTGTTTTCACCATTCGCTACCTCAGGGCTTTCCTGCGCGTGGTCACGGATGCATTCATACTTTTTGGACTACTTTTCAGCATGATCGTCAGCCCACTAACAATAATCGCCTTCGTCGTGTGGATCGAGTGGTGGATCAGCAATGACGGGCCTTCACAGGAGCACCCGAATCAGGTGGGGCAATGGTCATATTTGGTTTCAATCGCTCTATTGCTTGTGTCAGCGGCTATCCTATCGCTGAAATACAAATTAGCAACGAAATCCGAATTGGATACCGAGATCGAGAAGACGAAGACTCATCTCGAAAAGCTCCAACAGAGCAGGGATGCCCGGTCGCCATCAGAGACAGTCGCGTTGACTGCTTCGGCAGACTGAGCTCTGGAATTGCATCTTAGACTCCTGTATCAGCTATTTTTCTTTTATAAATGATCAAATAATGTACAAAACGAGCCCTGTTAATATCCATTGCCCCTCTATCGCCAGATTTTAGCGCCATCCAGCCATGTAATAACCAAGCGCCCAGTCTACAATCAAACTAGGACTTGGCGTACAGTTCAACATCCAAGTCAAATATAGCCCAAACTCAAACCCCGGACGTTACTTGGCATGTGTGCGGGGTGATTAGTTTGTGCATCTCTTTATTGGCGTTAGAGTCGGCAGCGACCTGGTCGTCGCGAATCAATTCTGCAATTTGCCGGCCCCCTGAACCACTTGATTCGATGGGATTGATTTAACTTCCGTCTTGGGGCTCGCTTAGACCTGATATACATCGTATGGTGTCCAAGCGAGTGTTACATTTGACCAGACGCCTTGGCGGTATGCCCCTCAATGTCTGTGCTTTGAATATTATTTATCGCAATGGATAGCTCTGAATTGTGGAGTTTTCTCCTGAAAAGCCGAAGCAACTATGACTGCTTCACAAGAAAAGGGTACTCAAGAGTTTGTCGAAGATGTATCGCGTACAGATACAGTCAATGATCCTCAGGCACAACACGTACCACTATGGCAGTCTATGAAGAAATGGCCGAGAGTTGTCGCATACTGCCTAATACTAAGTTCTGCCATCCTCTTGTATGGTTATGATCTGGTCATCGTGGGATCTGTTTCTGCGATGCCTTCATTCCAGTATGTCCAAACTTCCAACTCTTATGCTTTCACTAACAAAGCCCGCGCATCAAAGGCACAGCTTCGGTGAAAAATTCGGAAAACGATTTATCATACCTTCGATGTGGCTCTCCCTTTGGAACGTCGCTAGTCCGATCGGCATGATGGTCGGGTCTATGATTGGTGGCCAGTTTCAAGATCGCGGTGGACGACGCATTTCTCTGGCAACAGGCGCCTTTTTCTCAGCCATCGCCGTCGCTATCTGCTATGTCGCCGATCTGCCTGATGATTTAACTGCGCGGAGAGGTGTATTCTTTGTCGGAAAGATTTTCCAGGGAGTTTGTCTCGGTATTCTCCTTTGCGTGGTGCAGACCTACATGTCCGAAGTCCTTCCTGTCCTACTCCGAGGGCCGATTATTGCATTTTTGCCTATCTTCACACTTCTCGGACAGCTTATCGGATCGGTTGTTGTTTATACCTCTTTAAAATACCCGGGCGCAGAAAGCTACCGGATTCCTTTCGCATCCCAATGGCCATTTTCGGCTATCACCTTTCTCCTCGCTGCTATCTTGCCGGAAAGTCCGACTTGGTTGATGAGAAGAGGAAGAGCGGATAAGGCTTTGAAAGCGCAGAAACGGTTGGAAAGACCTGGTGTTGATTCCAAAGCAATTATCGAGGATCTGAGGATTGCTATACTAGCGGAAGAAGAGGCGAGAGGCACAAATACTTATATGGATTGCTTCAGGGGCGTTAATCTGCGCAGAACGATGGTCGTGTCATTGGCAAACTCTTTACCCCAACTTTTCGGTCTACAATTGTTGGCGAATGCTTCCTACTTTGCACAGACTGTGGGGATGGGATCCGCCAACAGTCTTATTTTTCTTATTCTCGGCATCGGCCTCGGTTTGATTGCGAACCTTGGCAGTCTGTGGGTATTGAATGGATTCGGCAGGCGTTTTCTAGTGCTACTGACCCTATCCATCACACTCGTTCTCTGGTTGGCAATGGGAATAGCTGGATGTTTCCCGGGAGTCGTCACAATATGGTACACCTCTGTCACAATGATGATCGTCACGATGGTCTGTGGTCTCGGTATTTGGCCAGCTTCCCATGTCATTGCCGCCGAAACATCATCACTGCAACTTCGTGCCAAGACTCAGGGCATCGGCTGGTTCGTGAGCGGTGTTGCTCAGGGGGTTTTCTCGATCAGTCTGCCGTATATCTACAATCTGGACGCGGGTAACCTCAAAGCTAAGACTGGGTTTGTTATGGCTGGGTTTTCAGCGGTTGGTGTTCTTGCGACTTGGATTTGGGTACCGGAAATGAAGGGTCGGTCACCTATGGAGATCGATCGCATGTTTTCGTTGAGGCTCAAGACTCGTGATTTCAAGAATTGGAGAAGTGATGTGGTTATGGAGAAGGAAGTTGACCCGCTGAAGCAGTCAGGCGTGGTATGAATGTGAGATGCTTGTAATTGAGTTCATGCGGAGTCATACTGAAAATATATACATACAACTATTCTGGAAAATATTAGCCGGAAGCACTCCTCCAACATAATTGTATAGAAATACATCCATTGAGTCGCATTAATTTTCTACTCTGTCGGCGCCTGCGTACAGACCGCTGTCAAGATACGTTGCAATTCGGCCACTTGCTCTAGGAGCTGTGCGTTGGGCCCTTCGCACATTTCCTGCTCTCCCCGTATACTCTCAGCATCCTGGACCCGTCGATCAAGACCCGGGCATAGCAGGTGTAAATATTGCAATTGGCACAATAACAGCTGAGCCCTCTTCTTCGTTTCTGTGGCGCGCGGGAGATTAATTTCCCCAATGCTCAACGGAATGGTCAATGGGACGGCATACAATGAATTTGCCGTCCCATTGACCTGTCGCGAGAGCTTAAGCTGATCACCCGTCTGGCTACTGTTCAAATGATCGGATTTGACTGGCGGACGAGTGGGGTTAGCGCCCGGTTGTGCTCGCAAGGGGACTGACGGGAGCTGCCTGCCAATCTCGGATTGATACAGAGCTTGATATAAAGTGAGGATTTTGGAGACAACCCCGCCTATAATCAGAAGCGTGGACGCATCCTGGGCGCAGGCACTTAGTGCGGGAGTTCAAATATCCCTTGGGTTAAAAGAGATTATCGCTAGTGTCATGTGTTCACCTGCATGTCGGGTAAGCAGTAGAAACAGATTCAGTGAAGTAAGCTCAACAAAGAATCGGTGATCAAGATATCATCAGCAACTCAACGATGTTGAAACAGTGTACGGGTAACAACGAACGATTAACCATGTTCACAGCAGACGGTAAGCCGTGAATGGTTAGCAGCAAAATCAAACGTACAACTGCGAATAGACAACAAACTGACAGCAATAAACGGTGAGTAGCAAGCGGTCAAGAATAAACTATAGGTAATCTATAGGAAACCCATAGACGGGTCAGGGCTTGCTGCCTAAACGTGGGCAACCTATGGGTTAGCTCATAGGTCGAACCTTCCGCTTATGAACAGCCTATGTCTATGTCAATGTCTAATATGAGGCTCATAACGACGTCACCACCGCGCAAGCTTTGTAGTAACTTCTTAAAAAATCAGAGAATATAAAATCCTTGGACCCTGGTGTTTCAATGAATTTACCTAAATGCGGAATGACTCAACATGTCTGACTCCTCGGCCACCACGTTTCCAAATTTCACTCTATTGCCGGTCGAGATACAGCTTCAAGTCATTTCGTACCTTGACTTCATTTCGTCCTATTGCTTGTGGAAAACAAACGATTATTACAAATCCATCGTAAAGCCGTCTCGGCCTACACGAGAAGAGCATCGACAATTGCTCTTTCACCAAGAGGGCTGGCAAGAGCAAGTTTCACCTCCATGGAATTTAGTGCTACCTTCATTAAGTTCTTATTACTGATTTCCCCAGGTTTACTGGCTTCTATGTTTGCACAGACTGTGAAAGGCTTCGCCATCGTAAATTCTTTTCCTACGACCAAATACATCGGAAGGCCACAAACAAAATAAACCCATATAATACATATGACACGCGATATCTTGCTCATGAAAACCACAATCTTCGACTGTGCATGGATTGCGCCCATTCGGTGGCTCCCTGGCAGCCTTCTGGACTGACAGGATGGACCACGCAGCCGATCAATTATCAAAAGGGAGAGATGTTTATCAGTGACGAGCGTTGTTGGTTTTACTGCAAAAGTTGCTTTAGGCTTGCAAAAACAGGGTCATACTGTCTGTCCTGCCATTGCTGTGGACGTTGCGTCTCGGGCAGCAAGAGAACCTGGACGAAGGGGAGAAGGTGGACAGCATTAGTCGACAGATATACGTGTCCGAAGTGCTCTAAGTATACCTATGGTAGGTTGCAAAAATCCGAGCTTTTTAGGAGTCTGCTGCAAATTTGCTGGTTATTTTATGGATCGCGTCCCCTCCCCGACCACGAACTTCTCAAATACTCCAAGGAAGAGAGCAAAAGAACGCTGACTGAAGTGGGACAAAGACAAACTGAGCGAGAGATTAATGGCTCTGTGGATTCGAATACGGCTGATGGATATGGAACTGAGAACGACTCAAATAGTTTGACGGTCAATTGGATCAGGGGAGGCTGGATCAGGAAGGATAGGCCTGGGAAGATTTTCAAATCAAAAACACCGATACGACGGAAGAAAAATTGGCTAAAGAGAAAGCCATGCAGACGATGAAGTTGGTCAACTCTCTTCGTCAATTCAGGTGCGTGTGACGGATGGTGCCCGCGAAAGCGATCCGCATCGTATCAGACGAAGTCGTCGGAATTCGACGACTTGCCATATCGGTGTGCATCGTATCATGTCTTCCATCCCACGATCCACAAATCTGTGCTTCTCACTGTCGCGCTCTGAGATCTCGCAGCATTCCCCAAATTGCCAAGCGCGATACCTCCTCGCACTCAGCATCAACAGTATTTGCCAGACGACGACCCCATTTAGCGTATTATGACTACACGAGATGTATCGCTTTATTTGCTCATTGTTCTTCTTTGGACGACCACAGTGAGGCTTTGTTCCATTGATCACTTTTTGCTGAAAGCGCTTTTTTGTATTCTGTAGTCCTGCGTGAGATATTCTAATACTTGCTAATTTTGGTTGGCGCTACGCCATCTTCGAGAGCAGCGATAATAATAACATGTGTTTCTCATGGTAGAACCAGGCCTTTCGTCTGCATCCTATTGCTTTGATTGCTTGTTACAGGCGAGTTGTTGAAGATAGAGGGAGTTCATATGGATATTGTTGAGATGGACAGTGTTGATGGTGTCGAGTTCTTTTGCTTAATTGGGCTTCGAAGCTTCATAGGAGAGTCCTTCCTCGTGTTCAATAGTGTGCCGCTGATCACATAGGCGGAAACCGAAGATCCTCCATGTTGGCGCGGAGGCGTGGATCCGTTGGGTTGGAATTAGACGCGGATTCCGACAGCACTTTTGCCGGAGCAGTTGGCTAGTTTGTATCGGTAGGCGATGTTAATTGCCGGCATTGGGCAGCTGTCATTATGTTAGTGGGATTGTCGGGCTGGTTTCACGAGCTTACCTAGGGTCATATGTTGGTTCTTCAGTTGCCATTATAGCTGTTCAACAAATGAAACAAATTTCCTTTTCGTCACGCTGACCATAACCTTTGAAAGAGCTTTGTTGTAAAGTGCTTGAAACCAATGCATGGCTTGCTTCGCCTTTATACCTATAGACCTACCAAGGTTCTTGATTTTGGTAGTGTAGGTTTCTTGGGGTTTCGCTGAGTAGCCAAAAGGCCATTGGAAAGACATATTCCCGGATAGGCTATAGTGTCTTGAAGTTTGAGGTTTAGTTCGTGAGGAATGCCCCGTCTTTCGCGCGGTGGCGCGGGGACCCGCGATAAGCTCCGATAGGTTATTGATAGCCTAAGCGGCATACTCGTCGCCACGCCTGGATTCACGGAGGCAATTGGTGTGACCTGAATTGACGTAGTTCAGATGAAGTTACATACGGTCTGTAGAATGTTCCCTAAGGCGAAATCTTTCTTGGGTGCTCAAATTGGCCACTCCCGATGGTTGGCCCAGGCGATGCTACCACTGCTCAGTCTTCGTGTTCTTTCAATGCATCTGCCACTTGAGAAGGAACGTGAAGTCTAGATACTGCATAAGAAGGTTGCTGGATACACACCCGGAAACAACGGTCATCCTCTCTACATAATCCACCATGCCGGAAATTAAACTCCAGTCGGCCATCATTATGAAAGGCCTAGGCGAAGCACACGTCGTTGAAGACTTATCCATTCCATCGCCTGGAATTGGTGAGGTCTTAATCCGAGTACAAGCCGTATCTCTGAATCCAGCGGACTGGATCGCGCGTGATAAGCTCGGAAGACCTGGTGCTGGCTTGGGATTTGATTTCGCGGGCACGGTATTAGAAGTGGGGGAAGGCGCTCAGAAAGCAAGATCTGTCGGGGACCGTGTGGCTGGATTTGTTCACGCATGTAGGAAACTTGAACTCTTTCAATTCACCATAGAGACTGACGGAGCACAGGTCATGGTGCCAACTATTCTGCCGGTGCTTTCCGTGAATATTTGATAGCAGATGCGGCTCTATTAATCCACGTACCCTCTTATGTGGAATTCACCGAGGCAGCCACGCTTGGTATGGGTGTTAGCACCGCAGCTCAACAACTCTACCAGAACTTACCATTACCAGTCCCCTGTAACACGTTTGTCCGCACAAACCATGCTACTCTGATCTATGGGGGAGGTACCGCAACTGGAAGCATTGCGATTCAGCTAGCCAAATTGTATTCAAACAATCCAATCCCTAGGTCCTACTTTTACTAAATATGTCACAGATCCGGCTTCAGAGTAATAACAACCTGCTCCGAAGAGAACATCCCCAGGCTCCTCACCCTAGGTGCAGACGCCGTAATCAACTATAATCAACTCGACGCGATCCGCCGAGTCCGCCACCACATCGAGGACTGCGGTCTTTCCGTAATTCTAGACTGCATCTCCACGGATGCAACCGCCGCGTTCTGCTACCAATGCTTCGCGCCCCCGTTGAGCGCTGGAAACGAAAACGCGCCGTGGACATTCTACTACTCCTCACTGAATCCTGTGAAGAATCTCCCACCGCCGCCCATCATGATCCCGGAGTCGGCCAACATTCATGCAGAGTGGAGTATGGTTTTCACCTGCTTTGGGAGACGGTTTACTATGGTGAACGAGGAGATTGGCCTGAAGCAGACGTGGGAGCCGTGGGCTGTTGATAGGGAGTTTATGACTTTCTTTTATCGTTGTGTCGAGCAGATCATTCCGTTAGGTAAAATTAAACTTATGCCGGTTGAGACGAGGGAAGGGGGCCTTCGGGGGGTTCTGGAAGGTATTCAGCTTGTTAAAGACGGGGGTTCGCGAGGAAAGAAATTGGTTTATGCCCTGTGACGGGTCAAGTACGTCTTTCTGTGAAAATGTGCCACTTCATTAACGCGTGGTATCGATTAAATTAAGTATTAGTGAATTAGATGTAAAAGACTGCCAAGGAAATCAGCGCTGAGCCCAGAGCAATCCCCCAAGCACCAAACTGCTGAATGGAGGCTCCGTTCGTCTTCGTATTTGAGCTCTCGTCCTCGACGTTCAGGGTATTATTATTAAAGCCAACAGTCCGCTTCCAGGTCGGCTTAGAGGTATCATTCACGAGAACATCGGAGTGATAGCTATCGATGCTCCCTAGGAAGGTAATTTTCACCTTTCCTCGAGCCTCGATGTCGACAGTATTGAAGGTATTCTTTCCGGTCGGCTTCGGCGTAGCATCAAAGTATCCTTCGATCGTCAAGTTGGCGGTTTGGCCATCAAACTGCAGGCTGAGGACTGGATCTGGATATGAATAGTTGTTGCCCACATTGGCCCACCAGTCTTTGTTGATCAGATAGCCGTCCCATGCGACATCGCTTTTGCCGTCGCAGCTGGTCATGTTGAATTCAAGAAGCCCATCTCCGTAGTATTTGCTCAGCGTGCTTGACAGATTGTACGGTGCGCCCTTTGTTTCGATGATAGTGTAGTTGAAGTTGTCTTTGACATATAGAAGGTCGTCAAATGAGTACATAGGACTAATCTGATATTAGCACATGGCACATCTCCATGAAGAGGTGGTAACTGACTTGGAAGAAAGCAAGTCCCAGTTGGTCGGCATGACTGCCATTGTCTCGGTGGCCGGCAATGAGCTGAAATTGAAGTTGGGATCCCATGTCGTCAGGTAAGTGTTGATCGGGTTATTGCCAAGGTTATATTCGCCCGACCCAGTGACAGCAAGACGTGTTTCATAGTTGATGCTGACTGTCGTGCCGCGCAATTTGGGACAAGATTTCCAATCTTCATCATCCGAGGCGTTATCATCCGACGAAAGGCCTCCCCATGGTGTAAATTCGACTGTTGTGGTTCCATTATAGTATCTATTCCAATCAACATAGGCCCCACAATCAATAAGCAGCAAACTCACGATCCAACCCAATGATAGAGTCCACTTTCGGTAACGTTGGTCGGTCGGAAATTTAACGAGGGATCATAACTGGTGTCGTTCGCGGCTTCAGCGCACGCTGTTAAAAGAGTGGCTACAACCAAGTGGGTGAGGTGAAAAGCGCGCATGCTGTCGGGGTAGGATAAAAACGATTGAAGCCCGTATCCTCCAGTCCGGACCCTTCCATCCCTTATAAGGGAATTTCGACCTCCGGTTTCATAACCGCAGCTTTGCGCTAGTTAATAGAAAAAGGGACTTCGCCCGCACGCCTTTCTACTTTGGAGTTGGTTCAGTTAGAGGCTCATATTCCAAGCGAATCGGGGGCTTCCTGAGTCCCTGCCAAGCCCATTGTGGCTCCCATCTTTGATGCTCGATTGGTCTCCGAAGTTGCCAGCCAGGCACGGGGCCTCGGTGGCGCGACTGTCTCCAATCTTAGGGGTCCATTTTCACGGTAGGCTAATGTAAGCGAGGGATCATGGAATTTCATTTGTCTTGCAATCGACGGGTCCAAGGATTAGGAGGCTCAAGTTGGGATCATCCGAACTGGATTTTCGCGTGGGGCTATTTTTGGCTCCCGTTCGCAGGTGCCCGTGTGTTGGCAATGGCTTGTGCAACTTACTGCTCAGGGAAGTTGTTGCTCTGAATTGGAATTAAGTCCAATGTTATCTATTGAACGAGTCTTAGACGGTTACAAAGCGAAAGCTTTTCATCTCATGCTCATACTAGCTCATGGACCGTCAATCGTGATCCGACCATTTCGGTCCTATCTAGCTGCAATCGGTCCGGAGAAGAGTCCCCATCTATCCAGGATAGCTGCGAGAGTGGAAGAGGGCTCCAAAAGCCCTTTCGTATGTTTCATGTTGAGTCATGACCCGGAAGATGGCATTCTAGTCGTATGTCTGCTTGAAAACACGACTACTAAATTCTGATTATCGTACTTGGCCTCGCGGTAAGTCAACATGGATGTATTCACTTAACATGGCATGTTTGGAGTGGCAATTCCGCAAATCACTCCCCGAAAGATGGCTGTCCAAACGTGGGTAACCTATGGGTTGGGTCATGGGTCGAACCGTCTGCCCATGGACAACCCACGTCAATATCTTGCTAGAGAGGCCTTCATTGAAAACTTCCAGGAAGATCTTGAGAAAGACTACGAGAAGATCGACGGGCCGTGTCTCTATTTGTGTGACTGGATAGGCAACAATCTATAAAGGGTATGTCCAATAGTTTCGATTAGAAAACGAAAGTCTGCGTTGTCGTACGCTGGCTACAAAACGCGTACGTAAATGGGCGGAGCATTCCAAGGACTTATGGTGTCGCTCAGTAGAGCCAGGTTAGCCGCCGCCCACTGCCTTAATCAAACGATGACAGAGCTTAATCGTAGCCATGGCGGGGTGGAGCGTGAACTATCGTATACAGGATTACTAGCTTAGCACCGGCCGCTGGGATTTGATATTCGCGATCAAGATGCACTAGTGATTATGGACTTTCCCCCTAGGATAACTGCCAAGGTAGATTTCCCCTGCCTTGTTTTTTAAGCTGGTTTTGGACAAATCTCTAATTTGTTGCCTTCTAATTTTGAGACTCTATCCCCATTATTGTTTTCTCTCACGAATATCGTCGCCCAACTTCTCACTTCTTTGGCGGTGTATACCATTCTTTGCACTTTCAACCATGCATTTCTATGGTCTTTTTGCATTTGCCCTACTACAACCGGGTCTTGTTTGTGCTTCCCAAGAACATGAATATATGAAGCCTGGTGCGGAGACCAACACCACCCTCTATGCCTACGGCACCAATTCCTCGCAATGGCCAATCTCATTCCGTAAAGAAGACGGTACGGTTCTCTGACACATTTGGCTTCGCTAGCGCGCTATAATATCAGAGCTTCTCTACATCGCTGAAACCCCCGACAATGAAGAGGCCAATCTGGTCCCAGTCGAGTGGGATTTGGCCTCCATCACCGGCAAGTGCTGGATCGCCAACGCAACCTACACCAACGGCTCTCATGTCGGCTCGATGTTTGTCATGCCCAAACAAGATTACGCAGTGGGAATTTTGCCCGTTACCAGAGCCGCGTATATCAATGGCACTGTATCCGGATTTGCATTGTTCGCCTTGCAGCTCGTCTACGGCAACAACACTCTGCTGGAGGCTCAGTTCTGGGCGAAGGCGACCAACTGGACTGGTGTTTACGGGCTGACATGGACGCTCGACGATAGCAATCCTAATGGAGAACTCCCCGTCATAGTCAAGGCTTTAGAGGATTCTACCTCAAGGCTGAATTCTTCAATGCGGTTACCTGATCGAGGATTAAAGTCACATATCCAGGTCATATACCCGTCGCGGGTACGATGAGCGCATCTGGCTGCTTGGGAATACTTGTTACAGGAAAATAGTCTCCCAAGGATTTTTCTGATAGTTCGTGATAGTCAACAGAATCCCATTAACTTGAGACTAGGCGTTCCAAGGCGGCTATTTCCAGTGAAATGCAGGTCATGTTACGTATGGGGAAAGGGAAATCAACTCTCCGATGGTGAAGAGTTCAGCTGGGAGGAGTGTGAGGGATGTATCACGGCGTCAGTCGCAACTACTTTCCCCACCGTACCCATTGAACTCTTTGATTGAATTTGGTTCTAAACTTTTCTTTGACTAGGTTAACAGCCCGGAACCCTATCGGGTGTGAGTAATCCAAAAAAACTCCCCCTTCCTTTCCTCTTCTATTCCATACTGAACGCTTCAACGCCCCCAGATTTGAAGTTTCAACAGTCTATGCTCCCTCGGCCAACTTCCCCAATGCATCCCCCTCGACCATCATCTTCATCCACTCCTCCATCCCCTTCGCCCCAACCTGCTCGTAAAACTTGATCGAAGGTGTGTTCCACTTCAACACACTCCACTCAAGTCGTCGTCCCTTGACTTCAATAACCTGCTTCGCGAGATACTTCAACAGCATCAATCCGTATCCCCTTCCCCGCGCACCAGGCTGCACGTATAGATCTTCAAGGTAGATACCCGGTGCCGAGCGCCAGGTGGAGTAGTTGTAAAAGTACAGTGCCATTCCCACTGGAATTGGGGACGGGTTCTCGGCCGTTGCGGGGGGTGTAACTAGGGCTGTATAGACTGAGCCGCGCTTGGGTGGGTCGGACGGGAATGAGAGGGTGTTTGTGAGGGATTCGACGGTGGCTTCAACTTCGTGAAGGGCTTTCTCGTAGTCGGCGAGTTCGCGGATGAATTGGAGGATCAGAGGGACATCTGGGGGGTGTTAGTGGGGTTGTTTATATATAGAGGGGTTGTCCGAGGGGGGTAAAGGCATGGATATTTGGGGGTTTCTTACCCTCTGCCGTGGCGAGGCGGATGGTGGCTTGGTCGGACATGGTTTAGGTGGTGGGATTGGAGGAATTGGCAGGAATTGGAGGGGTTTTGTAGGCGGACCTCCGTAGGGCGTGTCGTAGGGTGTGAAAAGTGACATCCGGGGTTAAAAGTGGATCTGGAGATAATGTCCCGCATTGACCAATTGGATGCTCGGGATAAGTTCAAGGGTATAGCTAAGCAGCTAACTATCGTGGAAGTATAGATGGATTATCGCTACAGAGAGTGCTATCAGGGGTGGTATTGTACAGAACAAGAATCAAATGTGCAGGGTCTTCATCAACGGCATCACTTGGACATGATGGCCGACATCCACTTTTGCTCGTCCGTTCTGTGAAAGTCAGTATTCTTTCGAGGCATCGAAGATGTGGGCTCGACTTACCGGTCGAAATGAAGCAGCATTCCCAATACGGGAATCAGCTGTTTCTGATAGTTCTTGTCCCTCTGCTCCAGGAACTGTAGTAGGACATTCTTCAGGTACATATAGTCGATCGACCCGCCGCTGCCTCCGCCTCCACCAGAGGGAGTCACGCTTCGGCGGCTGGAGGTGCTGCGGTCTTGAGCAACTGGAGAGGCAAGACCACGTCGAGATCCGGAATCGATGGATGAGCGTGACGATGCACGGCCGGATTCCAGTCCGCGGAGACGCACGTCTTCACCGAGGGTCTTATGTGATCGTCGTAGCTTTTCCAGCCGGTTGTTGGTTTCCTCGACCGAGCGCCGAAGCTCGGCTCTTTCTTTTTCGAGGTCACGCACTTGCTTCTCGCTCTCGTCGAGTTGCTCGCGCAGGCCAGCCATAGCTTCGCGGATCTCAGTGACTTCTTGGGTTGATTTCTCAGAAATCTCCTCCAGTTCGTCACGACGGCGACGCCAATCTTTCTGCGAATCTTCGAGCTCTTCTTTATCTTGCTCGACGGTACGAAGTGCTCGTTCAGCTTCGCGGACCTTGGTCTTCAGCTCTTCTAGCTCTCGTGCCCGCCGACGACCCTGAGTGCTGGCTTCGTCTTCGGCACGGTCCCGCTCTTCAACGGCCGCCTCCATGCGTTCCTTGAAGTCACGAACCTTGGCCTCGGCCCGGCTCTCAATATCGTTGAGAAGACCTCGCATAGTCTGGGCCTCGCGCGTGCGCTCGCTCAGAAGACGATGGGCATCGGAAAGCTCCTCCTCCAGGCTCTCGCATTTCTCGCGCGCCTCCTTCATCTGCATAGCAACTTCTGAGGTCTGATCACGCATGTTGTTCATCAGACTCTGTGCACTAGCAGCCTGAGCGGTCTTCAACTGCGCGTCTTCGCGGAGACTCTCCAGTTCCTTGGTCAGCTGAGACATCTGCTCATCCATCTCACGCATCTTGGAACGTGTGCTCTTAAGCCCATCCTGTGCTTTCATAAGGTCTGCCACAGTTCTCTCCTTGGCATTGATGGCCTCTTGCTTCTTCGACTCGGCGGTGCGCAGTTCTGATTGCGCAACGCTGAGACTCTCCTCTGCCTTAAGGCGGCTGTCTGTTTCTTGGCGGATCTTCTTGTTCAAAGTGTTGACTTCGGAGTCACGCTCTGAGACCCGACTCTTAGTGTTCTTCAGCTCCTGGCGCAGATCTTCATGCTTGGCTTCAAGCGTTCGCAACTCAGTATTCTTTCCGCTTAGTGTCTCCTTGACGGTCTTCAACTCGGCGGATTCAGTACGCAGGGTACGCAGCTCAGGCTGAATCTTCTGGAAATTCTCACGCAGGTCGGTAAGGTCCTTGAATCGAGTGGCTGCGAGCTGCTGGGCGGCAGACAGGTCCGTCTCGAGGGTAGCGGCATGTACCTTGACACGTTCAAATTCATCTTTTAACTCGTTGAACACCTTCTCCGAGTCGGCGGTATTTGTTGTGTGGCTGGAACGGACTTCGACCAGCTCCTTCTCCAACTTGCCGATGGTCTCTTCCAAGGCAGATTTCTGGGCTGTGAGCTCCTTGATCTTGTCTTTAGCTGTGACGTGTTCTTGTCCAACAGTGACCAGATCATCACGTAGAGAGTCAATTTCCTCCTTCAAGTCCTCTTCACCCTTGAGCTTATCGCTTAGGCGGTCGATGGCTGCCTCCTTTTCGGATAGTTGTTTGGTGAGAGCTTCGATCTTTTCCTTGAGCTCTTCCAGCTCTGCGGAAGATGCTGCAGGCTCTATCGTAGCTGGCTCTGCTTTGGAGGTAGGAGTAGGTTCCGTAGGCTTGGGAGTCTCTGCTGCTGCGTTGCCACCCTTCTTCTTTTTCTTGTTCTTCTTCTTTCCACCGCCACCACCTCCGGCCGCCGCAGTTGCAGCCGCAGTCTGGGGGTCTTCCTCGGCAGTAGTCGAAGTCGGTTCCTCTGCCTTCTCAGCAGGTGCAAGGGTCTTGCGAATCTCCTCGAAATCGGCCTTCTTTCCAGCGGAAACATTCTCCTTGGCGGATTTCCAAGCAGCGCTATCCTTCAAGTTCTCGTCCACAAAATTAACGATGCTCTGAAGCTTGGTGGAGCTCTCCGACTTTTGGCTGATCTCTGCCTTCAGGTCGGACACAGTCGATTCAGAGTCTTTAAGCTGTGAGCGAAGACTGTCCACGAGACCCTGGACAACACCGAGCTTCTTCTCACTGGCAACCTTGTCCTTCTTAGCCTCTTCCAATTGAGAGACCAACTCGGGGCTCGGCTCCGTCTTGCTCGTTTTCTCGGCTTCGACAGCCTGGGCTTGGAGCTTCTCGATCTCCTCACTCTTCGCCTTGAGTTCGGTCTCGAGCTTCTTGGCCTCGGCAGTGGCGTTCTCAATCGAAGACTCCGCTGCGGCAAGCTTTATCTTCAGCTCATCAATCTCACCCTTGGAAGCCTTGAGGGTTTTGATCTCCGCGTCCAGCTTATCCTTGGTTTCGCGCAACTCAACAAGCTCCCGAGTCGAAGTCTCCAGGTTCTGTACCATTCCTTCCGTAGACTCGCGAGTAACAGACATGTCCTTCTTGAGCTTCTCGACTTCGGTCTTGAGAGTTTCCACTTCCTCTTGCTTCTCCTTCAATTCTCCCTCCAATCGAGGAACCTCATTATCGAAAGAGAAGAATTCTTCGCTGGTCTCCTTGTCCTCCGGCGACTTCGACTTCGTTTCTTCCTTTGTAGAAGCCTCCTGTTTGAACCCAGCAACCTCGTCCCATGCATCCTTGGCGGACTTTTGCGCCTCTTCCATTTTCTTCTTACAGCCGTCCCGGTCGGTCGTGACGCGCTTCAGTTCCTCCACCACCATATCGGTCTTGAGCGACATCTGGTTGAGATACTCGGTAAGCGCTTTCGGTTCGCCGATCGAGGTGAGGGGAGTGTTTTCGCGGAGGGCGGCTTCGAATGGTTCGATGGACAGAACACGCGAATGCGCAACACGGTACGCTTTGAGGAGTTCTAATCACGGGGTTAGTCCTGTGAGTGCCATTGTCGCATTTGTCGCGTGACGACATACCATGGTATCGTGACTCAAGTTTATCGAGCCTGCGCAATTTGGCTTTGACTTCTGCCGGTAACTCAGAGGGTTTCTGATCGCTAGACTCCGTGGCCGGTGTTGACGCGGCCGTTGATTCGGTGGTTGTCGTGCTTTCTGTCTTCTCCGAACTCTCGCCTTCGGCCGGGGTCTTCATTTCCGAAACGGAGTCGGAGGTCTCTGGGCGAGGCGTACCTGAGCGACTAGACTCATCGTCATCACCGATGGCAAACTCGGCCTCGAATTCATTGGGGTCAGGTCCGCGAACGGGGGTGCCGCTGTTTCGGCGGGGGCGCCGTTGACCGGGAGAGTTGGTACTTGGTGCCGGACGACGGGCGGACTTTGATCGAGAGAGATTGTCTTGCGCGGTTTTCTGGCGAGCCTGCTCCTCTGCAATCCGAGAGTCGATGGCGTCGCGGAAGCGCTGGACAGGTCAGCATCAAGACAAAAGGCTAGGAACGGAGAAACAAACCTGAAACATCGCCGCAACAGGTCTATTGACCAAAACCACCAATTCAATGAACGCAAGAGGGAAGAGGGCGAGATGGATGAAGAGGAGGAGTAGGTGGTAAGGGAGCGGAGTGAGGGGGCCCATGAAGCGCGGAGAGACACCTGGGCATTCAACTTGGCCTCAGCCGAAAGACCGCGTCGGAGTTCCGAGCTCGGGCCAGGTACGTTGAACATGGAACACCTATTAAATGGCATCTGATAGATGAAAAGCATGGGTTGTCTCTATTCTAAGCCATTTCGATATGCTCTGCAATTTTTGGAATCTTGTTTGTATGTTATTAGGTACCTAGGCACTTATTTCTAGGTCGTGTTCCAGGGGTTGTGCACTTTTCTTGCCAGTGTGTGCCGTTATATATTGCGGCGATCAGCCATGCTCCAAGGTCGCAGCCCAGATAAGATCTAATTATTCACCCAGGGAGTCTAATAAGGATCCAGGTGAATCCAGATCTACAATCTGGAAACCTGGGAGCCTTAGAACCAGTCACCGAAATGATGAGCAAATTCCAATGAGACATCTGGAATGGCATGCTAGTGACTGCAGGTGTAAAGTGCGGTTGTCGGCCAAGACAAACATAGAAATGTGCCCACCTCCAAACCGACCCCAAAACGAGACGAACCTACGACAGCCTACGAGATAGCTTGACCAGAGCACGTTCCACTACTCAAAGCTCTCCTAGGAACATCTCAAGGCTCGTTATCTTTGTCCACTACCATTCCTACTACTACCACCATACTGCAGCTGTGATCTGCACCGCCTCGGGTAGAAGATATCCCTGTGCGGGCGTCTCCCCTCATTTCCATCTCCTCCATCCACCGATGACAGGGCCCGCACGTTTCCGATGCTGCGCCTAACTTGGCCCAAAGGGTCGGACTTAACTTCGCTTTGACGGGACTTTGAGGAACCCGGTCGAAAACAAGTTCAGGAAAGCGGAGCCCCTACAGCTGCCCCCCTCCAACCATGGCGAACGGATTAGCTCCGTCACTCGCCCTCAGCCTAACGGCTGCAGCTTCATCCTCCAGCTTGACTATTGCTTTACCCGCGTCTACTTCGCTTCCCCCGCCCTTCTTTCCCCCGACCCCTTCAACTATGGCGGGGTGGATTGGTTGGGTCTTGACCTTGGTCTTTCACGTCATTCCCCGCGGCCTGTACTGGCTCATTACCTTCACTACTATCACCGTGCCTACGTGGCTTTTTACGCTCTTCTCAATGAGCTTGACTTTCACCATGAATTTCACAACGCTGTATGTCTTTCTCATTGATTTTCGCAAACACTGTTAGCTAATCAATTGCTGTCTTTTTAGCATGTTGATCGTTCTCGCCGTGATCTCGACCGTCAGCTGGTTCGTTCGATACCGCTTCTTGAATATGTACAGCCGTTTACCTCCGGAGCCACAACGCAAAGAAGCACAGGTTGATCTCTTCCCTGATATACAGGAAGGCGACGTCAAGGCCGGACTGGCCAACTACCTCGATGAGTTCCTCAGCGCCATCAAGGTGTTTGGATATCTCGAGCGGCCGGTCTTTCATGAATTGACGCGGACAATGCAGACAAGGAAGCTTATCGCCGGAGAAACGCTCATGCTAGAAGAGGAAAAGGGCTTTTGTTTAGTGGTGGATGGTCTGGTTCAGATCTTCGTCAAGTCGATGCGGGAGGGAAAGACAGTGTCAGAGGAGGACCTCCACTTGGACGAAGTCACCTCTGAAGAGGAGGGAGACCCATTGCACGGTCGACAGGGATATCAGCTTTTGACCGAGGTGAAGAATGGCGCGTCCATGTCTTCTCTGTTCTCCATCCTGTCGCTGTTCACCGAGGACATCCAACTCCGCACGTCACGGAACTCTAGCTCCAGCACTTCTAGCATGGAGCCTAGTATCGCCCAGGTGGCCGACTCGCTACCGGTCAGCCCCAGTGTCGGGATGGTTGACAGCCCTTTGACCGGTGCGAGAGACTTTGGCTCACCGACGCCTACCAATGGCCAACCCGGCTCTCTGCCCTCAGTTCCTCCATTGCACCTTGGAGAAAGTCACACCATGCCCCAGCGCCCTCCACAGCCTGGGCCTCGACAAAAAAAGAGACGTAAGAAGTCTGTTCACCCAGATATTGTCGCCCGTGCCACAGTGGACACTACTATCGCTATCATCCCTGCCAGTGCTTTTCGCCGCCTGACCCGGGTCTACCCCCGAGCGACGGCCCATATTGTACAGGTTATCCTAACGCGCCTTCAACGTGTGACATTTGCGACCGCCCACTCGTACCTGGGCTTGACCACAGACGTCCTTGGTATCGAGAAACAGATGACCAAGTTTACCAGCTGGGATCTGCCCAATGACCTTCGCGGAGGCGCTCTTGATCGCCTTAAGGATAAGTTTATGCGCGAGCGAGACCGCCTTGGTCCCGAAGAAGTCTGCAAGGGTATTGCACTCCACAACCCATCAGCCGGTCGGCGACGCTCGAGCAGTTCTCTCCAGAAAGATGCTGTTCTCCAAGCTCGTCTGGCCAGCGAACGTCGGCCTATGGCCCTTACTCCCACATCTCCAAAAGAGCCACTACGACAACCGAACAATCTCAATGACCGTGACACTAGCGGAGTCAGTCCGGGTGATCTTCTGTCTACTATTCAGCTCTCACGGTTCGGACCACGCTTTGATAACCTCGGACCACAACTTGCAAGTCCTTTGACTGAGCGTGAACGCCCTCTGTTCCGCCCCTCTAACATGATGGATGGCCGACCTTCCACCTTCCAGCGCAAAGATTCGGTAGACGAGGACACTCTCTTCCGCGATTCCATCCTGGATTGTATCATGAAAGGCATCGGGTTGACCGAAGGTACCAATGAAACTCTGCAAAAAGGTAGCCACGTGTCTGGTGATGCCTCTCCAAGGTTACTTTCCTACGACTCGCGTCGGCAGAAGGCTGTCTTCTCCAATGCCTTCGGGTTCATTGATCCCTACGAGGGATCCGGCGATGGCGAAACCGAGTCCATGATGTCGATGTCCGTGACCAGCGCCGGTGGCACGTCCCCAGTTGTCAACCTCCGTGAAGAACTCCGCCATGACATCGAAGTGGTTTACTTCCCGCAAGGCTCTGTTCTGGTCGAGCAGGGCGAGCGCCACCCAGGTCTATACTACGTGATCGACGGCTTCTTGGATGTAGGTATTCCGATCGATGACCGCGGTGATGATCTCGTCGGCACATCTCGGCCGTCCGGCTCGGCCCAAGAAGAGCTATTCCCCAAACTCAAGCGTACCACTACTGGGTCTTCTCGCACTTCGGGCGTGAATGGCACAGGTGATTCTCGCCGCAAGTCTCAGTCTCGTAAGTCTCTCTATTTGATCAAGCCGGGTGGTATGCAAGGTTACGTTGGTGGCCTTGCCTCTTATCGCTCCTATACGGACGTTGTTGCGAAGACGGACGTCTACGTGGGATTCCTTCCGCGTGCTTCTCTCGAGCGTATTGCTGATCGCTACCCTATTGCCTTGTTGACGCTGGGCAAGCGATTGACTAGTCTGCTTCCGCGCCTGCTGCTTCATATTGACTTTGCTCTCGAGTGGGTGCAGGTCAATGCAGGCCAGGTGATCTACCACCAAGGAGATGAAAGTGATGCAATCTATCTTGTTCTCAATGGTCGTTTGCGGTCTGTTCTCGAAGGACCAAATGGAAAGATGACAGTTATTGGCGAGTATGGTCAGGGCGAGAGTGTCGGCGAGCTTGAGGTTATGACTGAGTCTACTCGCCCTGCTACCCTTCATGCCATTCGTGATACTGAACTTGCCAAATTTCCTCGCTCGCTGTTCAATAGTCTTGCGCAAGAGCACCCGGGGATCACCATTCAAGTTTCGAAGCTCATTGCCCAGCGCATGCGTGACTTGGTTGAACATCCCTTGTCTGAAAAAGGCCTTGAGCAGGGAGGTGTCGGTGGTGTCCAGACTGCGAAATCCACCGTGAACCTCCGCACCGTTGCAATCCTTCCTGTCACCGCGGGTGTTCCTGTCGTAGAGTTTGGACATCGCTTGCTGCATGCATTGCACCAGGTCGGTGTGAACCGAGGCGTCACATCCCTCAACCAAGCTGCAATTCTCAACCACTTGGGCCGACATGCCTTCAGCAAGATGGGCAAACTCAAGTTGTCTCAGTACCTAGCTGACCTCGAGGAGAAGTACGGTCTGGTCTTGTACATCGCTGATACCAACGTTAATTCACCCTGGACGCAGACTTGTATTGCACAAGCTGATTCCATCCTGCTGGTTGGCCTGGCCGAAGGTTCACCACGGATCGGTGAATACGAGCGCTTCCTCCTCGGCATGAAGACCACCGCCCGCAAGGAACTGGTCCTTTTGCATTCCGAGCGCTACTGCCCACCTGGCCTAACCCGCCGCTGGCTGAAGAACCGAGTGTGGATCAATGGCGGCCACCACCACATCCAGATGGCTTTACGCCTGAGTGCTGAACCGTCTCACACTCAGACAAAGAAATTTGGCACAGTACTGAAACAGCGCGTTCAAATCCTGCAAGCCGAGATACAAAAGTACACCTCTCGCCGCATCCAACAAACACCTCTGTACTCCGCACAAACCCCTTTCAAGGGTGATTTCCACCGCCTCGCTCGACGCCTGTGCGGCAAATCCGTCGGCCTCGTCTTAGGCGGAGGTGGAGCCCGAGGAATCTCCCAAGTCGGCGTGATCAAGGCCCTCGAAGAAGCCGGAATCCCAATCGACATTATCGGCGGTACATCCATTGGATCTTTCATCGGTGCTCTCTACGCTCGTGATGCAGACGTTGTCCCCATGTACGGCCGCGCAAAGAAATTCTCCGGTCGCATGGGTAGCATATGGCGCTTCGCACTGGACTTAACCTACCCAACCGTCTCCTACACAACTGGCCACGAGTTCAACCGTGGTATTTTCAAGACCTTTGGCGATAGCCAAATCGAGGACTTCTGGCTTGAGTTCTACTGTAACACGACCAACATCAGCCGCTCACGGGCTGAATTTCACTCTTCAGGCTACGTCTGGCGGTACGTGCGTGCGTCCATGTCGCTAGCTGGTCTCATTCCCCCGATCTGTGACGAGGGAAGCATGCTTCTGGACGGTGGATACATCGACAATCTAACGGTGGCTCACATGAAGAGTCTCGGCGCGGACGTCATCTTCGCCGTGGATGTTGGTTCTATCGACGATAATACACCACAGGCCTACGGCGACTCGCTCTCTGGATTCTGGTCTGTTCTGAATCGCTGGAATCCATTCTCCTCCCTTCCCAACCCGCCTACCCTCTCTGAGATCCAAGCGAGATTGGCATACGTCTCTTCGATCGATAACCTTGAGCGCGCGAAGAATACAGCCGGTTGTCTGTACATGCGTCCGCCTATTGACCCGTACGGAACATTGGACTTTGGCAGATTTGACGAAATTTACCAAGTCGGTTATGCATATGGCAGGGAGTTCCTTGACAAACTGAAGAATGAGGGGTCGCTTCCGATTCCTGAGGAGACGGAGGAAAAAAGGAAGTTACAGCGCACGATGGCTCCGAGACGAGCTAGTGTTTAGATTCTTTTATTTCACTCTACCTGTACACGAGGTGGTTTTTTTAGGTGTTGGGGTGCCATTATCTTCTTTATCTTTGCATGAGATACACCCTTTTGCACATGATATTTGTTTGTTTTTATCTTGCTTGTGCATAGATTCTGAGAAATGTATCATTGTTGTTAGTGAAATGATTCTGATGAGGATTTAGACTGAATGTCCCGGGGCCCTTATAGTATGGAGTGATAAGGGTAGGGCCATTACAGGTTCTGCACAGAGGAATTTTGTTGAATGCTCAGGGTAAAAGAAATTAAGCAAGTATTGTGAACATGGAATATGTAGGAGAGGAAAGGCGACGAAAGTGGGAGCCACAGGACCCTAAGAGAGATATATCATCTGTTTTTTGAGACCATCTTTTTCAAAAAAAAAAAAAAAAAAAAAAAAAAAAAACAGCTAGATGTCCCCCCAGTGGAAGAACGCAGGTACAAGCCTATTGAAAAGCCCTCTCGAGGATTCAGCAGCCACCCGAAGCTCACGAATTCGACCTCTCTGTCTTTTTTTATGTTCCTTTCTCTTGTTATTGTATTGGGGTACTTCCTAAAGCTCGTTGCATGACAACGCTACTATCTCCCGAAGGGTGTTTCTCGGAGTGCCAAGCTAGTTGATGTCCCCACCGAACATCGCGATTATCTACTTACGACCCGGAACCCGACCTTAAACAAAACCAAAAGAATATACCACGAGCAGTCTCGGCAAGAAACTCCCCTCCGCTAATCTGCGCGCGAAGCTCTCCTACTATGACCTGAGCTCGGCAGAGTCCTGCCAAGAAGTTTGGCACGAGGCTCTGGTAGAACAAGAGTTCAGTTAACACCAAACTTTGCTACAATGTTGACAGCACAACAACTGTCTTTCAACTCAGCCTCCATTTTTCTCCAGATACTCTGCTTTACAACAGGACTGCAAGCTCCACAATAGTACCATACATTAACGTATTATGACGTTATCATTACATTAAGCATAGGGAATACATAGTAAGCACAAAACAAAGATATCCCCCTCTCTTTACCATCTCCATATTACGTATTACCGTATTTACAATCCACGTCTCATTCACAATCGTATGCTGACCAGGAATGCACGTGTAGTCAGCGCTTGCCTTTTCATCGAAAAAGATAAGACACGGGTTACTTTCAATAAACCGCGTTTATCTGCCGTGGTCCCGAAGGTTCACTATTCGATCTTCAAGATCGCGAATAGAATACCTAAACAGTTCCAGCCGGAGCAGTGGTTCCAGCAGTGGTTCCAGCCGTAGCAGTAGTTTCAGCCGGTGCGTCAAGCGGCTCACGAGTACCACCCGCGCCGTACTTCTCGTGGCCAGGGGCCGCGGAGTGAGTGTCCTTACGGTAAGCCCAGAGGGCAGCGACTTCAAGGAAGACACCGCAGAATGTAAAGAAGCTAGATTCAATAAGTGTTAGTCTGTACTTCAATTCGATTGTCATGTTGAGTTGAGAATAGGCCATGGCCTGTGAAAGTGAACGTACAAGGCTAGGAACATGAATGCTTCATTAGCGTACTTCCGGCTGCAGGAAATGCCGGGTGGGGCGTGGAAGTAGCACTTGTGCCAGTTGTAGTCTTGGGCCGCGAAGATGAAGGCGGTTAGCCAGCTATAGGCAGGGGTTGTTAGTTTTCAATTCATTTTGATTTGGGACTGGGCTAGATTGGGTGGCCGTACAGGTAGGAGAAGATGACGTCGATGGCGAGGACGAATTTGCTCAGGGCTGTTGGGAGGAATGGGGAGACGAATGCAGGGAGGAAGAAGACGACGGAGATAGTGGACTGGATGTGTTAGATTCATTTTCTTCTGGAGGGTGGGATTGAGTCTGAAGGCCGAAGTGCCTAGGTGGTGCGGTACGTACAATGACCTCTTGGTAGATAATGTGTTGTCCGGTAGGACCCTTGCTAATGAAGTATGAGGTCAAGCCCATAACAATCACAGCACTGGACCACTGCAAAGTGCGAGTGGCGAGCTGCAGAGGACGGGAAATGGCTGTTGAGAAGGCCATGGTGATGAAGTGCAACTATACAGATGTATGTCTGGGTATATAGCTCACCACAACAGAGTGACCTCCGAGAGTATGGATGCAAGAGTATGTATTAGAATTAGAATGATATGTTCTTGTGAAGAATGCAAAGCCCGCGCGACGGGAGAGCCTTTATATCCCCAGATACAGAGCACATTAGGACGTCAGAACCATGAGACACAAACACCACTAGCGTCGTCAAAGCCCAAAGCCCAGACAAGGTGAGAAAAGCAAGCTTGCGCTGCCGCTTTTCCGTTTCCCCAGATGCGTCATGATGTCCAATGCATGAAGTCAGTGGCTCTGGCGAATCAGCGCATACCACTGGTTCGACGCGGGATAGTTATTCGCTGAGATAGTACTACTGTTCTCGCCTGCTAAACTTGCCGCGATGGATAGGTCGTACGATTTGATGGGTGCCGTCCGAGATGTGGAGGGGAAGCTTGTGCCCAAGGGAGTACATCTCCCGAGAAGTCGAGTCATCCCTATTCGAGTTTCCCTTCCTATAGGCTATGCATTGGCAAAAAGGAGCATATTGCTGTATAGAGTATAGAGTAAGTATGAAAGTTTCATTCGGCTCGCGGCGGATGCAGATCCAGAGTTATCTCCGATGCATGGGATGATGTGATGGTCGTAGGGAGTGCCAATCATCTTTCTCAAACCACATCACACCACCCTGCGGGAGTCAACCAAGGAATCCTTGTACTTAATTCATTTTCGTTGAGGTCACAACAAACAGCTAGGCTGTCGATCGGCACTGAGTTGCCGAAAACCCCTATGTTATGATCGGCGGTGGCTTGTTACTCCAATTTTCAGATGTTGACAGTCGATGGCTTCAGTTTGATGATTTCAGGGATGCACCCAGTACTTATACACATCCCTTGAAGTCTACTTTCAAATATCGACGTGGAATAGGCTCTGCAGTGTGAGTCATTCTTCGATCCATGGATCAGTTTGACCGTCATAACTTTCCTCCCGCGATACACAATTTCTGTTGTAGTTGTACTTCGTATAGACTCCACCATATGTGGGATGATCGACCAGGACAGCGTGGCACAGCGTCAACTCTTGCTAGGGCCACGAATGACGCGAGCTCCGGTGGAGTCCGAGAGACTAGCTTCCTCAGGCTTTTGTGACCGCCCAATGGTTATTTGCACGCAGGGTGGCGATCATCCTTGGCAAACACGAAACACAAAAATAGGGAGAACGTTGAAATTGACAGGTGAATATCTTGCCCTTAACAGTTACGTGGTATTCTCTAGGCGTGGAGTAAATTAAAGATTGAAGTGTTATGCAAGGAAGGTCGGGAAATCAGATGTTGCCTCCCTGGTATCAGGTACCTACCGTGCGGTTCCGGAAGGACTAGACAACACCAGAGTCCAAAAAAGAGTCTACGCCAAGATACAGGGATCGCCACTGCATCATGACTCGAATGGATGTAGACAAGTCTATGATTAACTGATTAAACAAGAACACGCCCCAGAAACCGATAGACCGTGCAACTCGACTCCATTGCGCCTGGTGTTTTGGACTCCACGTTCTACTTCACGTTCACCATGTAACGTTACCCAGATCGTGCTCCTGTAGAACATATTAGTAAAGCTCCAGGAAATCACATGCCACTTATTTCTTACCTTCATGTACTCGCTGCCCTTCTCCATGTACTCTTGACGCGTGACAGATGACCGGCCCAGATCGCCCCCGGAAGCCCACTGCGCAGCGCCTTTCCATGCGTCCAAGACGGGGTCCGCAGCATGGCGCACGAACAAATCTGCATCCATGGGGATAACTCCGCGGAGTTCGTTGCGGAAACGGTCCTCGAAGCCTTGGAAAAGGGTGTTACCACCTGTCAAGAAGACGTCCTTCAATAGGCGGTTGCGGTCCTGAGTGCTAGAGAACCGTTGGTTAATGATATCGGCGGCGATTTCAATTAGACCAGCTTGATCCACGCCTGCGATGGACGGCTTGAAGACAACCTCCGGAACGCGGATCCGCTCCACGTTGAGATGAATCTGGTGTGCTTCGCGCTGGCTCTCAGGGTCAAATGGCCAAGGGCCACGAAGGAAGGCGTGCACTAGACTCTTGGTCCAGTCGGACTGTGCTGCCAGGGTGTGGTTCTCTGTGAATTCGGGATCGTACTCGAGCAGCTCTTGCTCGACTCCGTTGAGCATGCCGCCTAGGTCTTCCTCCTCTTCCTCGTCACTTTGCTCATCCTTCGCAACGGTTCGGTAAACACCCCAGTCTTCGTCGTTGGCACCAAAGTCGTCCTCATCTCCGCCGCGACGGCGCTTCTTGGGACCATCGGAAGCGAGGTTGGCTAGGGTCTTCATACGCATTTGACTGGCAAGGGACTTGCGGTTGCCAAGGTCGGCCTTGAAGCGGTCCCGGTCCTTGATTCTTTGGAGAAGAGACTACCTAACGTTAGAAGAAAGGTGCGCCCGGTGTCTATGAAACTTACCTGACGGTTGGTACGTCGCTCTGCGATCCATTCTTCGAAGTTGTTCTCACGCTTCTCGCGATCAAGACGCTCCTCCTCTTCAATTCGGGCCTTTTCACGCTCCTTCTCAGCCTTGGCGCGGGCTCGCGCCTCGACGTTGGACTTCATAAGACGCTGATGGCGCTTCTCTTTCAGACCGGCCTCGTCGAGTTCCTCGTCGGGAATATCAAGCATGGGAAAAGTCATCTCTTCCTGCTGCTCCTCGGTCTCCTCAATACCGAGGTCCTTGTTGCGCGAGCGCTTGATGGACTTTTCTAGATCGCGGACCATGCGCTCTAGGTGAACTTCATCTTTCAAATCTTCCGCCTCGAGTAGTCGGCGAATTTCCTTCTTAGTTTCAGACGCGAGGCGATTTTGCAAATCCTTCCAATATTCAAGTTCCTGCTCTTTCTTGACCAGCTTGTCAAGGCGCATCTTGGCCGCTTGTTCTTGTAGACGACGACCGCTCTCCTTCTTGCGCTCTGCGATCCGGGCCAGCTCCTCTTCCGTCTTTTCTTGGACGATGTGCTCGGTGTAGGGATATTGGATGACATGGTCTCGGGCTTCGAGGCCGGTCCAATCGAGATATCCGCTCAACTCGCGGTCGTAGTCTTGCGAGACGTAGCAGTGCTGGTGTACCAGTTGTTCCATCTGATAATCGGTCAAGCGCGCAGGGAATGTAGGGTATTTCAGCTTCAACAGCTTCATCAGGTATTCGGCGTTGTTGAGGCCACCCCAGTTCAGTCGTGAGCAATTTGAGAGAAGAGGCTTTGAGTTAAGCACGGGAATGACATGTGTAGAAGTATGCGAGGATGACACAATCAACCCGTCCGTTCCCTTGTTATAGCGGTAGGCGAATAGCGAGTCAATACCGTAGGCGACAGAGGGTGCACCGTAGCACTCGAAAAGGATCTCGTTCATGCCTGGATCTTGTCAGCACCTGTCGGCTTACATATCGAAACACACTTACTCTTTCTTGGGTATGTCATGTTCGCAACAGGCTCAGTCATCAGAATTGGCCGGTCAACACCCCCATTTGCGCCGTCAACTCCCAGCTTGAGGAACACATAGTCCAAAACACCTTCCATGACATCCCAGTTGCCGACAACACTGGAGCCCGGATCGAATCCATAGCGGATCTGGCCACGAGTTGTCGCATCGGCGTAGGCGTCGTATCCGATAAACTGGCATTGGCGACCCAGCTTGCGATCGCGGTAGCGGCTCATGACGGGAGGCTGGATGAATCGAGGGCTCTTGTCAAAAGACCAGCCCGCTTTGACATGGTGGGAGCCTGTGCAAGGATGAATCAGTTTCAATTCTTCGACGACTGCGGTAGAAGGACTTACCGTTGTCAATGACGATGGTGCTGGTGTCGGGGTGGGCGCGGCTCTGCTCAAAGCCGTCTGGCTGCGGAGGTTGGTAGCCCTTGAAAGGGAACTCTTGAACACTGTATGTCTTGGGAGGGGGTTTCTCGGTGCGCTTTTCGGTCGCATTGATCGCATAGCGCCCCGGGAGCAGGGTCTGCACTGAGGAAATGGTCATGATGGGCTGCGCCGGTGCGAAACCAGGAGCTTTGAGGATCCGAGATCAGGTCAAAGGTGCGTGGGCGTTACTGCATGCAGGGCGACGAGGGGGGTTTGTATAGTGATGTGAAGCTAAGCTCAAGACCGTGAGCTCTAGGGAGATGTGCGTGTCAAATAGGCGGTCCCAAGCTCCCGGAGATGTGGAAGATGGAGGTTCGGTTGCGCCAAGCCGCAGTTGCGATACGCCGCGATACACCGCGCTTTTATCAACGATGCGCCAACTAAAGTCCACATTTAAGAAATAAAGGACATGGTGAACTAAAGTAATATTCATTTGGTATCTAATCCAGGCATTTCCCATTCATCGTAAAATATCATCAGGACTGTTCGCCCTGTGCGGGCTCCTTCAGGTTCTCCGTAGCTAGAGACATCTTAGCACTAGGCCTAGGTGATGAGTGTGAATAGGTACATACCTTCAAGGTGAAAGAGAACATTGGATTGGTAGTTCTTGAACATCTGCGCCACAAGTTCAACGTTCATGTTTTGGATGTTGACCTCCTATCAGAATGTTAGCAATGGATGCCACCTTAGACCACTTAGGCGCATTTATACCTGGAGGCTCTTGTTCATGACCATGACAGCTTCGTTGAGTTTTTCCTTCATCAGGTATTAGTCAAATTATTCACCGTAGCCTTATATCTGATCTAGACAATACATACCACATTTGTGATGACGCGGGACAGAAGCACCGACTGCTGGTGTTCGTGAGGACTCTCCTAGAAAAACGTCAGAGATCACTGTCCCCTTTCCTTAAAGCCACAAGCTACCCCTGATTCTTACCATGGTAAAGGGCAGTGTTGACAATGACGAGCGCGTCGAGTTGTACCCGACGCTTTGTTTGGGCCTTCTCCGCTGTCACATGACTGTATACAGACGAAACCACGGTCGTCGGATTCCGTTCTCACGTCCAGCAACCATCTTCAATCTAATTGACTATACCGTCCCCACTTGACGTTAAGCTTACCTGTTCACGATATACGCCAAATAATATATGCCCCTCCCCGTCCACCTATCACCACCATCTCGCTGAACCTCCGCCCTTTATACGCACGCCATGCCTCCCGCAACTCCCGCCAACGACGAGTCGCACCAGCTTCTCCTCAACCAGATGGACATTGCCAATGCTCCCAAGCCATTCCGCAATGCAAATTGGAGACCATCGCAGCGCCGCAACAAGAACGTCAAGCAGATCGTCTCGGAGACCACGCGGAAAGAAGCCTCCGTCATGGCTACGCAGGCCAATTCCGGCGCAACCACACCCTATCTAGCCACTTCTGGCGCCATGACGACTGATGGATCTCAAACACCTGCCGAAGGAGCTGGCAAACCTCCCAACCTGGCCCAGGCCACTCAGAACCTCTCCACAATGGTCCTGGAGAAGAACGCCCGCGCTAATTACCCGTCCGGTCCGACTGTCACCTACACCAACATCGAGTCTGCGCCTTCGCTCAATCCGTCCTATCATCGTAACTACTGCGATATCACCGGTCTCTCGGGTCCTTACACTGACCCAAAGACCCGTCTGCGGTACCATGACAAGGAGATCTTCGGCGTCATTCGCACCCTGGCGCAGGGCGTGCCAGAGACCTACCTCGAGGCACGCGGGGCCCATACAATCCTGAAATAAGGGAGTCGCCAATGGCAAGCTTATGTTTTACTTGAGATCAATGCAAAGATATCCATCTGAAAGTACGACCACACAGGGCATTATGCAATATTCCATTGAAGATCCCGTTTCGCTAACAGCTATCATCTATCTAGACATCCATTACGAGGCATATGTCCGGCCAACACAGTCAAGCCCTTTCCACCCCACCATGCCCCTTTCGAGACAGGCTCAAGAAAGCGCTCCGGCTTATTCGTGACCATTGTGTCTGTTCTTCGCCTCGTGCTAGGCACTCGACTATTACCGAAGCTCCAGAGAAAGGAGCATCAGTTACAGCACCCCGAAGGTGCTGTCGTCGCGGCGTGTTGTGATAATTGGATCTCGGAGGGGGGTAAATGTGAAGAGAGTGGTGCAATGCGTGTAGACATCCGTCAAGTGACAGCAGTCGCGCCTGACAATAATAGTGATAGATGCTCAAGCTTCATCATGCTGAGCTCCCAATGAATTAGGAACAATCACATTGACACCCTTCCCCCCCAAAAACCCCCATAATCAAAACATTGATGATTCGCACCGAATGTGCAGAAGCGAAAACCCAACGACCGCTCGGCGCGGCTTAAAGCACCACCTTTACCGCCTTCGTGTGGCGGGCAGAATCCGATTTTCTGTTTACGGCGACTGCTCCCGGCACATCTGTTCCTGGCTAACTTCTTCTTTTCTTGAGTCTTTTTTTTTCTCTTCTCCTGTCCATTTTTGTGATTCCAAAATGCCTAGCATGTGGTTGACGGAAAATCAGAGTCAGTTTCTTCCTGCGCGTGTGGCGAATGTGTGGCATGCTCTGAGGCGCAATGCTTGCGTGACTTGTTAGGACTTTGACTGACGATTTGAACAGAGATCGGTGTGGTCTTCTGCTCTGCAGGTATGGAGTGATTGTCTGCAATTATTTGCCTCTCGCGACGGAATACTAATATGGCCTTTTGGGCGACTAGGTGGCCTCTTCCTTTTCGGTGGTGTCCTAATGTTTTTTGACCGATCATTGTACGTCGCTTTTCCTTCGAATTAATACCCTTTGGATGAACTGATACTGACTGCTGGATCATAGACTCGCCATGGGCAACGTACGCGCGCGCGATCTCTTCCCAAAAACAGCAAACTGACATTCCCAGATCCTCTTCCTGATCGGCCTCACACTTATCATCGGCGTCCAAAAGACTATGGTCTTCTTCACTCGTCCCCAGAAAATCAAGGGCACCGCCGCTTTCGCCGCTGGAATCATCCTCATCCTACTCCGCTGGCCGTTGACAGGCTTCCTGATCGAGCTTTACGGCCTGTTTATCCTCTTCGGCGATTTCCTGGTCACTATTGGTCAATTCGCGGGTAACATCCCTGTCGTCGGACCTTATATCAGGCGCGGCCTCGAGGTCTTGGCTGGTGGTCGCAGCAATGCCGAGTTGCCAGTATGAGCTATAGGCCATGAGCCGATCTGCCATGGCCTTGATGTGATTTTCACGATTCCGAGTCTTCGTTAGGAGTGGCCTTTGGGCCTTTGTCTGGGTTGTGCACCTCGCGTGGTGCGGCGGGTCGACACGATTTCTTTTCTGCGAACTTTGTAAGACCTTGACCTTGATGTAATTATTAATGACCTCTTTTCTTCTCCAGCGAAGTGACCCACGACATGTGTGCTGGAACGTCTGTACTTGACGTATATAATAGAGCATAGAAGCATATCCTTTACACATGCCCACGCTGGCTCCGAGTAGCTAATTTTGTAATATGGACTGGATACGTCTCTTCCAGGAAGATGGTCGAGCTGAGGCGAAATAACCCACGTGCATGGTGCATCATGCTTGTGGTAAAGTATGTGGTAATTGTTAAGCTGTGACGAGGATAATTCTCAATGCTCCTTTATTTCATATTCTTCACAGCCTGTTCATAGCATCATCTGTATCTGTAAATCCAAACTACCCGCTTATTGGGGGTTGTTGATGTAATCGACCAGGTTCTCGACAACAGTGGCGGCGTTGGTGGTCTGGACGGCCTCCGTGTGGTGGGCGATGATGGTGCATGCGGAAGCGCGGGAGACGATGGCGCCCTCCTTGCCCTGTATATCCCAAGTTAGTGGTTGTCCTGATGTCCATCGTTTCCCCGAGTTTCGTTGTATTGCGGTGGCGTACCTTCTTGCCGTACAGGCTGCGCGCATCGGCCTTGATGCAGACAAACTTCTCGCCGTTGACGGAGAATCCGCTGGCAAAGGCGGAATCGGGGTTGGTGAAGGCCGCGGCCAGGCTGTTGATGTCGTCCTGACTCATCTGCAATAGGTATATGTTAGCGGGTCTCACAGCTCCAGGCATCCCGACTCGACATGTCCGGAACAGGGTCGTAGGGTAGATATCGTACAGCGAAGCCAGGGGACTGAGCCTCGAGGCCGGAGAAGTCGGCGGCCAAGATGCCGGCCTTGTCGAATTGACCCGAGCCCATCAGGCTGGAGAGTGGATGTCAGCATGTGGCGAAAGTCATGATCCGAGCTTCTTCACGGATGAGAGAGGGACGTGAGAATTGCCGGCCAGAAGGGAATCAGATGTACCTGGAGTCGACATAGCCTGGAAAAGAGCCATCGTTTAGTTAGGGGATCCAACATTTATGACGGATGCGGTCCGACGGGGTGTGACGTACCCTGCCAAATTGCCGAGTGCGCGCCCATGGTGCTTGTGAAAGTGTGAAAGGGGGTGGGGGGTAGTGTAAGAAGTAAGAAGGAGAATGAGAAGGTGGGAGAATATAAGAAGCTTGTGGGAGATGCAGGAGGTCCAAGTGGGGGTCTGTGTTGGCGGTAAATAAGACCCCGCCAAACCTGCGCTTCCCGTCGATCTCGCCGAGAACGGGAGGTGAAGCCTTTACTAACTCCGTGTCCGGGTTATGTTGTCCTTCGGTTTGGACTCTCTCTAGCTGGGCTACGTCTACCTCGATGGAATTTTTCTCGCTAGCAAAACTCCATATGGAAACTCTGACGACCGGCGGTCAGCATGTCAGGGCCTCATGCGCTTCGCATATGAGATCTGCACTACGCATGCCATGGGCTTGCACGTGTCGAGTTCCTGCGTTTGTTTTAAGCTTGATTTTGCGCGCGTTCATCCCTAAGCCATGATGCTCGGGCATCTTTGACCTAATTTTCATGTCATGACACTTGCATATCTGAGGAGCCACTAGTGGAGCGGTGTAAACAACTAACTCCGCGCTGTTTTCTCGATATAATTTCCGCCTAAAATCATGCTTTTCCGAGCTACTCTGGATAAGGATTCACCAGAGGCAAGCCCAAACACTTTCAGAGCTAGCACCTAATGCCTGGCATATTGTAGCGCTGTACGGCAAAATTTCTACCGACGCCTTATCAAAGCGTGGCTCAGTAGGCCCGCTATCATTGCGCCACGTTGGGATGACTAGAATGTGCAGAAATGAATCTATGCTGAGAAGAAAGCTCTCATTTGGTGAAGTAGCAGCATCATGAGTGATTAGATGGAACATCAAATGGTTTCTAGGTTGTTCTTGGAGGGTTGTATGACAACCTGAGCTAAATAAGACACCAAAACCCCCAAATTGATCACAAATGTGGTGACTGGCAGGTCAAGGCTTCACAAACCGTATGCTTATTATTTTTACATGTTCCCTTAGTATTCCGAACATGATTAGCAGGACCTTACTCTAGCGTGGGAAAGAACACTACGAGAGGCCTTAAGCTCACTATGATTTCATCATCACTGTTGAAATCCTTACAAACGGGAGGTGTGATTTTTAAATCATCTAAAGAGACATTGACGAACTGATTGTCTATTCGACCTCGACACAAAAGGCCGCTCCATTATCCGTCGCTTTTATCTGCCTGCACTACCTGGGCCTACATGAAAGTCAGGAAACATTGGACCGAGAAGATCAACAAAGACATCTTCGACATCGAGACCATTCGTCCTGAAACATCCGTACCTGAAAGAAATTTCGAAAGGTCTCGAGTTCTTTGCTATTCAATTTCCCGCGAATAGTACCAAAAATATCTGAGCAACAACAATTGGTCAGTTTCTTACGCAACAGTGCGCATTATTCTCCCCTTCAACTCGTTGTCTCGAATAAACGCAATTTTTAACTCTAGAAAAGTCTGGATCATGTATCCGACACAAAAAAGCAGTTTGTGTGTGAGTATAGAGAAATAGAAGCATGACTTCCACTGTAACTGGTCGAAACATGGAGAAAATGGGGGTGCTGTAGCAGACGCCACATCCAGAGCTCTGCTTAGGTTTGGGGGGCCTATTGACCGTCTTCGCAGACCGAAGTTCACCCAGAACTCCTTCGATGAAACAGAAGCAACGCCCTGAGGGTTGGAATTCACATTACCGATGAGTTTACTTTTAGGTGAACAGAAAACAGGCTCAGTCACAAAGATAAATAAAAGAGTCGTCGAGCAAACCGGTTCCGGAATGTTGCGGGAACACAATAGAGCATTGGCAGTCGTTCAAGCTAGGGATTCATTCAAAGCTCAATGAAATACGGGACATTACCATAAGACAAGCAACATCAGCTTTATTGCTTGAAGGCTTTAATTTTGGCATTCTTTATTTCCCGAGTTGCCATTGGTATGTTCCTTTGGCTTTGAAACAAAGACCTCGGCTGCACTTGAAGCTCGGTGAGAGAGTATATTTCGGGTCCATACTTCATGTCAAAGAATTCAAGCATCATTCTTTGCTAATTGGCCAGCTTTAGTGGGTATTAGCATTTCTCGTCTTTACTCGTGGCGCTATCTGGAATAAAGAGTGTTGAAGCGAGATAATCAGTTCATTGTCTCCCCGGCCCACGTTACCTCTATCGCCTTAGAGAAATGTAATGCACGTGCAGAAGGAAGAAGATCTATAAAAGCCACAATACTACCTTCATAATTTTGGAACCCGATACGACATTGTGAAAAATAGACATCATATACAACTGTGCATCTAATACAATCGACTGCGGACTTCTATGTTAAAGTCACACCTGTTATACATCATCACCAACCATTGGATTATACGCTAACACTTTCCGAAGTGTTGTTTGAAATATCCTTAGCGAATCAGGCTTCGGAATCGAATATATAAAGGAGATATTACGGGAAAGGAAAATATGGACCCACCTTGTCTCCCACACGGCTCCTACAGAACTCTTGCTTTAAAAGGCGTACGGGCAGAGAGCTATCTCACGCGCTTGTTTTCCATCAGAAGAGGCCAAATGGAGAAAATCGTGAAGGATACCTTTAACCGGCACCGCCAAGCCCTTGATGGAAACATGTTTCGCGAAGCGATGAAGCAAGTCCTTCAAGACCTCCTACCAAGCTCCTTTTACACTCGAAGAAGGCTTAAGAAACGTGATTTTTGGAGATATCTCGCGATCATTTGTTACTTTCGGCAAAGTGTCAAGCAGTATACGGATGATGATGGTCAACCCCTTGCCTCATTTAAAGAGACTCTTACCGAAGTATTCCAGACAATCTATCCTCTTTGCAACATTGTCTGCAATATCAGAAAACGTACAGTTGACAGGTGGATGCTATCTGAGACTGGAGACCTGACGTGTGGTATTTGCCTTATGGATGTGAGGCGCCGCGAGAAACTATGGTATCTGCCATGTGACCATTGGTACCACAAGGAATGTCTCCGTCCTTGGATTTTGCAAAATCCCGACTGCCCTAAATGTCGCGCAGCTGCGTGGGGTGGGTGACAGGATTTGCCACCATGTTAGTATTGCTCCATCTACTTTGACTTTCTTTGTTGTCTCCGTCTCCATGTGTTTCCTAGGCCAACAATTAAGTCTGTAATGTTCACAAGACTTGCAATTAGGCTCCCCAAATTTATCAAACTCTTTTACATATGATAAAAAAGGAGGTACTTGAACGATCTCCAACTTGTTTCTTAAGATATTCGATAGTTAGGATTATAAATTCGCAATATTTGATAAAACTTGTGTTGTTGACATTTCCGAAGCCGCTACAGTAATGACCGCTTTTGCCATCCATGTCGGACAACACGAGGAGCTACTCAAACCCGAATAGCATGCTGCGCTACGCCGTATACGGGTTTTGTCTCAGGAGTCTTCGCAAGGCTGAATAGTATAATACCTAACGAGAAAAAGACCTAGAAAAGTATCTGTCTTGTATTTTTACGGTACCACATCCACTACCAGGTCATTGCAACTCAAAAACGAATGACATCCTAACTCGACGAAGGATACCCCAAAGAATCGATACCTGGAGAGATCATGTCACAACGATGGAACAGTAGCATTAGATTAGATAAATCTCAGAAAGCAAAAATGACGAAGCCTAGTGAGCGTTGTATTATAAAGGAACACAGAAGTATGCGGTTGTTCGGCAAGGCTAGATCACCCCCAGTATCTGGTAGACCATAATTTGCAATCGAACTAAGGCATAACAAATCATAAGAAGTGAAGTCAATGCGGTATCCTCCGCATCGCCAGTAGCAAACCACCTTCTGCTACAAGCGAAGAGAATTGCTGGATGCATGTAACGAACCAATGCTTAGAATATACCAAAATGAAGTATCTATTTCTCAGGGACTCTAGGCGCTATTTCACGCATAAATGCCCCAGCAACGACAATTTCCAGTGGCAGTCCATCGAGACGATTGGCAAGGGCAAGGATATCTACATATATTAGCATCATCTCTGACCTCTACTAGTCAAGTGATTTGCTACCTGGATTGCTATGAAGCTTCCCAGTGGTGTTTCCTCTCGATAGACCGCTACGTTGCAAAGAAGTTGAACTGCGTTATGAGAGTCAAGTCTAGGTATCCAGTTTGGCCGACAGCCAGCTTTAATTTTCGATCTTGACGAAGATAAAATTCGACTCGTCAGCTCCCTCCCATCAGTTTCCGAATTCCGAAGACCTCGGCGGAGATCATTGGGAAATCTATTGGTCCAGTGTTTCCGGCAACTGCACAGGCCTATGAAACATTCATGATTTCTCATCATTTTTGACTTAAGAGGATAATTGTTGATCATGGCAGTGAGTACAACACTTCTTTTCTGATGTTCAGGATGGCGGCGATTGGTCCGGACCGCTCATGGAGCATTTTCGCAAGAAAATGTATTGTCGACAGAGCCTTTCAAGCGAAGCAGTGAGAGTTAAATCAACGTTGACGAGTGTTCAATTTTCTTGAAGCGTTCAAGAAGGTGAGATGATTTCAAAACTCACCTGTTTGCATAAATTCCACACTCTATGTATCAACGAATGGGCGAGTGCAAACAATACCTGCCCGAAGTGCCGTCGTTCGCCTAAATTTTTCTGTATTCAGTGCTTCATAGAGCTAAGAGTGTATACCCTTCCAAGTGAAATAGATCGACGTGGTCGCTAATCGGAGTGCATGCTTTGTCAAGCACGGCATGGTCGAGTGTCAGATGTTAATTTTGCTCGTATGTGGACACTGGTATTGCGCTAGGTACCGTTTTGGAACTTTCCTTCGCAACAGCGATCACTTTATGGAATGATACTGAGAGTGAGATTGGCAGGGTTGGTATACCAAGAGTGGCTAGCGATGAGGTGAGTGATGCATTTTTATGGCGTTCTTAGTACTCGAGTAAATAGACCAAGAATATTATGTCGCAACCGATGTCCTCAAATGCCATCCCTCTAGTCTGAAAAGGCGTGAATAGTGTAAAAGGATGCGATCAAAGGATAATCGCAATAAAAGATCAATAAAAGCAGACGCAGACGTAAAGGAAAGTCCTAGTGCCTGATACCTGAGGTGTCTTCCCTGCCGTCTTTTACCGCTGCTTTTGCTCCTTTGTGATGATCTCTACCCCTGAGGCCGGGACTCTTTCCAAAACCCATCACTCAAAGACGTGAAACCTAACCAACGTGTTCCCAAGGAAGCGAGAAGCGAGACCCCAAACTCCAAACACCAACCGTCGCGGGTACAATCAGTGAGAAGCTACGTGCCCATCACAGCCAAACACAATGCAACGTCAGTGGAGAGCGGAAAGAGCCGAGGCCACGAAAGTCTCAATTTCAAGATGAAACACGCCTCCTGCAGAAACGGCCACTTTGACCTCCAACGTGGTAGCGAAATAATTAACTGGATTATCTGGCGACGGCCAATCCTATTCGCTCCACCCGAATTAAGCATCGCGTGCTGGACACTGAGTCCGAGCCCTGAGTGGTGCTGAGGGACCCTGGTCTGGCCCCTGTGGCGGTCTTGTTGTTTCCATTCCGACCATGAGACTGGCTCCCCAAATGTCCGACCGGTGCGCCGCTAGCCTTAGCGATCCCCGTGCAATCGAATCGGGAGCTTTGCGACCGACCTGTTGATTTCAGCGCCGCCCGGTCCTGTCAGGTCTGCTGTCCTGTTGGCTGAGACTAGTCTCAGCCGAGATATGGATGGGCACATTCAGCACCTGAGATACGGAGCTGAGCACTTTCTGCGATTGGAGGTATTAGATTGGGTTAATTTGGCCGTGGCGACTGCGAATGTCTCAAGTACACAGCTTGGCGTAATCGCATCTCCACTTTTGAGACGATATGCCCCAGCACCACTCCTTCTGATCCTAGTCCATTAAAAACGGGCTACCCCTGCTGGTCGCACGATTCACTTTGTCTTACTTCCTTTCTGTTTGGGACCAGGCCTTCCGGGAGGCTGTCTGTTTTTTTCCTTTTAGAGTTCTGCGTTTTAATTCTTGTCTGTTTTCTATACGGACTGCCTTCCGTTATACCAAAACATGGCAACTGTTGTTCAGTCTCGCACGAACCAGGCTACTGACAACATCTCATTGCCCGTCGTGACTTATTCCAATGCCGCGTCGCGTGACGATCTTCGAGGTCTTGAAAACGTCACCCAAAGGATAAACGAGCAGGGCGTCGTGACACAGCAAGATATGCATCCACCACAAAGAGCAGATACCGGCACAGACAAAAAGGCACCACAGGGTCTCGGGTCCAGTTTTGATTTCAGGTTGACAGCTCCTCCAGAAGAAGCGATTCCTTCAAGCGCCGGCTGGGGCGGGAGCCCACTCGGCCCGAAAATGATAGGCATCGCCCTGGGTAGCCCCCGCATGCTGGATTCTCAAAAGGGTTTGCCTCCACCAAGGTTCACTACTTCAATATTTGCGCAGCCACCGACTAGACAACCACCGCCGCGGAAATCAAAGTGGAAAAAGATTGGAGGCATCTTCAGGGCGAAAAATGCACATGCATCCCCGACCCAGACTGTTACACCGGACAAAGGACGATACCCGGGACCCTATGAAACTCCATTGGCGAACAAAAAGCATATAAAAAGGCGAAAGGGCTCAACTGAGGAATGGCCAAGGATTGAAGTCGACCCAACGAATACCGAAGACAAACATTCCAGTCCCCAGCGAAGCCGCAAGTCTTCTCTCTCAACGGGAAGACCACACAGAGACAGAACGGAGTGCCAATGGCCTCGTCTGGATGTCAATGTTCCGGATATCCAAATGGAGCGGTACAGTGTAATGTTCAGCAACGTGATGAACAAGAACCAGAGACCCAACCTGCTGGCCAGGCGAGCAAAGACTCTGGACAGTCTCAGTGTACCCAACAATCAGGTTCGTTAACAGTCTCTTCCATACCGGTATATACTCTGAATGAGACATTTTAACATAACTTAGCCATTCATCGTTGCCTCAGCCAAGCCGCCGCCGGTCCCCATCCGACGAGCCACTTCACCAGCACGATCAAGCTTTACATTGTTCCCGAATTCGCAACCTTCAAAGGCTGCACAGTTTTTTGGCACACAGAACATTCCCCAGAACTTCTCTCGTGGACCGAGTCCTCTTCTGCGAGCAAATACTATTGCCTTGGAGAGCCCATCAAGATCACCTCTACAGCCACCGCCACGAGGAATTCATAATAACAATAATAGTAATAATAGCGTTTCGTCTATTGAGTCACCATCGGGAAATGTTTCCAGTTCACAGACAAATACCCCGCGATCATCGAATTCCTACATGCGAAAAGAGGACAAGCCGCTTCCAGCTATCAAACCTGAGTTGCCCACTCAACCTCGATTACGAAAGATGTCCCCTCAAGATATTCGGGCAGTGCAGAGCTCTCTTCAGCAAGAGCAAAGTGCATCACAAAAAGAGAACAAGCCGCCTTCAAAAGAGAAGTCTCGCCGGAAGGGACCAACTCGCCGGAAGGGACCGAATCTTACAATCAACACTGGGCAAGAACCACCACCCCCACCCGCGAAAGATGCAAAAGAGAAATCTTCAACGAACTCAGCGATTGGCACCATTGCGCCCCCTCCTAGAACTACAGCGGAGCCAATAGTAATCACAGAGTCTCCGGAAGAGGTTTTGGCTCCCAAGCGGAGCCCATTAAGGCTGAAAACCTCAGCCTCTTCTCTAGAAAAGACTGATTCCAAACCAAGTCCTGTGCTAGCGAACACTACAGCATCCCCAGCCGAGACGTCGGTCCCCAGACAAATTCCATCGCACGCAAATACAGTGTCTCCTCTTGAGAGGCCAGGCCCCAACCCAAACCCATCGCGATCGAAAAATTTAGCACCGCCTCTAGAGATGTCGGAATCCAGACTAATGCGCGCACGTAAAATGGTCTCCCCGGCGGATCATACCGCTCCCAAGGCAAATGCCTTGCCAGCGAACATTTTGGCATCGCCCCTCGAGATGCGAGACCCTAGACCATACGCATCGCGTACAAACACAGCATCCCCTGTGGATAGGTCGAGGTCCACCTCACTGCGCGCGAACACAGATTCTCCTCTGGGGCGGTCGAAGATAACAGCGTCACCCCTTGAGATATCAGACCCTAGGCCTGGCCTATTGAGCTCAAATATGGCATCCCCTGTGGAGGGTCCGAGACAAATTCCATTGCGGGTAAATACTGCGTCCCCTGTGGATAGGCCGAGAGCAATCCCAATACGTGCAAACACGGCATCTCCTCTGGAGAGATTGGCCAGACCAACCCCGTTGCGCGCAAACACATCACCCCCACTGGAACGACCGGATCCCAATGCGACTTCAGTACGGGCAGAGCTAACCCGCACTCCCCTTATTGTCGCCTGCGAGGAATTGGATGCCAAGGATCCCCATGAGTTAGTGCCAACCATTGAAGTCTCCACCGCCCGCTCTATCTCCGTGAAGAGAGGCAAAGGAGCACGCCAGATGCTTGTTCCTATTGGGTCTCGGGTCGATCATTTCAACACAAATGAGCGCTTCGTTGATCGGAAGACGTTGATGCCACGCATCACCGACGTGCATGGTGGACATAAGCATGCCAAATCGCAGGAACTGCAGATCGAGTCTGTATGATCCTCTTTGGGGCCTTTAGTTTCACTTCTTGACATTCATTTAATTTTTAATTTTTACTTTCTTTAGGCGTTTGCGTCTCCTCTGTATGTGGTCAGAGTGCTCTCCTTTCTCTGTACATACATTTTCTATTCTTCAGGCATTATCATATGATATGGGACACTTCTCTTTAGTTTTTAATACTGACCTCTCATTCCGGTGATCTTTGAATAAACATTCAGTTCTCCCATTCTAGACTCCTGCAAGGTGCTGGAGTTGTTTGAGCAGTACCCGACAGACATGAACCAACAGAATCCAAGGGCCATTACTGCTCACTACTCTTCTCAATTCACTCATACCGGGCCTACAGGTCTAATGTAGTACGAACATAGCCGTTAGAGATGGCAAGTTCTTCGTGGTCCTCAGAGGCACTTCCGAAAAGTGGGGATGAAGAAAAGGTCCCCCTCAATCTTTGGGGAGAGGGAATAAACTCATTCGCTATACCCAAGCCTTTCGCAGCTTCTTTCGCTGTCCGAGGCCACCAAGAGCAAAAGGGTATAGAGACGTAATGGACGCATACAAAAAAGGATTCCAATGTTATTTTGGACCACATTGGGCAAGAGACGGACGCGGGAGGTTGGGTATTTTATTCAAAAGGCATATCTAATTGTATCTGGATATCCCTTAAGGTATATCTGGCGTCAAAGGCCAGCCGGGTCAATCTCGGGCCTAGTACATGAGAGACTTGAAGTGCAATCAATCTCGGCAAAGAAACATGCAGGGTCACAAGGCGTATATTAGTCCACCGTTGCATCTCCCTTCAGGTACTTAAATTGTAAGGTGAAAGTCCATCCCAGCCGTGGCTTAGTCGCGCCCTTCCGCTTATCGCGTCAAATTGTTTAATTGCAAGTAGGGTGAGTCAGACCTAGTGTTTAAAAACATACAAATTGCGCCATCAGGCCAACTAAGATAAAAAGCACATTTAAAATCCCAGGGGGCGCATTGACTCGCAACGGGAGAAGATGACAACAGCTTCGGAATTCTCAACTTCTCAGTTGATCAAGTACCTCAAGTACATCCGCCTCCCAGCCGAATATGACCAATACATCGATGATCCCGAATCATTTCCCAAAACCGAGAAAGCCTTGACAACTCTCTTCCAATGTCAGATTACCCGCTTCCCCTATGATAATCTCTCGGTCCATGACTCAGAGATCAGTCAGATTGATATCAATCCCTCTAGCATCTATCTCAAGTTCATGGGCGCGGATGACTCCGAACCTTCGAATAGGGGAGGATATTGTCTCGAATGCAGTATCTTCTTCCACCACGTACTTCGCAAACTGGGATTCTCGGTTTATATGACTGGCGTTCGGAATAGGCAGAGAATTGATGGAATTCCGCAGGGTGAATATAGAGGCTGGTATGTGAGGTTCCGTATGGCTACGGGGCCGCTTGCTAACAAGTAGCTAGGACACATATTGTCAACATCTTGGAGCTTCCTTCTGGGGTCCAGTATCATGTTGATGCTGCATTCGGTGGTGATGGTCCTACCAGACCCTTTCCACTCGTCTCAGGACAAGTTCATAAGAATCTGGGCACTCAAGAGATTCGACTAATCTATGGGAACATTCCGAAGCAGACGCGACCGGAACAAAAGCTTTGGATTTACCAGTATCGCAATGGGGCGAACAAAGACTGGAATTCGTTCTACTCTTTCGGAGAGTTCGAGTTTTTCCAGGATGATTTTGAGGTGATCAACCGTTATACCCACTGGCAGACTCTGACCCTCAAAAATGTCTGGGTAGTCAAGTTTATCAGAAGTGGTGAAACCGATGGATTACCTCTTCTCGACGGCGAACTTGCTAATGGTGTCTCTGGTGAAATCCAGATAGTTGGGAAAATCATGCTCGTGAACGATGTTGTGAAGCTGAATATGGGAGGGAAGACTAGAGTGATTGATTCGTATGAAACTGAGGATGAGCGAAAGCAGGGTTTGATGAAGTGGTTTTCCATTTCGGTTTAGAGATAGACGATCAAACAGTATAGAGTTGACAAGATGTTTTATAGGTGCTGTCTATCTCTAATTTATTCAACCCTTCAGAGGGACACTCGACGACGGTTCAACGGACTGGGTAGCCGAGCCGTTTCCAACCTCCACCTCTATATTAGACAGCGTCCACTCCATGCCAGGGTAAGAGTCACTGATGACCCTCACATTCACCCGCGCAATCCCTGCCGTGGTGACGGAGGATGACTCGAGAAGAGCAGCACCGGGGAATTTAACCAACGAGCGAACGCTAAGCGGGGCGTTGTCGTTTCTGTCTCGGGGGTTGGATGATCCACCGCGACTAGAGCCAGCACCTCCACGGCCTCTGTTTCCCCCTCTCTGCCTGGAGAGCGGCGGCCACGACACTCGCTTCAGACCCAACAGCTCGTCATCGGTCCCATCAGGTCGCGCGCTACACACGATGAGGAAGTAGCCTTCGTTTTGAGGCTTGGGGAAACGCGGCGCGTAGATCTTGTAGTCAGGGTTTGTCGCCGGGTTCTGCCGCACGAGGGAAATGGTAACTCCCTTGGAAGAGATAGTACCAACAGAGATGGAAAGCTGTGGGAGTGAAGAAGCTGCTCTGGTAAAGTGCGGAGGGAGGTTCAGCTTCTTGACTAGCCCAACAACCGCCGACGTGGGCTGCGAAGAGAGCGCAACCAAAGACGACGGAAGACCACGCATCGGCTTCTCTGGCTCCACGCCAGGCAAGATGGCCAAGGGGTGATCTTCGGGCCAACGGGCAGATTTGATGGACTGCAGAAGAGTCATCAACATCTGGCAAGCGGGGATATACCCGAGCTCTGCCATCACATCAATTGATGCTTGGATAATACGAATGCCCTGGTCCAAAACGGACGTCTGGTCACCGACATAATCAGTGATCGGGAGGTCAATGCGCGACATGTATGCTTGCAATAGTAGGAAGGCCTTGACGTGGGGGTCCCACATTGGAACATCACCCATGCAGTCGATACCAAGGGGCAAATGCTGGGCCATCTCAGCATTGATGAGGTCTTCATTGTGTCGAACGGGCAGCTCGTCGAATTCAGTAGCGGAACACATCCAGCTGAGCACGTCTTGGAAGGTCGGATCGCGCTTGGCATGGGACATCAGGTAGCGGATCGTCTTGTGTGAAAGATAGTAGTAACTCATAATTTTGCCGAATGGGGTTGAATCAACCTCGCCAGTGGCAGAATCCACAAGAACACAAGAAGACTCTGCCAGATCATCGAGAGACTTGTCAACCAAGTCAATCATGAACTCTTGGGCGATGGTCTGGGCAGCAATGGAGGTTTGTTCCTCGGCTGAAATCTCGAGGCCATAGTAAGACGGGTTCTTGTGGAGGCGGCGGAAGAAGAAAGTCCAGGTCAAGTAATCTAGAGCATCTTGCTTCGTCCCGATAGTGCCAGCAGATACTTCGGCACCCAAATGGTTATCCAAAACCTTGTGCAAAGTCGACTCTACAGGGAAACCAGTGTGAAGGAAGTGCTTGTAGAACGCCTTCTTGGAGTCTTGAGTGAAGATACGCGCGATACCAGAGTTATCGAATTGAGGACGTCCAGCACGACCAAGCATCTGTAGAACATCGGTCAAGTCCATGTCACGGTATCCCTCGATCTTCGCGTCGAAAAACTGCGTGCCTTTGACAACAACCAAATGAGCCGGTAAGTTGACACCCCAGGCAAGGGTACTAGTAGCAACAAGAATCTGAATCTTGTTGTTGGCAAAGAGCTCCTCTGACAGCTGTCGGTCAGACTCGACGAGACCAGCATGATGCAAACCGATACCGAAGCTGAGTGCCTCCCTAAGAGCTTCATCCTTGACACGGGCAAGGTTCACTTCCAAATCATCTTCGGACATGCGCACAAAGCGACGAGGGTTGTCCTCCATTCCACAGTAGTTGATCAGGTCCTTGGCGGTCAGACGTGTCTGTCGACGCGAGGCAACGAAGACGATAACTGGCTTCTCTGGCGAGTGGTTCTTGATCGCGAGGAATGTTGGTCGATTCATAGACTGCATGAGCGGGCAGAAACCACGTTGCTCGGGGAAGCCATCGATGAAGATCTCGAGAGGAACAGGTCGAACGGAGTGTCTGAAATTGTAAAGTCCCTCCTTGACACCAAGCCAGTTGGCGAGATCGGTCGCATTCGCACAGGCAGTCGACATACCCATCAAGCGAACGGACCCCTTAGACTGCGAGGCTATATAGTTCATTCGAGAAACAATGATTTCCAGAATAGGTCCTCGATCGCCACCTAGAAGATGAATTTCGTCAATGATCACCAGACTGACCTTGCGCACGTAGTCACGAGTCTGCCAGCTACGCGAGATACCGTCCCACTTCTCGGGGGTGGTGATAATAATGTCGGCGTCGCGGATAGTCCGGGTGTCTGGTGTATTGTCACCCGTCAACTCGACAAGCTTCAGACCCATAGGTCCAATGAGACGTTTGCGCCAGTCCTGGACACGCTCGCGGACCAGGGCCTTCATTGGAGCGATGTAGACCACCTTCGATCCAGGCTTTTCGCGGAAGGCCCACCACATTGCCAGTTCAGCTGCGACAGTCTTTCCACTGCCGGTCGGAGATCCGAGAAGAACGTTTGCCGGTGTGTGGTACAGGAGGTGGAAGATCTGTGTCTGCATGGGGTTGAAGAATTGGAATCGTTGTCCGTACAACTCTTCAAGATTTGGGTTCTGGAGAGCACTGATAGGAAGTGGCTGGAGGTTTAGCAGATCCGTGTAGACACTCTCAGTATCCGGCCGGATCAAGTGCTGGAATGAGACTGGGCTAACAGTCTCTGCTCCGAGCCAGCGATCAGAGATAACTCGGACGTAGATCTGACTTGGAAGAGGATCCGACAGCGGAATAGTGAAGTTGAGCTCGTGGTCATCATACAGCTTCTTGCGACTGAGAATAAAGTATTCGTGATGATAGATCTCGGAGGTCTCCGAGTTTTCGACCCAGACCCAGAACGACTCGGAAGCTCCGTGGTGACGGTCATTCCAAGAGAACTCGGGGTAGATGGAAAGGCGGATACGGAGCACGTCTCGGTTGAGCGGCGCAATTTCGGTCTCAACGCTGATCGTAGGGAAGTTATCGAGAAGCTTGGACAGTACCTTGCCCATCTTCTGGTTATGAACAAGAGAGCCGATTTCCGCTGGTTCCATCTCTTTCATCGATTCGATAGATGAAGACGGTAACTTCTCATCGAGATTGCGCATGATAGGCTGCGGGAGGTCGAATTGGTGGAATGGATGGTCGAAAGGCCAGATCTGCTTCTCGATAGACTTGCACATTGACAAGAGCACCTGGCATTGGTAACCCCATCTGCGATTCAATGCAATCATGAACAGCGCACGACAGATACGGGCGGCGTTCTGAGCAACATAACCGCTGTCCGAGACGAGAGCAAAATCCTCGAGCCTAGCCTTGGAGATGTATGATTGCAGTAGAATGTTGGTCTTTGCATGAGGAGAATCGTTTCCACCTTCGACCTCGCATTGCACAACTTCATCCTTCAAGCGTTGCAACTCCTTCGACTCGCTCTCTCGAGCCTGGATGTTGTCGAATTCACCACTCATACTGATCATTTTGAGGACATCTGCCTCTCCAGCCCGCTCGCGCATCATGGAATTGAAAATTTCAATACTAGTCTGCAAGACGTAGTATTGACTAGCGATTCGACCAACATCCTTGGCTCTGAGATCTTCAGTCTTCTCGTTGAAAATGATCATCTGACTCTTTTGAAGAGTATGGGCGGCTTGAATGATCAACTGCCGACGTCTCTGGACAAGCATGGGATCATCCCGGAGTTCGGCATACTCAATACCATAGTTCCGAGGTTCGCGCTTCATGCGCACAAAGAGGTACGAGTAGCCTAGCCACTGAACTGCTTCAGGAACGGAGGTAACGGTTCCCAGTGAGATTTCGGCATTTAAATTATCGACCAATCTGCTAGAGAAGCGGGACTCAATCGGCTGCTGCGCAGTAATTGCGGACACATAATGCGGAAGCTTGTCGTGAGTCGTACAAATGAATCCAATACCAGTATCCTGGAACTGAGGACGACCCGCACGACCGAAGATCTGCATGACGTCGAGAATACTCAAGTCGACGAACTTGCCCTCCTGGGGATTGTAAAGCTGAGTACCCTTAATGACTACTGCGGCAGCGGGAAGGTTGACACCCCAAGCAAGAGTGGCTGTACAGCATAGAACCTTGATCAGGCCGTCGCCGAACATGCGTTCCATGAGGTTGCGATCGCTGCGGCTCATACCGGCATGATGCGTTCCAAGCCCACCAGGGAACAGATCTTTGAGCTCTTTGGCACGGACATGCTTCATGTCTCGAAGCGCATTGGAGTAACCTTCGTGCTCCTGGCAGCTGAATAAATCCTCGCAACCATCTTCTGCTGCCATCTGCTTGAGCATGCGAGCAGTCATAACTGTGTCTTTGCGAGAATGTACGAATACCATGATTTGGTGACCACGCTCCAGCATGGCACGGACCTTCTCAAACGCAACCTGGTCAATGTTTTCACGAGACTGCTTTGATCCAGGCTTTCCTTTGACACCGATGAAATGCTGTTCCAAAGGCACAGGTCGGAAGGACTGGTCGAAGAAGAACATTCCAGCCATTTTGTTGACTTTCAAGAAATCGGCGACGTCGATATAGTTGGGCAGCGTAGCTGAAAGACCGACGATACGGATCAAAGACTGGGTGCTTTCAACCTGACGCTGTGTTCGGGCGACTAAAGATTCAATAACAGCACCACGCTCATCATGAAGCATGTGAACCTCATCAATAATAAGCAGTCGGACCTTTTGAACGAGCTCAGTGTCGCCCGTGCTCTTGCGTGTCACAACGTCCCACTTCTCAGGGGTCGTGACAATGATCTGGGTATCCACGATTTCCCGCTTGGTCAACTGCATGTCACCAGTCAGTTCGCGGACTTGGACACCCAGCCACGCAAGGCGCTTTCCGAGCTTCTCTGTGACTTCAGCCGCCAGGGCCTTCATCGGGGCAACGTAGACAATCTTGAAGTCATCGACTTGCACAGTAAATTCGGTGGCATCCGGTTCCTCCAGCGGATTAGGCACAGTGTTCTTTCCAATCGCATTCAGGATCGTAAGCATAGCGGCATCCGTTTTACCGGCACCGGTTGGGGCGCAGATAAGCATGTTCTCACTGGTCTTGTATGCAACATCATAGAGCAAACTCTGCATGCGGTTGAGAGATGTGTAGCCCTTGAATGTACCGCGACAGAGACCATCCAGTCCAGCGATTGCCACCAGTTTCTGATCCTTTGCCAGATAGCCAACCTTCGATGCGGGGATCTCATGTTCGGTGTAGTTCGGTTCTTCGAAAGTTTTACTGCCCACGGGAAGGCCGTATTTCTTACCGTTGGCAGCGAGGGTGTTTCCGGTGCTGTGGGTTTTGAACACGTGTGGGTACATAGGCTCGGATCGCGACTGGGCCGCCATCAAAGGAGCATGCTTGTGCTCATAGTCTCGTTGACGCAAGGCCTCTTCCCTCTCAGCTCGAGTAAGCAGCTTACCTGCTGCTAGACCATCGGTCTGATCCTCGGTCCGGTGTGGTTTATCCGACAGAATCTCCGCACGATGAGCAATGAGTTCAATCACCAAGTCCAAATCCTCAAACCCCACTATCTCCGCGAGGGACATTTGGAGCTCGGTGTCGTCACTGTCAGCGGCCAGAGTAGCAGTAATCTGCTGGGCTAGCTCCACCGCATCCATGCTTGAGCCCCGGCCCGCCAGTTCCTGGCATTTTCCTTCCAGCCAGAACCAGTCGTAGGAAGAAGAGGTTGGCGGGAGGGAATCACGGTCAAAATCGTCGAAATCCTCGGTGGTCTCGTCGTCGGAGCTGATGATATCCCATACATCGTCGATAGTACCAGCTGTGCCGGAGGAGGCGTAGTCGTCGTCGATATCGAGTTCGACGTCACTGCCATAGCTGACGGTATCGTTGGGTAGATTTTTGGGGAGCTTGAGATCGGCGATAGCCTGGCGCATGGCTGCCAGCTGGGACAGCCATTGCGACTCGGAGGAAGAGTCCATTCTACTAATAGATTGGAGAGAGCAAGAGAAAAATGAAGTAAACTCTTGCACAGAAAAGGCAATAGGGCTGCGGTGGAGGGCTCGACGGGTCGCCTGAGCGGTGTGGGTTCTGCCTAAGGCATTGCGGAGACCCTGTGCCATCATCGCGGGTTATCAGGAGGCCTTGCTTTCTTCCCTTGCCTTTACACCTGAAATCCTAGGAAATTCTTTTGCCTAGTATCCTGAGTTACGAATTACTTCCTCATAATCAGCCTGCTCCCACTTTGCGTCCTACGCCCTCTCCTTCCTGTGCCAACGACCTGCCTCCCCCGCCGCCATGAAGATCTTCTATATGGGCGTACGTTCTGCTTGGGACTTTAGCTCTTTCTGCTCCATTCAAGTGCAGGAGCTGACTTCATTTTATATCACAGGTTCTTCGGAACGACTCTCAGCCCGCTCTACAGCTATGCGCTGAGAAAGACCTTACCAGGTGTGTCTTACCGCCAGATCGCTCATATCCTCAAAGGAGTCAAGCTAATCAAGATCCAGTTTCTCTCGCTTCACTCGTCAAAAGTATGTCTGTCTCTGAATATGATCGGACTTCGTCTCGTTACTCGGCACTAACCCATGGTACCAACAGCTATGAGGAGTTCCTTTTGCTCTTCTGCCGCACGGTCGCCGAGCGCACGAAGCCCGGACAGCGCCAGGACATTGAAGAGAAGTCATACACATTCCACGCCTACGGTCGCACGGAGGGCGTTGCTGGTGTCATCGTCACCGACGGCGAGTACCCCGCCTTGGTTGCCCACCAGCTTCTCAGCAAGATAGTCGACGAGTTCCTGGCCAAGCACCCTCGCACTGCCTTCTCTGATCCCTCCTTACGCGAGAACGCCTGCCCTCTGCCGGCACTTAGTGAGTACATTGTCAAGTACCAGGACCCCAGCCAGGCCGATAGCATTATGAAGATCCAGCAGGAGCTGGACGAGACCAAGATTGTATTGCACAAGACCGTACGTGATGGATCTGAAGAGTTTCTTGAGGCAGAGTGCTGATATACATATAGATTGAGAGTGTTCTCGAGCGTGGTGAGAAGATTGACTCCCTGGTTCAGAAGAGTGATGGGCTATCTGCCCAGAGTAAGATGTTCTATACCCAGGTATGCCTCTTGCTATTTTCCCCTTCGCAGTCAATTTCTAACTCGATGCAGGCCAAGAAACAGAACTCCTGCTGCATTATCATGTAAATTGATGACGGCTGTGGGTTCTCCGCGTCAATGCACTTGTTTCCTCTCTTGAGTTTAATCTTATTCGTGTAATCAAACCTCGAAGCTATTGCATGTTTGTTCTTATGCTATCCCATGGATGTACTCTTCGAGGCTCCCGCCTGTCCTTTTCTCGATATTTGGCTCTCTCGTTCGGATAAATGACCCGACATGCATTGTTTTCCTGTGACGACCCGTGCAAACATTCTCTATAGAAGGTGTTAGCAATGAATGACAGTTGATTATGGCAGATGAATAGAATGAGGATATTAATCACTGCTTGGTTGGTGCGTATGGGGTTAGAAAACACGGTGAACTGCACAAGATCTCGGAGATAACGCTCGGCCCCGACGAGCCCCACCCTTCCACCAGTATATGTATACCTACTCTCTACGATGAAACTAGATACACAAAGGAATACTAAGCGGACCTTTGTTGCGTGGTGTAGCTAGGTCTATCTTGATGGCATGAAGCCTCGAAGCTTCATCACAAAACTTTTGAAAAAGCAGCAACGCAAGAGAGTTATCGTGCGAACTAGCCACATTCAGGATCCGGTCCACTTATCATGGAAAGGAACTTTTGATGATAAATGGACCGGGCACGCGTGGGTGAATGGTAGGACAATTTGGAGTGATAAGAAGTGGCAAATGAGAAAAGGGAAGTGATGAGTGAGGTTAGAAGGCAGGCACATTATCTGGACAAGATGTGGTGGTAGCCTATATATGTGGGGTCTAGGCAACTGCCAACTTCGCCTTCATATTGAAGCGATACTATTAATAATTCACTCCGACAAAATCAGCTTCTGTGGATGCTGAAGCCATATGTGCCACTGTGGGTGAAGGTAATCACGAATCACTTGAAAGACATGGACTCCTGCATCCCCTACCTGCCACAGACCCCTACCATGATGTAGCAGTATCGAATAGTATGCTAATGGTATCAAAGCCTCTGGTCTTTTCTACAACAGCAAATCGATAGATTTTGGTGGAGCAAGCATTAACCACGTGTAGATCATATAGTGTCTGTATCCCTGCTGTTGTTCTCCTGCAGCTGCATCAAAACCAACCTGTAGATGACGGATCATAAGCCGGCACGCCTCTTTTTTTTCCTCATCCAATTCTCCAGAAGTATCCACCAGCTCGATGATATGTCTGCAATCGCCTCCTTTCGGCAAACGTGAAGTGAAGCGCGAACTCGATGAGAGGATAGGCTCAAGATCCGACTCCATCAGCTGTGGCCAAGCAGTCATAGCAATGGTATGAATTCCTCGATGGATCTCAATGCAGTGGACATAATTTTCCATGAAAGCGTCGAGGCCGCCTGGGTCCCGTTTGGCTAGTGTGTCGGCAAGCAGGTGGTGGCCGAGGATGGATGAGAACAAGAGGACGGCCACACAATTCGAATTGCTGATACCATCGCAGTTCGAGTTGAACAGAGACAGGCCGCGACTTTGCAGATTAATGGCTTGGTGCAAGTAAAAGTTTGACCGTGTCAGATTTAGGGAGGCCAAGTGAAGGGCAGATATTGCCAGTAGCTCGTGCATGAGGTAGGGTGATTTTAACCCCGTTTTCAGTGCAAGAGAAATAGACGTAGGATTGGTGAATGCATCGTCGCCAAGACTGACACAGATGATATCTTTATCAAGTGTAAGGTGTACGAGGAGTTCCATGTGGTTGATATTAAGATCAGCCGATAATCCCTGAATTGGTTCAGGCTGGACTTGAGGGTGCTGTTCTGGTATTGATAGTGGCTGACAAGGCGCAGTATTTGACATAGATTTCCACAAGTCTCCATTGGACGAATCTTCTTCGCTTCCATGATGTTGTCTGAATAAGGCATCATCGTATGACTCGTTGGGTTGATGATGTCTTGAAGACTCCGCGGAATTCAGATCAGGCGGTGACTGAGTGGCATCTATATCTGGTACATAACTGCATTCCCGATTCGATATGGTGCAAAGTACGCATACTGGCCGGCCCTCATCGCACTGATGATGCTTCTAGATTAGCCATGGAAACCTGATCAGGTATAGGAGAAAACTCTATATGGTATGGGCCAGATAACGAATCAGTCAGGGAGTATTACCTTGACATGGCGCTTCTTGCTACACGAAAGTCAATTGATCGAATTTTATCATATGCAACGCGTTTAGATGGCGGTGTTCAGGTACTCACCATGGTAGGCAACCACCTCGTGACTTCTTGTGGCTGCGACGTAACATTGTGGAGGCCGCGAAATTCCAGGCCCGGGATTAGAGTAGACTAAAAACCTCAGCACAAAAGAACTTCTGCGAAGTAGAAGCCTCGCGCTGTTCCAATCTAAGGAGCTCAGTACAATGGCCGTCAGGCTACCCGCTCGGGCTGCTTCCGAATACGCGTGTTACATAACTCGGCCCCGCCATGGACCATGACTGGACCCTGGATGTAGGGTTCTGGCCTTACTTGTACATGTTAGCACCTACAATCTTCAATTCGAATATTAGCTAACACGCGTATTCATGGATTTGTATCCATTTGCGTAGATAGGCCCCAGCTTAGATTCTCTTCCCACTCAAACGGGAGGTACATTTCTAGACCCAAATATCTTGGCTGGAATACTTAAAAGAAATGAATCGCCATCACTGTTGGCTCTGCAAAACCTCGAATACACTTTGCAATAAATTAGACCGAAATTGCCTCCGTTTGCGGCCAACTATGTCGATACTCCAGACCTATCAAGGAGTTTACTTATGGAAATACGTTCCTAGCTTATCGCTTGCCCTGGTGTTCCTTGGTTTGTTTACTATTGTGACCGCAGCTCACTGCTGGAGAACATACAAGACCAGGGAATGGTTTACGCTTCCGTTTATAATTGGCGGTCTCTGTAAGTGCCATCGCGCTCACATGCTAGTGCTTAAATCTGGTTTGCTAGAATCCTCATGAACGGTTACTAAAATAACTCTTTACTAGGCGAGATACTTGGATATATCACTCGAGCAGCAGCTTTTTCCAACACTGGTAGCTTGATTCTATACCTTTTCCAGTCGATCTTTCTAGTCATCCCTCCTCTCGGCTTCGCCGCCACTCTCTACATGGTCTACTCTCGTATAGTCCGTGCCGTTCACGCTGAAGACTTATCTCCTGTCCCTATGCGATGGGCCACCTCGATTTTTGTAACCGGAGATTTTACTTGTTTCATGATCCAAGGCAACGCGGCCGGTTTATTAGGAAATGAGAACCTCACCCTAATTGCCGACTATATCATCATTGCCGGCCTTGTCTTGCAGATCATCGTGTTTGTTTTGTTCATCATCTGCTGCGGAATCTTCAATCGGAGGATGCGAGTCTATGTAGCAGAATCCTGCCCAGTTATCCATCTACCCTGGCAGTCTTGTCTCAATATGTTGTACACCACGTCTTCCGCGGTTCTCTTGCGCAACATCTTCCGGGTTGTCGAGTTTGTGATGCAGTCTGTGAACCAGAATGGCTATCTCCCCACCACGGAATGGCCTCTTTATTTATTTGACGGGTCCTTGATGCTTCTGCTCATGGTAGTGTTCTACTTGGGGTATACACATGAGCTCCACCGTGGGGAGAGGGACTCTTCAATTCATTTATTGGACATGGAGTCGTCTCCTCCTATAATCTGAGTTTGAAAGTGCCGAACGTCGAATATTGTGGTTTTCTTACAGCTGGACCTCCCATGTTTGCATGGGATTTGCTATGACGGCGGGGGAACCTGATAGAAGCGGTGATGATAAGTGCAAACCTGTTGTGCAGTATGACGATCATTTATATATTTCAAGCCACACATCCCACATTTCGTATCGGGGCGCCTGCCAAGTAAAATAGATTAATTACGCAAGATCTGGACAGCTGGACAAGCCAGGAAAGCAGGAAAGCAACAAGGATATCGCTTTCGTATATTGCAAAGTCACACTGTGGCTGTGATCTGGAGCCAAGCTTTCCCAGTGACGTCGTTGAACTACCCGATCAAACTTGAGCTTCCGCCTTTTTTCTTTCCCTCAACAACTTCCACAATGGCGACCACGACCGAGGCAAACGCTTTCGGGTACAACCTCGATGTGGACTACGTCATCCGCTACAGCTTCGGCGATGTTGGTGAGTAGTTCCCGTAGTGGCTGTCCGATCGGGGCTAACTGGCCATGCAGATCAATCGCAAGCGATCCAAGAGCTCGAGAAGCTGCTCCGGACCCTCACGAGTGTCGGGCTTCAGACAGAGGTGAGACAAGGTGATGAGACCTCTCTTCTCATCTTCGTGCGTGCGACCAGCAAACGGCTGAAGAGGGCGGTGTATCGGTCGCGGTAAGTTGGGCTCCACGTTGTGCTGCGCCAAGCTGAAGCGATAACGCTAATCTACTGCATCTTAGGGTACGCGACTGGCTCTATGGTATTCTTAATGCCGAGCCTGACTCTGCTGGCTCTATCGAGCCGGCCACTGAGGCAGAGCGCTTGAGAGTGGTCAACCAGATGATCACCCTCCCCGCGGAGGAGGGCGGTGCCGGAATCACCCCTAACCACGGCGAGTGGAAGAATGTTACGAATGTCTTTCCTCTCCATGATGAGGAGACCAACAAGAAATGTATGCGAGAGTGGAGCAAGAAGACCTTCCTTTCAGACGAGGACTTGGATCAGATTCGGGATAAGTTCGGAGAGAGTGTATGCACGCAAGATCTCAACGTGCTATTAGCAGCTTACTGACAATTCTCGCAGGTCGGATTCTATTTTTCATTTTTGCAGTGCTACTTCCGCTTCTTGATTTTCCCTGCTGTCTTCGGCTTCTCTTGCTGGTTCTTCCTTGGCGGCTATTCTATTGTTTACACTGCCGTCAACTCCCTTTGGTGTATCATTTTTGTGGAATACTGGAAGCGCCAGGAGGTAGATTTAAGCTGCCGGTGGCAGACCAAGGGGCTCTCGGTCGTTCAGACCCCTCGACGTGAGTTCAAGCCCGAAAAGCAAGTTCGCGATGAAAGCACAGGTGAGATGCGCGGAATCTTCCCCGCGACCAAGCGAATGCAGCGGCAACTTCTACAGATCCCATTTGCAATTCTTGCCACAATTGCATTGGGTGTCATCATCGCCACTTGTTTTGCCATCGAGATCTTCATCTCGGAACTGTATAATGGTCCTTTCAAGTCTTATCTGGTATGATTGCTCACTACGCGTGCAACTGATCATGACTGACGATCCAGGTCTTCATACCGACTATTCTCGTCTCCGCGGGAGTCCCGACCATCAGTGCCATTCTTACGTCGATTGCCACTAAGTTGAACGACTACGAAAACCATGAGACTAACGACGGATACGACGTTGCGCTGACCCAGAAGATCTTCGTTATCAATTTTATCACCTCGTATCTTCCAATCCTTCTTACGGCCTTCGTCTACGTGCCTTTCGCCAGCCGGATTGTCCCTTACCTGGATGTGTTCCGGTTGACTGTTCGACCATTTGTCTCGAAAGAGCATTGCGAATCGAAGAAGTCTCACTTCCAGATCGACCCTGCTCGCCTGCGTAACCAGGTCATATATTTCACTGTGACTGCTCAAATTGTCGGATTCGCCATGGAGACCATCGTGCCATATCTGAAGCAGCATGCATTCCGCAAGTACAAGGAATACAAAAAGCGCCATGGCAATGGAAAGTCTGAGCAGAATGGTGATAAGGGTTCTCCTGAAAGGTCACCAATAATGACTTACGATGATCCTGTTGAGGAGAAGGAATTCTTGCAGCGCGTGCGCAACGAGGTTGATCTGTCCGAATACGAAGTCACCGAGGACTTGCGTGAGATGTGCATACAATTCGGTTATCTGGCACTGTTCTCGCCGGTGTGGCCCCTGGTGCCTGTTTCATTCTTCATCAATAACTGGATTGAATTGCGATCCGACTTTTTCAAGATGTGCGTGGAGTTCCAGCGACCCACGCCGCTGCGAACTGACACTATCGGCCCCTGGCTCGATACCCTCGGCTTTCTGTCATGGGTCGGCAGTATCACGAGTGCCGCTCTCGTATACCTTTTTAGTGGAAACCCGCAGCATGGCCCTAATGGTGACGTGACTGACATCAAGGGCTGGGTACTTCTGCTGGTGATCTTCTTCTCCGAGCACCTGTACCTGATCGTCCGGTACGCGGTGCAGACGGCCATGACCAAGCTCGAGCCACCCCATGCTCGTAAGGAACGTGCAGAACGTTACCTTATGCGCAAGCGGTACTTGGAATCGACTGTTACTAGCGAGACGGAGAAAGACCTGCAGTCAGACAAAGATGACACACAGCCTGAAACACCCGAGATCTCACGCGCTTCCCTTGAAGATGATGCTCGGCGCTCATCTACTCACGACGCGGACCCCGCTGAGCGGTTCTGGCAGCGTCAGCATGGCTGGACCGAGTCAGCAGAGATTGGAGCCGGAATAATCCGGGCTCAGCCCAGCAGTGGAAGTGCGAAGAAGCAACAGTAGATTGATGTGTCACAGTCAGACTCTCGATTGTTTGGGTGAAGTTTCTAGGCCAGGTTTTGTACACGCGTTTCATGAGCCTGTTATTGTCACATAGCGTGTTTTGTTGATACTCGGTTATTAAATTTGGATATACTTATCGTCAAAAGTCAAAGCAAGGTTTCATAAAGCGGAATTGCATCTGGTTACAGCCTCAGGCACAATTGGTTGCCATTGAAGACGGAGTAGCGACGTCATAGGTTCAGAACAAAGAAGCCCGGCTGCAAGTGGTATAAGACAGAATATAATGAGAAAGAAACTGGGGGCTGCCTCCCTGTTGGCCTTACCATTCAGGTTTGGTTAGAGCAGCTTCCTACTGTATGTATGTCCTTACCCCGCAACCCTCGAAAGTCTAGAGCACCCGCAGAATACCGGAAGCGTCTCACCGTCATATCTACCGCCCACCGAATCCGGCTCTCGCTTCCGCCATCACACCTTACGTAGCCTCTCCGCCCTCCTGAGTCAGGATAGTTAGTAATCTCTTCTTTCCAACTCCGCTTACAGCATCTCGAACTGCTTACCTCATTCAGCTCTACAACCCAAAAAACCCTCTTTACCAGTCTTTTTCAGAGAATTGAAAGTGCGCTGTTGAATCAGTGTGCAATTCTCCATCAGACTACCCGATCTTCTCTGCATTCGATGCAGCCAGCGTTGGCTCCAGCGCCGCATCCCAGTATGCAGTCGTCTGCTCAGGTAAGCAGCCTATCTTCGACGCGTTTGTCATCAGATCGTCTTCCCGCGCCGAGTACTTCGATGCGATGGCGCTGTATACATGGCGTTCTTGTCGGGTGCGAGTCGATCTGCCACTGGCTTGACGACGCGTCGCTGGCGACCGAGCGCCTTCCCGCGTCCTCCGGTTCTGTGCATTGCGTGCTTTGATATGTACTAACGCGCTGAGTATAGGACCATGCGGATCAGGGTACGTAACTATATCGATGCGATCGCTTTGAATGTTCAATTGGTAGCCGGCGAAGACGAGGTAGCTCCGGGAAGATGCGACGGACTTCGAGCTTCGCCGCTTGTGGCGAACATGTCGCCTTGAGGAATTGCTTAACGCGTCGACCTGGGCTAACTTGCTGTTGATATAGTGCTCCACGATCAGCTCCTAGCCGCTCAGCACCAGTTGCAACAGGGTCGCCCTCAGGGTGGCCCGCAGCAACAGCATCTGCAGCCTAGCACCGCCAGTCCTCGCGACCAGGCCAACATCGACCCCGCTATATCAGGAGCTGCCATGATGAGCGCAGCTCCCCAAACACCGACGCAGCCCCATCAAGGGTCTCCCGATGATGGCACTCCCAAAGCATATGGCAAACGTGAGCTGTCAACGTCTAAGCGTGCTGCCCAGAACCGCGCCGCCCAGGTATTTCACCATTCCATTCTACTATCATTCCAGTGCGCATTTCCGCTTACTCTTTACCAGCGCGCTTTCCGCCAACGAAAAGAAACATATATCCGTAAGCTTGAGGAAGAGAACAAGCAAACAGAAAGTATCCGTGAACAGCTTAAGCACTTGATCGGCGAAAATTACTCGTTGCGCGAGTACGTCATTAACCTCCAATCGCGCCTTATGGATGCGCAGGCCGAGGTTCCCGATCTACCCCCCAACATCGACCTGAGCCAGCCTCCTCGCCATGAACTCGCTCTTGCTGCCGGTCTTTCCGGTCCTTCAGCCAGTCAACAGCCTCAGCACCCCAGCTCAGCGAACGACGATATGAACTCTCTTAATCGCATCGCTGTTGCCGGTCTTGGTATGCGCAAGCACCCCGACGATGCCAACTTCATGGGCAACAACTTCCAGCCTAGCAAGCGTGTCCGCGGCGATGAAGGCCAGGATGGCTCTGACGTAGTCGCCAAGCAGGAAGGGCACCTCCCAATTGCTTAAATAATATTTGTTTTATTCCCCTATGTCGATATTCAGTGTTTCGCGCCCACTTGTCTCGTCTCTCCGTTTCTCCACCCTACCCCCTGTCCAACCTAATCTCGGCTGTTTTCGTTATTTAGTGACGGTCTGTGGCGTGCGTGGTTTTCTGTTCTAGCTTGCGCTCGGCGGTGTTTTTGTGGTTCTTTTTCTGCGCTATGCTGTCTTTCGGAGTATCACATCGACTTTAGGTTAAGATTCCTACACTATATCAAATGCACTATTGAAATATTCAAAGTATTCACTCCCGATGTGCAAAATTAAGTCCTCAGATATCTGAAGTGGAAGGACTAAAGAGAGAGACAGCTAGATGTATGTATCCAGCTCTATTAACCCGACATCATCCCACCGACTAGATTTTCGCCTTCTCAATGATTTCCCCAAGCCCATACTCCGTCACTAATACATCTGCAGCTGTAGCTCCAGTAACGTAAGCCGTAGCCTGCGTATGATTATTCGTCAAGACAGGCACACAACTCATATCCACAACCCTCAAACCATCAACCCCAATAACCCTAAACCGACTATCTACCACCGCATCGACGTCTCCAACCTTGCCCATCTTCGCAGTCCCGGTCATATGCCACGTGGATGATAGGTTGTTTTTCCAAAACTCGAGGATATCCTCATCTGACTCCGACGCTGCGCCTAGCATTGTTCCCACGGTATCCTTCGCAAAGGACGGGTGGTTTATTACTTCCATTAGATGTTTATAGATCACTATGCATGCTTGACGATCGAAGGCATGTTCCAGGAACTTTGGGTCGAAGAGAAGTGGGTCAGATGGGTTGGATGAGTTGAGACGGACTTCGCCGGTTGATTGTTCGTTCATCATCATCACGGCTAGACAGACGTAGCTGTAATCTTGGAACATGTCTGGAAAGACGTGATGGATTGGGAAATTAATCAGTTCGTAGTGTGGGATTGTCTCCCGGTTGAGGAGGCCCTGGACGGATGGAGGCAGTGCTTTGAACTCTGGAAGAGATGTCATTTGGTCGGATTTGAACCAGCCTATGCAAGTTTGGCAGCTGAAGCGTGCCCATGGGCCTGTGTTGTCTTTCTGCCATTGAGTGGTGGCTGCGGACATGGCGGTTGGGTCTTTGAAGAAGGCGTTGCGGTCGTTGGTGGCTGGGTTGCGGGTTACGATTACCGGGGCGAAGAAGTGGTCGCGGAGGCCTTGGCCGACGGCTGGGGAGTTGTGGATGACTGTGATGTTGAATTGGGAGAGTTGGTCTGCTGGGCCGATTCCCGAGTGCATTAGGATCTTGGGCGCATCGAGGGATCCGGCGGAGATGATGATTTCTTTGGTTGCGCGGTCTGTTCAGGTTAGATTTGTATGGAGGTTGGTGATGGGTGACCGACATTTCTTGCCATTGGCTTCGACACCAACAGCTCTCTTGCCTTCCATTATAATGCGCGATACTGGGCTGTTGGTGACAATGACTAGGTTCGAGTGGCCGAGAAGCAAATCGGCAGCGGTGGTTCGCACTCCCTTGGCAGCAGAGTTGATGCAGAGACCTATTCCAATCGGATTGCCCGAGTTGTGGTCGTCGTTTCGAGGGAAGCCAGCCTGTTCAAAGGCATCCAGCAGCAAAGGCAGATCCTGGTCCCATTCATTCGCATATCCAACACCAAGGGCTCCTTTGGTGCCGTGATCACCAGCTTTGGGACTGGCATATTTCTGGTTCCCGGCGACGTCAAAGGTGCCATTAAAGGTCTCTAGATTCTTGAACCTGGTTTGAATGTTCTTCCAAGAAAATATGTCGTCGCCAACAACCGATGCCCATTCATCATAATCGTCGCGGGCTCCGGTTGAGTATACTCCGAAGTTGATAGCAGAGCTACCTCCAAGACCCTTTCCACGGGAGTAGTCTATTCCCGTCCGTTCAAGTGCTTTTGAGGAGTGGTCTTGTACCCCCAGTTCATGCCTTCTTCCGTGAAGGTTTGCCAGCGCTTGCCATCAACGCGCAGTGACTTGTCGTCATTTCGACCGCCGGCTTCCAGGAGGAGCACGCTCGGTCTCTTGGCGGACTGAGCCAATTTTGAGGCCACAGTGCAGCCAGCAGGGCCACCTGCTAGAAAGTTAGAGGCTGTTTAAGAGTAAAAGAAGATATACTGACTTCCGACAACGATGAAGTCGTAGCTCTGCTCAGATGCCATGCTGCAGCTTTCCACGCGAAAGGTAAATTTCTGAATGTTACATGGTGAGAAGTCTTGGGCAATCCCTCGCTTATATTTTGTCTCTAGCTGTTGTCTGGCACTAAGAGACCATGACTCCCTTCCTCTGCAGCCAAGTCACCGCAAGTGCCCACATTTGCTCGACGGTAGACCGGATTGAGTAAGTCGGGAGATGGCTGAGATCAGAAATGTAACACATTGGTGGCCTAGCTCTACACAGCGTAACGTCCCGCTCAGTGGGAGGGTAATCTACGCATGTGAAAATTGGGATGCAGTCAAGTGGACCAGGAGGTGTAGCCTTGACTGCCAAGCAGATGATAGGCGTTCTGAGAAGCATCGTGCGTACCTTGGTGGGTGATGACTTGTCAGCAGTATTCGCGAAAGGTTTAGCCGATCCTACGTACTTGTATTACGGTATGTGCTTATGGTTTCAATTCTCTTAATCCTAATTGAGGTAGCCGGAATAGCACTGGGAGTGGATCGACGGGTGCAGCATTATCAGTGGGGTTCATCGGCCTTCTCCAGCTCGTCTCGTATAGGCTGAAACCGAGAGGGACAGTGTGAAGTACAGTAACTATCATGATTATCCCCGAAATCTCCAGTGTAGGCCCGCACATTCAGCCACCGAGAATTGGACTCCAAGATAGCGTCTTGGCCGATTCAGTGGATCAAGCGGGGTACATGGTTTGTGGGGCATAAGCCGGCCCCTTTGGCCCGTGCTGGATACGAGCTTTTGAGTACTCTGTTCTTCTATAGCTTGTCCACCGGCTATCTATTTGACATATCTTGGAATATCTGGATAATTTGGGTAAACCATACCCTTACGCTAGGTCTTCCGGCCGAGTCGGCATTTCTACGGGACTGGTTCTCGCTGAGCCTGTTGCACTCCCCATTGAACCAATTGATGGCCAATGGCGCATCGCTGGTAGACAAGGTCCACCGCTACACTCTCAAGAGACTGGATATCGGAGTGCGTGTCGAGGGGGAGGCTGTTTATCGCGGCAGCCTTCGTATAATGAACGAGTTGACCGGGGTCCACGCTGCGATCGGCGGAGACGAGGGATAGATATCTGTTCTCGATCGTCAGGGGAGTGCGCTCCAGAGCTATCAGATAGTAGTCATTCAGTTGAGCGCCCCGCGGACGCGTGTTGAGGGATAATCACCATGGAACCAGCCGTCGTTCCGTTGCCAGTGCCAAGCGTCTTCATCGTTGCCCGTTCTCTCCCCCCACAGACCATACAGTAGCCACGGATTGACTCTCTACGGTGCCATGCTTGGTTCACCGCGACGATCATTACGAACCCCAGGGTGACTAGCCGCGTCTTATGGCGACGAAGGAAGGCATTACGGAAAAGTCCATGTAGCGGGCCGGAAGGGACAAATGTAGGCAAAGTCCTCATCATCGAGCGTGGCCCTCGCGACGAGGTCAGCGACGAGGTCAGCGACGTAGGGAAGGTCGGCAGCGCAGGCGAGGCGCAGCTCCATTAGAGAGGAGGGAGCTGCGATCCGAGGTAAGGGAGGGTGGCGAGGACCAAAGCTTAGAAAAGGCGAGTTGCCGCCCCCGCGAGGATTTCTCGGCTTTTCGTTCCCCCAGAAAAGACCCAGAAAAAAGTTTGAGTCAAACTTTCTCCCTTTTCCCTCTTCCGTTCTCAATTCTCTGCTTCTGGCTGTCCTCTCTTTTCCCGACCTACAACGCTCTCTTATCTTCGCCCATAGCTTTTCGTCATACCGGCTCGTGCGGAACTACTGGAGAACTGGGTCTCGAATCCACTGCGGGCTCTTCTCCTCCGCCCTACCTGCTTTTGTCCTCTCCACGCGACTCATCTTGTTCCCTCCTAAATTTTTGACTTCCGCGGGGTTTGAGTTACATCCGAATAATCAAATAGGCGGGAAGCGACATTGCGCGACGTGAACCTCCGGAGACAATTGCACTCGCTGCGGAAAAACTCGCCGGCGTGCGAACCCTCTCAATTCCCCTCGAGACCGTCAGATTCGACACTCGCCAAGATGTTCTGACTTTAAGATGATAATGGCGCTGAAATCGGTTCACTCGAAAGCAAGCATACGACCGGGGTTTTAGCAAGCGGGGCTTGACGATCTTCAACGCCTTGCAGCTCGCGCATTCCATAGCGTGGAGTCGAGACCATGCCGGACGAACTCAACTCGCCTCCCGATGGCCTCATCGGTGGCTATCATGGCCACAGCTTGACGGTGCGCATCTTGATGATCGTCTTCTCGTCCATCGCATTGTATAACGCCATCGAACTTTTCATCCTCCTGTTTTTGACCTTTCAGCATTATCGCGGCCTCTACTTTTGGGCTATGTTACTTTCTGTCGTTGTGGGTGTCATCCCTCATACGATTGGCTATATTCTCGAGTTCTTCGTCCTCGCGCCACTATGGCTGTCGCTCACAATTTCCACCATTGGCTTTTATGTCATGGTGCCGGGTCAGTCAGTGGTTCTATATTCGCGTCTCCATTTAGTTGTCCAGAATCCTCGGGTCCTGCGATTCGTTCTCTGGCTTATTATTGTTGACGCCTTTATTCTCCTGATCCCCACGACCGTCCTCACCTTCTCCACCGCCTACGTTCAAACCCTTCCTTTCATCGAAGGCTACAATGTCATGGAGCGGATGCAACTAGCTTGGTTCTGTGTGCAAGAGTTTGTGATCTCGGGCATCTACATCTCCGAGACAATTAAGCTCCTCAAACTGATGCCAGACAAGGACCACCGGCGATCTAGGATCATGTACGAACTGCTGGCTATCAACTTTGTCATTATCATGTTGGATGTCGCATTGCTCGTGGTCGAATATATTGGCTTCTACTCGCTGCAGACGACGCTGAAGCCAATGGTATACAGCATCAAACTGAAACTCGAGTTTGGTGTCCTGGGCAAGTTGGTCTCCCTCGTGCAGACCAATCGCTCGCAGCCTACTTCCACCGAGCATGAAGAGTATCCTGGTTTCGTGGACCCCTCACAGCTTACGTCGGATGTCACTCACGCTGCGCCGGTCGAATCGCGTGTGCCTCGTGGTATGAGCACTTGGAACAACATCTCTATGGAGAGTTTGCCTATGTCGGAACGACGAATTCGCCCTTCGACGCGCTCGACCGATAGTCCAAAACTTAGCGACGGTCCACATCCATCTTGAATCGAAGTCTTCAAAACGTCTTCCACATCTCATTCCGCACGTCAGTTGCGAACCACGCCGTGCATCACCCACTGGCAAATTCCTACATAAGATCCTTTGGCGTGTCAGCTTATGCACGGCGGGCCCAGTCAACGACGGCCTACGGTCAGTACCTTGTCTCGGTTGTCCTGTGACACGCGACGTGCATATGCCGACTTCGAGTCCCAAGGCAAAACAACACGTCGCCCATGAGGCGCATGTGTCTCTGTATACCAGATTCAAGGTCAATTGCATGATCGACATAGCAAACATGTTGTCCGACAACGAGAACTGCTTATACGAACCCCAGAGTGCTGAGGTGCCACCCTGTATATTCACCATTCACGTCCATCGGTTACGTCTACGTCTACGTCTACGTCTACGTCTTATGGCTTACGCTTCTACTGTGAATACTTCACTATACTCCATTGCCAGCCTCGCTGAGCTAATTTGTGTATTATTATACAATAATTCAAAAGAAATTTCCTACAATCAAAATTCAATCCGTAGTCACTCATGGACGACTTCTCGCGCGTCCCCCCCCCTTCCACGTCGCAAGTCTATGCCTAGCCACATATCCCTCTTCTCAGACCGCATGTGTCGCGGCGCCCTTTACGCTCCATTCGGCTCATCCAGCATATTCTCATCCCTGGCAGTTTCCAGCAGAACATTCACCATCTCATCCTGTGGCCCATTGTTATTGGCAGTCGTCGACCTTTCGATTTCTCTATTTCCTTTCATCCCTGTGCATAGCATCAATCTGCGGGGTTATGGCAGTTCCTTGTGCATCTGTCGTCTGGATATTCGCATGCTCAACTGAGTAGAAACTTGACCGCTTCAAGTTGGGGTAGGTTTGAAAGCATTCAGTGGAGGGGTGTATTCCCTTGGGTGATCCACGCTAAAGCGCTGTTGATAGGAGCCGACTCATTGCCCTGAGCGACACCGATGGGTTTTGAAAGAAATCAAATCATCTGCAGTGAGAGCTTGGAGTTAATGAATTAGATCTACGTATTTAGATGTTATGTCTGTCTTACTCGTATGGCGTTGGAAACTAGGTGTGAACGAGACGGGAAGCCTCTGCCTAAAAAATCTCTCATAATCTTCAGAGCTTTCTCAGATGTGAAGGGGGTTCCCTAATGCTTAATATTGTTCTGCGGTTCATTCTAATTTCCGAGTCTAACTTATAGTGTTGGTTTGAAGTATTTAAACTTCTCCGCCGATAAAGGAAGAAGTTGAAGATGTAGATATGACTAACTACGTGGATATGACGACCTTTCAAAGAAGCTTCATACCTACATCTCACTATTCTAGTTGAGTCCCTTCTTACTATATACCTTGCCCCATTTTCAAAGTTGCATTCAAATTGCATCCTAAAATGGACAGCTCCGTCACCATTCACCACGGCCCCTACGACTCCATCCCGGACAGCGCATCCCCAGGCCTCAAATTCCTCAAACGCTTTCTCCCAGCAATGGACTCTGCCAGAGTTTCAGAAAACCAAATCGCTCCCTTGTTCACCCCCAACGCCCCAATTTTCATCGGCAGCAATCCGCCCACCCTTGCCTGCCGAACGACACCCCTCATGCAAGTCCGCAGCGACCACCTCTCCCACTACCACCACCACGTGCATATCGCCTGGGACATCGACCTCACCAGATCAAGTGATCCTTCGAACAACATATCAAGGGAAAGCGAAGACTTCGTAAGCGCTACTAGAATCAACCTCTACGCCCCACTCCCGGGCAATATCGGCATGAAACGCACTGTCTTTTATGAGGCTACCTCCGAGACTATTCTCGCCGATGATCCCGACCAATTCATGGTCAAGATCCGTGAATTTAATGTCATTGACCTCCAAGGCAAAGACGAGGACGATCTGCAGGTCGTTGAAATGCGTATCTTTACGGATTCTAGACCTGTACAGGCTCGCGCTGCTGCATTACATACGCAATCTACTTTCAATGAATCTGCAAGAGAGGATGAGCCTGAATAGACTTATCTTTTAGGGTCCTGCGCTAATATAATTGTCTACCCACAGCGGAAATGCGGAATTGGGGCTTTGTTGACGGTGTTGGACTTGCTTATCTAGTTTGCGGGGGTCTTTGCCGATCGGCAACGGACGCTATCTGCCTCCGAGGCTTTCTTAAAGTCAATGCTGTCCGTGGCGTTGTTAGAGTTCAGGAGTGTAATTCTATCCCTTTGCAATCATGCAGCTTGGTCATAATCAGCAGCTTTTTGTTCAGAGGGTTCGCGAGGCGCTGAAGAGGCATGAGGCTGAGCTTGAGGAAATCAACCAGAAGGTCAGTAACTACTTATAGTTTCATGTGGGTAATTGCATTGACCAGGCTATAGATCTGGTCGAAGCCTGAACTGGCCTTTGAGGAGCATAATGCCCATGACAATATTTGCGAGCTGTTCGAGAGTCTCGCTGCCGATGGATACCAGGTCAAGCGTCAAGCTTACGGCGTTGGGACTGCGCTTGAGGTGAGCTATACAAGAGGCAAGGGAGGCCGAGTCGTCGCATTCAATGCTGAATACGATGCGTTGCCCGGTATGGGACATGCTTGTGGTCATAACTTGATTGCGACGAGCTCCATTGCTGCCTTCATGGCTACCTGTGAAGCAATGTCTGCTCTGTACTCCGACGACATTGGATTTACTGCACGTCTCTTGGGTACCCCCGCCGAGGAAGGTGGTGGTGGCAAGCTCCATCTTATCGATGCCGGAGCCTATACAAATGTTGACGCGTGCTTCATGGTCCACCCTTTCCCCGTCCTCTCTGGAGCTCCTGGCCTCCTCAGCTCCAGTTGCTGCACCGGACAGTATTTGGCCAATGATAAAGTTTCAGTCACATTCACTGGAAAACCTGCACATGCATCTGCAGCACCTTGGGAAGGTATCAATGCTCTGGATGCAGTTGTCGCGGCATACGTCAACATCTCTATGCTTCGGCAACAGATTCTACCCACGCAGAAGATTCACGGTGTTGTGTTGAGAGGAGGAGAGCGACCGAATGTCATCCCAGCGTCCACAACTGTGGAGTACTACATTCGAGCTGAGTCTGTCAGGACACTGAAGCCTTTGACAGAGCGGGTCCTGAAATGTTTTGAGGCGGCTGCGACAGCGACTGGCTGTACAGTCGAGTATGAATGGTGCGTATTTCTCGAGCGATCCTCTGTTAACAGCCTCTAATCACAAGACAGGGACCCTTCATACAAGGACATGAAAGATAACCGCCCCATCTGCAGCAGCTACACTGCTGTAATGAACGCGATGGGTCATAGTACTATTCTTGACGCCGCCGGCCAAAAAAGCGGGCTCAGCGGAGGATCTACCGATATGGGGAATGTCTCCTATGAAGTCCCCGGCTTCCACGGTGGATTTTACATTCACACCGACGGAGTCAATCACACTCCGCAGTTTACTGCCGGTGCGGGCTCAGAAGAATCATTTAAGCGTTCTTTGTCTTGTGCGGCCGGGATGGCAGTTGTTGCTTGTCAAGTGCTGGCGGATGAAACTTTTGCTGCTGGAGTCAAGTCGGATTTTGAGAAAGATAAATAGATAAGATCAGTATTCACAATCAACGACATTCCCAATTAGAGACAAGACGTTTCATAAGGTGAATCTTGAACCACTCATTGTAGCTCCCTATCCATAACCTAGTAACGGCCTAGGAAACCCCCACGCCAAAAGGCCATATGAATTCGTGGCATCGCCACAATTGAGTTTGGCTTGCCGATTCAGCCAGTAGGGTTCATTAGCGAGCCGCCTCAGGACCATCCATCTAGATCAGGGAAAATTGCCGAACCTGCCAGCCGTGAGGGGAAAGTGGAGTCGATCAGTAGTATTCCGGAGCTGCACGACCAGGCCTGTCAACACCAGATTCAACGTTGCAGGGTCTCCACGGAGATGAAGCTACCTGCTTGCGGGGTAATCAAAATTATAACAAGAGAAAGACTATCTGTGTCCACTCAATTGGCTCTATTTTCAAAGCTTCCTCTCGTGCTAATTTGCCCCCGCTGCGGAACAGCCCCGGGGCTTCCATATTGGTAGGTTCAAGCGACTTAACTCGCGGAAGTATGGCGATCGGAGGAAACTACCAGCCAGGGGTTGTTTTTGGTTTGGGATCAGATCGCACCTCGCTGCTCGCCTCGGTGACGGAAGTGTTAAAATGAGCTTGTCCGCTCTATCAATTGAGCTTTCGACCCTATACCCGTGTGACTCAGGGCTGAATATACACTCATCATGGGCGACGAGATTGATCTCAAGCGCGATGTCTCGACATCAGGGCAAGACCTTGATCTTGGACAGATGCTGGCGGTGCAGTCGACGCCTGAAGAGGAGCGAAAAGTCTTGCGGAAACTTGACTGTGTGTGAGTTCTCGATAATTGTCTTTCTTCCACGGGGTGATCCTGATTATATCGCAGACTGATTCCCATGATGGGAGTCGCTTACTTCCTTCAATTTCTCGACAAATTATGTCTCAGCCAAGCTACTCTCTTCAACTTACGCCAGGACTTGGTAGCAGACCTCCCTGGATGAGCATGTGGTTCTCCTACTGATTGAGACAGAATATGCACGGCAATCAATACTCTTGGACATCTGCGATTTTCTACTTCGGGTACCTCTTCTGGAGTTTCCCCAGCTCCTATGTGATCGTCCGCCTTCCAATTGGGAAATACCTTTCCGTCTCGGTGTATGTGTCCCTCGCCGCGCGATGAATTCCTACTGAGTTTATAGATTTATATGGGGCGGGATTTTGATGTGCCATGCTGCCTGCTCTAACTTTACCGAACTCATGGTGGTCAGGTTTTTCCTCGGAGTCGGAGAGGCTGCTATAGCTCCGGGATTCACTTTGATTACTGGAATGTTCTATAAGCGAGAGGAGCAACCTGTTCGGTGTGTGGCATTCCGAAGTTCTTCAGTCTGTTGAAGGTTTAACTAAGTAATACAGTCAATCGGCGTGGTTCTTCGGTAACTGCGTCGCGGTACTTACTGGTGGTCTGATTGCCTACGCCATAGGCCACATTCATTCGACGGCTTTGGAGAGCTGGAAACTGTTATTCTTGATCCTGGGTGCCATTACCTCGTCTTATGGTCTGGTCTTGTTCTTTTTCTTGCCTGATTCGCCTGTCAAGGCAGTCTTCTTGAGCGAGAATGAGCGTGTTATTGCTGTTCAAAGGACCCTTAAGAACAAGACTGGAGTTCTGGATAATGACAAGTTTAAGTGGTCACAGGCCCGTGATGCTTTTACCGATCCACAAACGTGGTTCCTTGTATTGAATTCGTTTACGTCGAATTTGTGCAATGGCGGAATTACCACAGTAAGGAAGATATTGCAAGGCCAATGACACTGGCTAATCATATTCTCAGTTCTCGGCCATAATCACGGCAGGTTTTGGATTCAGCGACTTCAAATCTCTTCTTCTGCAGATGCCACAGGGTGGAGCAGAAGTCGTCTTTTTGAGTCTAACCTGTCTAGCAACCACGTATATTCCAAAGTCCCGCATCATCGCAATGATCCTTAACACCATGGTTTCTGTCGTTGGTCTGCTTCTGATCTGGAAATTGGACCCTAGTAACCAAGCTGGCCGAATGGTCGGTCTAACATTGGCTGTTGTGTACGCCATTAACCTGCCCATCTCCTTGAGTGTAGTCACGTCAAATGTCGCCGGCTTCTCCAAAAAGAGTGTTGTGAGCGCATTGGTGTTTGTCTCATACTGTATTGGAAATGTGGTCGGGCCTCAATTCTTCCTTGCTTCGGAAGAGCCTTCGTACCCGGTGAGTGTCTTCTTCTTTTTCCGCTGGATGGAACTAACAAAGTCTTTTTAGACTGGTATGAAAGCAGCCATTTCCGGTCTTGTTCTGAGTATTGGCTTCCTCATTTGCCTGTATTGTTACTATACATACGAGAATCGCCGGCGCGATCGTCTCTATGGGTCGGCGGAAACAGTCACTGTGGGAGCGGAACTGCAAGATGAGCTGTCTAACAAGACTGATAGAGAGATTGAGAGCTTCCGTTATATTCTATAATTTGAGGATTACCTGCTATTGACTCAATCTATTCCCCACTGTCGTCCTCTACGTTGAATAAAGCATCTCAAATATATGTTATCTCTACCGCAACAGTTACTTGACCAACCACCCTTCTTCATCTCTTCCTTTGTCCACGACACTCAAGTTGAACCACTTTTGGCATTAGCAGAAGCGCCTGTACTTCAGCTAAGGGCAGCAGTCGGCGCGTCCTCAGATATATCAGCACCGACCACCTGGACACCTGGGCACCTCTGACTTCATTCCTTGCCTCTTCTCTTCACCCCTTCTTCTTGTGCACTTCAGATTTCCTGAAATAATTCAACAATTCTGTACTCTTCGACCATTTACCGCTTCAGGGCCCCACCATGCAGATGTCCAGGGTTTTATCACGTCTGACGATGTGGCGGCAAATCGTGACTGTAATTCGGTCGCACGAATGATACGCCGGGGCTACGGCCGACTGTTTCGCTCTCCATGTGCAGAACTTGGTGGTCCCCATGGCCTTGTAATACTTGTGTCATGCTGCATGGTACCTGCAAATCAGTCAGCTATCGCAAGCGGCTCATTTCCTTGGCCCATTGAGCGTGATGTCATGGAGCATTCCATCCATGCCGGAACTCCACTGACGCCCGTAAGTACCGGTACAAAGCCACATCCCTGTTTATACGCCATTTCCGCGGTACCGAGTACTCCCCGCCAACCCAAGGCCAACCCAATCCTATCGCGCCTTGACCTGTGGATTTGGTAGCTCCGCCAGATTGCAAGAAACCAGTGACAGGAGACCAAATCATTGCCGGTCTCTGTTGAGAAACCGTCTCTCCGCCTGCCCCTCCAAGCCCTTCTCTCCACTCCGCCTTTCCCTGACACTCCTCCGATCAGATCGTCCTCATCCATACTATCGGGATCTTCTTCCGCACACACTGCGATCGGCAGTGGACTTGAAATTCTACAGTACTTCCTTGATATGAGATCGCCGTTGGAGGTCCACGTTCAATTTCCCGCCGTGTTTTACCTCCTGAATATTTGATAACTGTTGTACGCCGTCGTTGTCGTCGCCTGGTTTCTTCTTAAAAAAGAAAAAAAAATCACAAAGTCCGATCTAGCGGGGCGATTATCCATGCTCTTCAAAGTGACCCTCGTACAACCCCGGCGCATAACCACCAACTGCCTTTGAACCCTCCACCGATCACGAACTGGCTTTGACCACCCTTCTCGTCTCCTGGGTTTTAGTCGAGTGCCGGTCCTCGTCGACCAATTTCGACTCGAATGGAGTCCTCGAGTGCGCAGAACAGTCGGCCAGGTGCCCCGCGAAAGCGGTCTGGGAGTGCGGTGCACCCTTCACGACCGGTTTCGAGGGATGCGACTGCTGAAGATGAATCGGAGACAAGAGACCGGTCGCACAGTCTCTCACACCATCCGGAGGGAGTCGACACGTCGACCGATAGAGTGTTCCCCATCCGATCGGTAGTCAGCGTTGGTCCTCAGACTGGATCTTCACTTTCAAGAGGCACCGCCTCTACCAACCTTGAGGGCGCTTCAAGATCGTATAACATTATTGACTCCCAGACTCGGGACAACCTCCAGTCTCAGGCACAGCAGAACCCTCCTCCCGAACCCGAACCTGTTGCCCCTGCCGATACCGCCCGCCATGAGACCCAGGCCACCAATGACGAGACGGAGCTGGGTATACGCTCTCAGGCCAACGAGGTTGTCCAACACCCGGAGTTATACGCCAAAGCTAAACCCGATAGCCTGTCCGCAACAGATTCGACGACCCAGCCAGCACCACAGCAGCGGCAACCGTCCACTAGCGAGCCCTATGACCTGGTTACCTCCCGATTCAAACACATTATGACCGACGGTGGTCACGCAGTGATCACCGGACGCGGTGGAGATAAGTTTCAATACTGTGAGGATGAGCCGATTCGAATTCCCGGTGCGATTCAGAGCTTTGGTGTCATGATTGCGATACGCGAAGAGTCGCCCAACCAACTCGTCGTTCGGGTGGTCAGTGAAAACTCCGAGCAGTTCACGGGTTGGTCTCCGAAACAACTGTTCGAGTTAGAGAACTTCTGTGATGTTTTGGACGATGATCAAGCCGACGCGCTGCTAGATCACATTGATTTTGTTCGCGATGATGCTTACGACCCCACCTTGGACGGTCCTGAGGTGTTTCTTTTATCTATCAAGATGCCGTCTGGAGACGTGCGGCGCTTTTGGTGCGCAGCCCATATCAGCCAAGCCCAGAAAGACCTGATAATACTCGAACTGGAACTGGAAGTTGACGACATCAACCCGTTGGACGCTAGCGGACACGAGACGCCGTCTATTCCGATCGATACAATGGGTACTTTTCCGACCCCTGAACAGTTCGCAGCCAGCTCAATCAACCTCAGCCAGCCACTTCGAGTTCTTAGAAATGCTAGGCGGCGAAAGGGACAGGCAGCTGCGATGGAGGTCTTCAGCATATTGACCCAGATCCAAGAACAGTTGGCCAGGGCCAATGACCTGAGTTCCTTGCTGAATATTGCAACAGGTCTTGTCAAAGAGTTGACTGGCTTCCATCGAGTCTTGATCTATCAATTCGATAGCAGCTGGAATGGCCTTGTTGTTGCGGAGCTAGCCGATCCAAAGGCCTCAATTGATCTGTTCAAGGGCCTCCATTTCCCAGCATCTGATATCCCCGCGCAGGCTCGCGAGTTGTATAAGATCAATAAGGTGCGACTCCTTTATGATCGAGACCATCAGACTTCACGCTTGGTTTGTCGAACGCTGGAGGATCTTGAGACGCCCTTGGATATGACGCATGCCTATCTGCGAGCAATATCACCGATTCATATCAAGTACCTTGCCCATATGCAGGTCCGGTCTTCAATGTCAATCAGCGTCAATGCGTTCAACGACTTGTGGGGCCTCATTTCTTGCCATTCATATGGAAACACTGGTATGCGTGTGTCTTTTCCGATACGCAAGATGTGCCGCCTGCTGGGCGACACTGTTTCCCGAAATATCGAGCGTCTTTCATATGCATCTCGCCTCCAAGCTCGAAAGCTGATCAACACCGTCCCTACGGAGGCGAACCCATCCGGCTACATCATTGCCTCTTCCGATGATCTCTTGCAACTATTCGATGCGGACTACGGTGCGCTCTCGATTCGTGATGAGACGAAGGTTCTCGGCGACAATGCCCATTCGCAGGAAGTCCTTGCCTTGTTGGAATTCCTGCGAATGCGACAGATTAATTCAGTCATTCCATCTCACGACATTATCAAAGATTTCCCCGATTTACACTATCCTCCTGGATTGAAGGCCATTTCGGGCTTACTTTATGTGCCCCTCTCAACAGGTGGCAGCGACTTCATCGTCTTCTTCCGCAAGGGCCAACTTTCGGAGATCAAATGGGCTGGCAACCCGTACGAGGCCGCGAAACGTAAAGAAACTGCTGGCTACCTGGAACCGCGAAACAGCTTTACTACCTGGCGGGAAACGGTTCTGAGCCAATCTCGCGAGTGGTCCGAGTCTGATGTTGAGACAGCCGCAGTTCTGTGCCTTGTATACGGTAAATTCATCAAGGTTTGGCGACAGAAGGAGGCTGCCATGCAGAACTCTCAGCTCACTCGCCTTCTCCTCGCAAACTCAGCGCATGAGGTGCGCACTCCGTTGAATGCAATCATCAACTATCTTGAAATTGCCTTGGAGGGTGCGCTTGATACCGACACTCGCGACAGCTTGATCAAGTCACATTCCGCTTCTAAATCCTTGATCTATGTCATCAATGATCTCCTCGATCTCACAAACACCGAGAAGGGTCAAGAGTTGATCAAGGATGAGTCATTCGACCTTCAGTCAACATTCCATGAAGCCACTGAAATGTTGGCTGGCGAAGCCAAGCGCAAGAACATTTCATACACCGTGACTGTCCAACCTGGAATTCCTCCCCTGGTTCTCGGTGACCAGCGTCGTGTGCGACAAGTCTTCTCAAACATCATCGCCAACGCCATTCAACAAACAAGCTCAGGGGCAGTTACCGTCGAGATGTGGCGCTCCCCAAACCAAAGTGTGGAAGGCCATGTTGCTGTTGAGGTCATGGTTGTTGACACGGGTGCTGGCATGTCAAAGTCAAAGTTGGAGGCGATGTTCCACGAACTAGAACAAGTTTCAACTGACGAGAAATACTACCCGGAAGAGGAAGATCAACAAGATCCTTCAAACCAAGAAAAGATTGAGGGAAAGCGCGTATTGGGTCTTGGTCTTGCACTCGTAGCTAGAATTGTCTACAGCATGCAAGGCCAGCTTGGGGTTAAGTCTGAAGAGGGCAAAGGCAGTCGTTTCAAAGTCCTTCTCCAGTTCCCACTCCCTGAAGGCTCTCCGACTCCTTCGTCGACTACTATCACAGCCCCGGGTCACGTCACTATCCCGCCTACTCCCAGAATCTCTGACCGGGAATTCCGACTGGTCCGAGGAACCACGGACACTCAGGACGCACGACGCAAGAGCTCCGAGAGCCTTCGGAGTGGAGGCAGTTCTCGCAGCGGAAAGAGCCACGCCGATCGATTGATCAGTGCCATGCAAGAACCTCCACTATCTCGAAAGTTACGGGATGAGAGCCTTGATCCAAAAAGCCCTAGATACCTCGCTGGCTCCCCGAGCACAGAGAATGCTTCCCTTTCCCAACCTCTCGGTTCTCCTCCAGCAACTAGCCTAAAGCGATCTTCGACCACACAAGACCACCTTGCTAGTCTGTCCACTGTCACCAGCACACCCCCGGTCCAGCTGCAAGCTTTAAGAGCTTCGCCCGCTCCAGGTACAGCCAATATTACCGACTCCGGGGTACCGATGGGCGCTCTCCACATTCCCAAGCATGCTGTCGAGCAATCCTCGAAGCACAGCGGGCAATTGATGGAACAATCGTACTTCCCACGCATGCCTGTACCAACGAATGTACCCTCGGAACCCGCATCAACGGAGGCTGCAGCATCTACCTCCGCGACTTCAATACCCCCGACAAACCCTCAGTTGCTGCAGGTGCTTGTGGCAGAAGATGACCCGATCAACAGCAAAATCATAGAGAAGCGTCTCACGAAGCTCGGGCATACAGTCAAACTGACCGGCAACGGCGAGGCATGTGCATCCGCATTTGTTATCGCTAGCAAGGCTTTTGATGTTGTTCTGATGGATCTCCAAGTCAGTATCAGCGCCCCTCTCTACACCTATCAATTCACTAACATCCACCTTAGATGCCTATTGTCGATGGATTGACGGCCACACAAATGATTCGAGACTACGAAACAAAGACGCCGACAGATGTCCTCTCAGATAAAGCCAAAATCAATTCGCGAGTCCCAATCTTTGCTGTTTCTGCATCGTTGCTGGAATCCGAAAAAGAAAAATACATTCAGACTGGATTTGATGGCTGGGTCATGAAGCCTATCAACTTTGCGCGACTGAATGTGCTTTTGAGCGGGCTTCTTGACCCCGAGGCTAGGAAAGCTGCTACCTATCAGCCTGGACAGTGGGAAAATGGCGGCTGGTTCGATCACCAATAGGTGTGAGCTGTCTATTCAACTTCAATCCATCTTGGAAATTTTCGGTTGGCACGCTCTCTGGTCCACACTATGGTCCTGTTCTCTAGACTTCATATGCCTTCTTCTCGATCTTCATCCTCAACACCACCAACTACCCCTTGCGTCGACAGTACTAGCGCCAGCCACGACTCCCTGGCCTCCATACACCATCACATCTTTCCGCATTTCTTCGACGTTTCTTGGTCATCACGCGGAGAGGTACATCTAGTGCATTACCTTTCCATGAGTTTCACGGATCTCACGATTTCATTTCTCATCGCCTGTTTCGCATACCCAGGCCTGTATACGAATGTGTCTGATTGCTTTATTTCGGCGCTACTTCTTTTTGTTTGGGCCATAATACATATACCCAATTCCACATGTCATTTTCTATTTACCTTTAAGAGTCTACCTCGAGTTTCTATTCTTTTTCTGTCTAGGGGCAAGTGTTAGGTCCAGTTTTGCGTCATCGCGCCATTTTGTGATATCCGCGGATATACTCATCATTTGTACCATATTGGGCTGGCAAGCATTTCATTGAAATTGTACGCAAGTGAATGCGATACAGTAGTCTATACGTATAGCAATGTGTACTAAGCTTCGACTGTAGATTCTGCAGGATGGGCATTAGGTAATTTGCAATAATTCAGAGATCGGCGTCGCAAGAGATATAGTTGCAAAGGATATAGCACAAAAAAGAACCCCGCCTAGGGTATAGAGCACGAAGAAGACAAGATCCGCCCAGAATGAAATACAGGACCGCCGAGACAAATGAGAATATAACAAGTTGCCACCGATTTTGGGACTTATTTTGGTCGTTCGATTAGACACATCTCTGATCTTGTTGATCTTGAGCCGACGCAGTGATGTGTTGGTGAACCGTCAGAGGAAAAGGAAAGAGACACTGGGTAGGGAACGGATGTAGTAGATGAAGGGAGGTTTGAGGACATATTATCCGTTGACGCTGCTTCTCGCAGGGCGTCGTGGAAGTCTCGCGTGCCGTTGTGTATGGAAGAAGGTCGCGTCGGTGCACTCGTTTCCATCGAGATGGCCATTGCTTCGATATCTGGCGTTGTTCGGGGTTGCGCCGCGATCACGTCGAATATATTGATATCGCTTGATTGACGCGGACTGCCAAGTTGGTTTTGGCAGAGGCAGGGGTGTGTGCGAGTGAGGGCGCGGAGACGCGTGAGAATACTGAATTCCAGCTTGAGTTTGATGCTATATACCACTGTCTTCAAGCTGACTTCAATCAAATGTAACTTGAATTCGGTCACGATAAGAATAGTGTTCATTATCACCACAATGAGGTTGATGGCGATTAGTTGGATGATCACTTTCCTGCCATCGCGGCCGCGCATCTCGAAGACGAGTCGGAAGGATCGTAGTGCTTCGCGGATGTAAATGCTGCAAATGATGTAGTCTTGTATGCAGAATCCTACCAATTGGATACGGTCGTAGATTGCAGCAGCATGGGCGAAGCGCCCATGACCGACATTTACCTCGATAAACAGGATTGTGGTGGGGATGTTCAGTACGAAAAAGTTGCCGACAATCATCCATAGTACCCAGCGCAGACGCTTCTTGTCCGTAACGACGAGATGTAATCGTGAATAGAGAACAATCGGCTGCCCCGTCACCATAGCATTCCAGCCGATGACGAATGGAATAGCCGTGGACATGGTGGGTGCTATTGCCAGAAAGCGAGCCATGGCGGGGAGCCCATGGACTAGGATTCCCCACGCGGCGACCTGCATACTCCAGAAATATAGCCCTCGGTAGTATTTGAAGCAGTCAAAGGTCTCGAGCCCGACTTCGACTGCGTTCCACGAGCCGATTGAAAACATGGATACAACCTCAATGATCGTGAAGTTTCTCGTGAGAAACTCCCCTATCTCCTTGGGGAGGCTATTCACTGTCACATCCATGGTGGCATGAGAGGGACTGTGTCGTAATGAAGGGTCCTTCAGAAGAAGGAGCCGTCCAGGGGAAAGGCCAGGTTTAAAGAGATGGGCTGATGAATGAGGGTCTCCTATCAGTACACAGCCGGCGGGAGGAGCGGCGGGAGCCTTGTGGGACTCCAAGATCACTCAAGCAAACCAGAATAGAGATTGCAGAGTTTCGGAGGCCAAGGACGATAAGGTTGAATGGTGTCATCGTGACCCAGGGTCAACGGCTTTTGCTCGTGCGCTTGTAGCACCTCGAGTCACGCCTGGGCCGATCTTTCGAGGCCCTCTCAAAGTTACGAATGAAACGACATGCTCATGCTTTGTTGGGGAGCGGATGTGCCGTCGCCAGATGTGTTCGATGGCGCTAGCACAGGTGATCGCCAGGAGGTGCAATTTCCTCGTCGCTTCGGGGTTCACTACGGGGTCACCGAACATCCCCTGGGCTCGATTATAGACACCATGACTCGGAGAAAAGTTAGCGATCAACACATGGGTCTTTTGTCGGACACGACTGGTGGACTGTGTTGTCCGGGTGGTCCTAGTAAATGGAAAGACAAGCTATCAAGCCGCCAATATCAAGCCGCCAAACAAGGATCCATGGCGCTTATCATTGGGAACAAAGGAAGGGCTAGAGCAGTGCGCACACCTGTCCATTTGTACTCGTCGGTGGCTGCTTCACGCCAAATGATACCTAAATGAGACTCTCATGCGCAATATTTGATCAATATAGTTTTGAGAGCCGATATGAAGGAGCCGTGCCAATGAGATTGATGTTGGTGACAGGGAGCTCGGGTGGGTCCTGTGTTGGTCTTTGTTCTCGGTGGACTTGACAGAGCCAGGAATGATTTGCAATTATGGACGTCAGCTGAGAGGCAACAAGGTGTCCATAATAGTGTCAAGTTCAGATGTACAGATGTGCAGATTTGAGGTGTGACGAGTGCAGTTGGGTGGTTGCGTAGATGAGAAGTGTAGAAGTAAAGAAGACAATTAAAGTAGAAGAGGCAATGTGGTCCGTGCTTCACACCTCCAACTTCTCCGCCGCACGCAAAGCAGAGATCCATATTCGCGCTCATGGTGTCCTTTTGGCCTTGGAAGGTATTATTCGAATGCCTCCATCTAGACTACCTCGGTCGTATACTAACTTTGACTAGGGCCAGGACAATTCGGCCGCCTCCTTCGAAAAGACTCTTTCCACGCTGTCCACGAAGATCGCCCAGGCCACCACACGTCTCGATCAGCAGCGCCAGACTTCCCGTCGCTTCAAAGCTCTGTGGACTCTATATTCCACCTTTGCATACCTGTTCTACTCTATCGTGCTTGCACTCGTGCTGGGATGGGAGACCTGGGGTGTCAAGGAGTACGCCGCCATCGCCGGCGGCCCGGTTCTGTACGATTTCAACCCCGTAGGCTCCGCTCCAGTAACTAACATCTTCTCCCTGGTAGCATCTACGCCGTGCGGACTATCGGATCTCGTCTGTTTGAATACCGCATCTCCAGGACCCAGCGCGGTCTCGACGACCTGCAGAAACAGCGCGACGAGACCATCGAGAAGCTCAAGACCGCCACTAAATACAATTCCACTCAGCAGCTCCTCGAGAAGTATGGAGGCGAGTCACCGAAGCAATCTTCAGCTCCTAAGAGCAAATCCGAGAAGCCTCAGCCGGTCACTCCGCAGCAACCTCATGTAGCCCGCACCGGGCTGCCTCCCCCGCCAACCGCCAACATCCGCCGACCTTCTCCCCAGCAGCCACAGCGACACCAAGCTGGACAAGACCAACCACCTTCGCCTTCTCGTTACCAGTCTCCAAACCAGCAACAGCCATATCCTAATTCTCCTCCCTCCCCTCAACTCCAGCAGCCGCAGCCACAAGACCAGCCCGGCTTTGCGCCCAACGCCTTTCCAGGCCAGCAAGGTCCGTATATCGAACAACCGCACTGGTACGACCGCCTCCTGGATGTCCTCCTTGGTGAAGGCGAGATGCAGCCCCGGAACCGCATGGCCATGATCTGCAGCTCGTGCCGACTCGTCAACGGCCAGGCTCCACCAGGTATCAAGACCCCGGAGGAACTCGGTCGCTGGCGCTGTGGTAGCTGCGGAAGCTGGAACGGCGTTGAGAGCGAGACGACCAAGATCTTGTCGACCTTGAGGGAGTCCATAGCTCCGGAGGGAACCCTCGCACAGGCGAGCACGGAGGTACCGACTCAGGAGGAATTTGCGGACGACGATGATGTCATTGATTCTCACGAAGACCAAAATACGCCCTCGCAGGATTCGGATGATTTTGGGGAGGCTGAGGATACACCCGAGGAAGATTCCAAGGCTGAGCCTGTTCGACGTTTGAAGCGAAAGGGAGTGAAGAAGTGAAGTAAATTAGCGTTTTGCATTATTGCTCGAGTTGTTATTAGTGTCATTATCTGAACATGCTTCGAGTCTCGGTGTTTACGGTTCGTTATTGAATGAAAATGTCTTCTGTGCATTCCTTTTTACAAAGCATCGTAGTCACGGTATCGTTATCATCATCATCATCATCAAATGCCCATGTGCAAATTATCAAAACCCAATGTATGTCGCAAGCAATGCAATCACTCCATAGCATTTTCCCTCTCCATTTCCTCCTTCTCCTTCTCCTCCTTCAGCCTCGCAATAACAATATGCGAAACTTTGATCTCAGCCTCCTCAGCCGACGCGCATCCCTCAACCAGCGCAATCTCCTTCTTGTCGAGAATAGCCGTGCTCCGATACGTCGCCGGAACACCCTTCTTCTCAACCCGCCTACTCTTGAAGACTAAATTGCCCGATGCCATGATCATGTTCTGTGTTGCATTGCGCGGATGCTGCACGTTGACATTATCAGATATCACACGCCTCAGGAACGCAAGGAGCCCGATTCGTTCCGCGAATGCATAGCATTTGTCCAGGTCACCGTAGGAGTCGATGAATATTGCACCGAGGGTGCTTTCGACGATGTCTGAGATGAATTTGTCAGGACTAAGGCTCGCGAATAGTTCCCAGGGGTATTGTGTGTCGTGGGCCAGTGCGTGTCGGATTTGGTCGCGGAGGGATTGGTAGCGTGAGATGGATGCTTCGAGTAGAGGGTTTATGATGTTGCCGTGGACGCGGAGGAAGCGCCAGAGATGGATCTGTTCGTGACGGGTGGTGAATTTGGTGCTTCCGTTGGGAGATTGGTTTAGATCGATGTTTTCGTCCGCTATGCCGTGGTCCATACAGAGGAAAGCGAGGAGGTTGGCGTTGACTACTGCGTGCTTGATGAGAGTCATTGTGCCTTGGGAGAGTTGGTCGGGGTGGGCGGCGAGCACGGACACAATTACCATGTCTAGAACTGCATCGCCGAGGAATTCGAGACGTTGGTAGGATTGTGTGGTTCTGTCGTGCTGGCACGATGCATGGGTCAGAGCTTCTGTCAGGAGAGATGCATCCTTGAAGGTGTATCCGAGCAGGGGGGCCAGGCGATGAGAATCAATCAGTTTGCTCGTTCCTCTATCAGAGGGTCCAATGACAGACGAAATGTCGCTGGTGAAAAGGGTGATTTCGGGGAGGAATCGATGGAGACAAGCCTGTGCTTTGTGCATCCCGCCGTCCATGTATGCTGCCCCAATCAAAGCTTCAACCACATCGGCCAGTACTTTCATCGCGATTTCGCGCTTCTTCGGTTCGTAAGTCGTCTTTTCGTTAACTCTAGGAGCATTCCATTTGCGAGGCGTGAAGCGGTTGACCAGGATGAAACTATCGAGCCCTGTGTTTAGAGCGGCCCGCGCGAGGTGTGTATTTCTGATCAGGTCGTCCCGGTCTTTGGACAAATCTCCCTCGTTCGACATTGGATGGGCAAAGAATAAGTGGCAGCCTACGGTGAACTTCAGAACAGAGTCTCCGAAGAACTCGTAGAGCTGGTAATGGGTATTTGCTTGTGCTATGGGCGTCGTGATGGCAGTGAGCACATGGTGCAGGTTTTGAATTCCCACACTCTTAAGGATGGTCTCATTCAACCTATGCGCAACCATCGTGGCTTCAAATCTGTCCAGAAGTGCCGACATCAAAAGCCCGAACATTGCCTTTGAGGCCGGGAGTCGGTCAATAGTACACCCTCCTGCTGGCATTGGAGCAGCGACCTTGAGAACAGGATCTTTGTCTTCACCGGGGACCGGAACACTTCGAATTTGCAGGAAATTCCGTCGCTTCGGAATAGAATGGCATTCAATTTCCAGCCCACGTTTGACGTTGTCGGGCTCTAGCCATTTTCTGAACAGGCGAGGTTCACTAAACTTTGCTCTGTCACGAATGATTCCAACCGGAGGAGCCAAAGCATCTCGAGCATGTACGTCAACAGCCATTTCCGACCCATCATATCGACTGATCCAATTTTTGAATTGCTCATGGGGGATGTTGGGAGCAAAAAGCGCCACATAGTCTCTGGTCTTTGGTTGCAGGCGAGAACTTGGGGCTTGAAGATAGATGGCAGTAATATCCTGCATAGCCTTGACTGTCTCCGCCGTGGCACCTTCAAGGACCTCCGGTTTTGTGAATGTTGCCACCAATGTTACATCATTCTCCCAATAGAGGTCAATGGGGTCTGGCATGGGTGTTGACTCCGGTAGAATGATCGACATTGACAGATCCTCATCCATCACTCCGGTCTTGCTATTCGTCACCTTCGCGGTAGTCCTGTAAAGCTGAAGGTTGGGTGTCATCCAAGTGTGGGCCAAATCCACGTAGGGGTCGTATTGTGCTGACGCTTTCACGATGGCGGGTAACTTCTCTTCTTCGGCAAATCGAGGTTGAGTAGTCCGGCTCCGAGGTAGCAAATTATCATTCACAAGTCCGTAATGATAGAGAGCTTCATATGCACGGAAGGCAGACTCCTTTCTAGCTGCCCGTTCTGTTCGCCACCATGTCTTACCTTGTCCCCGACGTACAGCTGGATGAACGCAGTTGGGAAGAGTGACAGTCCCACGGACGAGACCATTAACGTTCTCTTCGAAAGAGAACATTGGACGATTGTCGACATGTTCACTGACAGGTAGCAGGTCGCAAAAATGGTGCAAGTGCTGCATTGCATCCTCGGCGGAGAGGCATGCATTCGTTGACTGTACAAACAGATAGTCTGCGACCACCTCATCGATGGTCTCGAGTTTCCAAGCTTCACGAAGTCGCCTCTGATCATCAAGATACGCTTCAATCATGGCAGTTTCTAGTTCTTGCCATTTCTGTAGCAGATCTACAGAAGAAGCCTCGGTGGGTATCATGATGGCATATGTCGATTCCTGGTGCCGAGCTCGTCCACGACGCTGGACGAAGGACTTTAGATTTGCCGGCAGATTGTAACAGATCACCAGGCTGCATGAGCTGATATCCAACCCTTCTTCCAAAACATCAGTTGCGACGATTAGGTTCTTTCGACCAGCTCTAAATTCGGAGAGGGTATCCTTCTGCATATCCCGACTGAGAAGATCACCCAAGAAGTACTTGCGATGAGTGGCGCTAGACCATCCAACGTAGGGTGCACATCGGAAACGCTCTTTGGTTGAAGGATGTATTGAGAGGATCCGGGTCAACATAGCAACCGTGGCTCTCTCTTTGGCAAAGATCAAGCCCGAGAATGTGGGTCTATCCATCTTTTCCAAGAAGGCGATCAGGGTCTCAAGTTTCGGGGATAGGTGAACGCTCTCAGGGGCGGCCTCGGGCACTACCATTCCATCGAGAAGCTCGAGAAGAAAGATTCGCTCCGCACAGTCAAGTCCTATCAACGAAGTATCATACTCAATGGATCGCCGCAACCCCTCGATCGCGGACTCGATGAAGTAGTCCGTTGCCCAACCACCAAGCTCTTCGTAGATTGAATTGCTTTGACTGAGAAACTTTTTCAATTCCTCGCTGCAAACCGTTTTCCCGGTTTTCAACACTCTATCTGCTTGTGCTTGTGTTTCCGGGTTTGCGCGAAGCCTCTCAATATATGGATCATCTCTCAGGTCAAAAGACCGAATGCAATTCTCCAATGGCGGAAGTAGACGACTGCCACATCCTCGATATGCTTCTTTCAGAGAAACATAGTCGATTCGCTCCAGATGTGGTCTATGGACATGCTCAAGAAGCTCGGCACGATGGGTACGGGGGGTTTTGCATATGGCATCTAAGTTGGCTTCAATCACCCTGATTACATGTCAGAAAAGAGCAAGAAGAAATATATCTAGAAGAACTTACAGTAATTCTTGCCGGTTAGATCGGACAATTGGACTCGCGGTCAATCCAAGAATTCGCGGAACCGACTGCGGCCCAAACGCCTTCCGCCTGGGATGATAATGATCTTGCATTATCCTGTTAGCTGCATGTTTACGTACACAGTGATGGGCCTCGTCAAAAACAATGAGAGCCAACTGTGACATGCGCACAAAACCATGGGTGAGGGCGTCTGCAAGAACGGCATGGGTTGAGACCACAAGACGGATATCTTTGAGGACAGTATTCCAAGTTGCCTGATCAGTCCAACGATCTACATTGTCGAGGCCTGTGAGAACCCGGGATTTGACCGATGGGATCTGAGAGGAGATGACCTCGTGTTGTTGGAGACAAAGTGCCACGGTGGGGGCCAGAAACCACACCATCTATAGAGGATGTTCGTCAGATCGACCTTGGAAGTTTCATCTCGAGAGGTGGCACTCACCGTTTCATGCTCGCAGTGTTCCAACTCTGCGATGATGCGTAGAATCGCTCTAATGCCAGCATCAGCATCTGTCAAAACGCAACTCGAGATGGAACGTCAACTTACATGTGAGTTTTCCCACTGCCAGTATCCATCTTGAAATTCTAGTGTTAGGTCTTTTCAACACCTGAGTAATGGGCCGACTCACTGCGACGATGATATTCTGTTGTTGGCTTGCTTCAAGCATCTCGAGCTGATAGCCGCGGGGTCGATAAGACGCGCCGTTGCTGCCCAGCAGCTCCGGGGTAATGGAAGCTGGCTGGTCTTCCATCTCATCCATCTCGTCCATCCCCAGTTCCATGGCGGAATCATGGACCAGGGGAAAGTACAAGTTAACAAGAAAACTGTAGACAAGAGACAAGAGAAAGACACAATCAAAGCGTGCGTCGGAAGATTGTTTTCATGTGGGGCCGCGCGTACTTACTTCGATCAATCATAGGCTAAGGAGCTTGCCAACTTAAAAGTGAATGATAAGAGTTAATTGAACGTGAGAGAAGAAGGCGAATATCTCATGGTTCTGCCTCGCTTATCTGGTGACGGTATCGTTTCAAGATGGGTAAGGTCGGAAGCTTTGGAAGGATCCAAGTGGAATTGGTGCAGAAACATATCTTCGACCACTGCCCATATCGTTCGTGGGGAAAGTATAAATGACCAGTGGACCTGACTAAATCCATTATGATCAATTTTCAATTTTTTTTTTAGTCAATACTTGAGCACTATATACCCTAGAAGCCTCGTTGATGTATCTTTTTCAGAAGCCCTGTGGTACTCAACACTTGACCTTGAGGGTCTTCCAATACGGGAATACTTAGCCGCCCCAGGTTTAGTTACCATCTACATAACACCACGGCAGAGCGGTCGGTATCATATAATATACAGTATATTGAGATGGTCAGGCGAGATCCCGCGGTCGCTTTATTTCGTGGACCAGCATCTGCAAGGGACCTCAGCGAGTGGCGCGTCTGTTTCTGCAACATTGCACGACATTGGGGAATCTGAATTCGTGGAACTCCCGGTGGAGCATGCTAAACATGTGCGCGATTTGTTTAGCCTAGTGGATCCCCGCTGGTGATTTGGTCGGTTGAGGTGGCTTAAGATTCATGATCTCCTCTCTTCTCCTCTATCCCCTCTTGCTTTTTCTCAACTCAAGTAGCACGACGATACCCAATCTACTTTCCTATATCATGAAACGACGGAAATGTAGGATTTGGAGAAGAAATTATTCAACGCTAGACTCGTTTCACCTGCACCAGCCGTTGACCCAAATCTCCCATCAGAGGTACCTACGCCCCATACTCCAACCTTCGCAAGCTTCCAAATTTCCCATTGCTGTTTAATAAATATACCGGAAGTTCAAGTTCTCCTGATCGGTCTTATCCTCGAAGGCATGCACGAGATTCGGGTCAGCCGCACTGATTCCAGCAGCAGCCAACATCACATCCTTCTTCTTGTTCTGACGGATCAAATAGAAGCGGAGGAATATCACAGCCACAGTCATGCACGCATAGCATGCGAGGTGCACGCTCCATGCGATGTGGTAGCGCGGTGCGTCATAGTCCAGGAACACTTGGGGGCCTGCACATTGAAGTTAGACTGGGGGAAATCTGGTTAGATGAGGGTGGCCTACCAATGGCGTTGCCAGCAGCCCAGCAGATGAACGTCGCAGCCACGACGGTCGCTTTCTTGGTCTGGCCAGCGATGTTACGGGAGACCATTGACAGAGCCAGTGTCTGGGCGGACCAGAAGGATAGTGTGATATAGTAGCTGATCAACAGGCCTACTTTGTTTGCTAACGAGCCGACTTCGACTGTCATCAGCACAATGGTGCCAATATATGACCTGTGTTTGTTAGCTTCAGGTCACCATCAGTCTGATCAGGGGAACATACGGAATAACAAATCCAAGCATTACCAAGAGATTCTGGTTATACTTCTTCACCAGCCATGCCGACGTTAGCATAATGATAATGATGTATGAGCCCAGCACCATGGCAAGAAGCTGGCTTTGTAGAGTACTAAAGCCAAAGGTCTTCATAATGATACCCGCAAAGGAGCCCAGACCACTAGTGGGTAGGGTTGTGAAGAGTTGGATGCTGCAATAGCACCAGGTTTGGGGGTCCCGGACAGCTTCCCACACTTGATAAGAGCGGAACTGTTTGTTCTGGATACCGGTCTGGTTGGTTCGGAGTCGCTCAACCATGAGGTGTTTATCTTCTTCGCTGAAGCACTTGGCGCGCATGGGGGAGTCGGGCATCCACCAGATAACGAAAAGACCCCAGAGGACCGACAGACAGCCGTAGGAAAGGAAGAGCGCTTGCCAGGACTTGAGGGCCTTGTCTCCCCCGATCAAAGTGAAGCAGTAGGCCAACAGGCCACCGACGATCTGTTGAGCGCCGTTCATCATGTACCAGTATGTGACCGTGGCGGCCTGTTCTTCTCTCTTGTACCACATCGACGAGAGCAAGACAAACGTAGGCTGACAGCAGGCTTCAAAGATACCCAGCAAGGTACGGACGGTGACCAGACCGGCGAAGTTATGGCATGCAGCATGCATCGCCAGGATTGTTCCCCAAATGCAAATGTTAATACCGAGATACTTTGCGATCGGTACTCTCTGGATGATCCAGTTGGTCGGCCACTCGACGGTCAAAACGGCGATGTAAATACAGGTGGTCAACCACGAGTACTTTTGTCCGTCATTCAAGCCCGCGTCGTCCTTGATGCCCATGATGGATGCGAATGACATGGTTCCTTTGTCCAGAGCCTGAAGGAAGTACGTGCATATCATGACCACTAGCACACGTCTGTCGATCATCTTCTTGAGTCGTTTGTTGGTGGCCTCATCGACTTCCACTCGGCCGCGAGAAGCGTACATTTGAATTCTGCATCTGTCAATCACGAACCGGCAATTCCAATTTGCAGACAGCACTTACTCCTTGTCGACACGAGAGAAATCCATGTCTTCCTTCTTGAGATCATCATCGGGCGATAGGACTCGCTCGACGTGCGAGATATCCTGCTGGGCCTTGGAGTCTGTCATCTCGACCGAGTTTTGCTGTGTCTGCACCGTCTCAGCCTCGATGCCCAAGCGGGATGCAGAGTCGTTGTTTGCCATCGCTTGTATTGACGGTAGCTTGGATACTAGGACACAGAAGTATTGGAGATCAGGATCAGGGCCAGCCCGTCCAACTTATAATGAAAACAGACATCCCTTGAGATCGCTGGGCACTTCAAGCCACCATCCGCTCGTCTCGAGCTGGACCGACGACCAAGACATACTGAAAACTCTCATGTGCCACAGGATCATTCCCCAAAGATGCCCAAAGGTATTCATTACCCGACAGACCAATGGATGCCCCGCCGCGTGTTTTCCCCGGCTTCTTGGCGGGCGGAGTCTCCTCGTCGTGACTGCCCCCACGCTCTCCAGGTGGGAAATCCGGGGAAGCACAATCCCGAGCGAATCCACCAGCCTATGCAGGCACTTGCGCCCACGCGCGTTCGGCCTGCGATACCCCGAGCTCGCCTTGGCCGGCGCGAGGATGCGCTGAGTTCTTCCGCAAATCATCCACGACTACTTATTGGCCTTGTTTGTCTCGGGAGTCTAGCCGTGAAAGAAACCGCTTTGGCCTGAGCTTCTACAGCAATTCATCACGCTTAAGCATTACCGCCAAGATCACATCTCACCATGGCTGCGATGCGTCCACCCGCTCCCAAAATTCGCACCACGGTGAATCTTCTGATTGACAACCTCGTCAGCATTAAAGATGAAACTGGAAAATTCCTCCTCTACCTCTCCGACGGCCGCGTGATTGATACAAAGTCCTGGGCTGGTTGGGAATGGACTCACGGTATCGGCCTGTACGGCGTGTGGAAGTACTACGAGATGACTGGTGACGAGAAGCTACTGAAGATCATCGAGGACTGGTTTGCCGCACGGTTCGCCGAGGGAGGCACCACCAAGAACATCAACACGATGGCAGTCTTCTTGACTCTCGCACACGTCTATGAGAAGACCGGCAATGTCACCTACCTCCCATGGCTGGATGCTTGGGCGGAGTGGGCAATGCACGAATTGCCTCGCACCCGCTACGGCGGTATGCAGCACGCCACGTACCTCACCGAAAACTACCAGCAACTCTGGGACGACACTCTTATGATGACTGTCATGCCGTTGGCGAAGATCGGGAAGCTGCTACATAGGCCCGAGTACATTGCCGAGGCGAAGAAGCAGTTCCTCACCCACATCAAGTACCTGTTCGACACCAAGACCGGCCTGTTCTTCCACGGCTGGACGTTTGAGGACGGGGGTCACAACTTTGCAGATGCGCGCTGGGCTCGTGGCAATAGCTGGGTGACTATTGTGATTCCGGAGATTATCGAACTTCTCGAGTTGGAGCCTACCGATCCTATCCGCTTACATCTTATTGAAACGCTAGAGGCACAGTGCGAGGCTCTCCAGCGCGTACAATCCGAGTCTGGTGGCTGGCACACACTGCTGGATCATCCCGACTCATACCTCGAGGCCTCTGCGACTGCTGGCTTTGCCTATGGTATTCTGAAAGCTGTTCGCAAACGATATATTGGCGCGCATTACAAGCCTGTCGCTGAAAAGGCCATTGCTTCGGTGATGACAGACATTGATAGCAATGGCGAGCTTCAGAACACCAGTTTTGGAACAGGAATGGGCGACAGTCTCCAATTTTACAAAGACATCCCCTTAACCTCCATGCCATACGGACAGGCGATGGCCATCATGGCCCTAGGAGAATACCTGTGGACCTATATTTAAGGTTTGATTTTATTGTTCTTGTTTTTGTTTCTGTTTCTACGCTCCAAGGTTATAGATATGAAATAGATCAATGACATGAATTAATCACGAACCTACGTGTGATATGGTTTAAAAGGACATCGGCCATCTCCACGCATGCGGCCAGCCGGGCGGGTTATCGCTTATCGCGGCCCCCTCGTGTGTCGGCGGACTCCGAGACGAAGTGAGAGGCGGGAAGTCGCCCACGCTTAAGAACACATTCTTTTTTCTTCCTCTCAACCCCGAGCTACTACTGTGAGCTAGCACCAAATTCTACACCTTGTCAATTGCCTATCTCGAGTCATCATGCTGTACACTCACGCCACCATCATCACCGTCGACAGCACCCGGCGCATCATCGAAGACGGTGCCATTCGCGTCACCGACGAGACGATTGCCGACATCGGCAAGACTTCTCTGCTGAAAGAGCGATATCCCGATGATGAAGAGCTCGATTTGACCGGTCGCATCATCATTCCTGGATTGATCTCCACCCACATGCATACCGCCCAGACGCTTCTCCGAGGCACTGCCGACGATCTGGAGCTTGTTTCTTGGCTCTGCGAGCGCATCTGGGTGTTGCAGGGTAACTTCACCGAGGCTGACGGGTATGCTGCCGCTCGGCTGAGTATCGGCGAGATGCTCAAGTCCGGCACGACCTGTTTCCTCGAGAGCATGGTGCGCACTTCTACTTCTTGGTGACTCTCGGATTTCCTTACTAAGTGGATACAGTTCGCCGATCGCTATGGCTTCGATGGCCTCGCCCGCGCAGTCGAAGAGTCCGGCATTCGAGGCTGCCTTGGCAAGATTGTCATGGACATCGCCAAGTACGCTAAAGACGATGCCTGGGCCATGCACCCGGGCCTCGTTGAAAATCGCGAAACATCCTTGCTGGGAACGCTCAAGATGTGGGAAAAGTGGAACGGTGCTGCTGATGACCGTATCCGCGTGTGGTTCGGAGCTCGTACTCCTGGAGGGTAGGCACCTTTTTTTAATAGATCCTAAAACCATTAACATTTTCTAGGGTATCCGATGCGCTGTACAAGGAGATGACCGCACTTTCTAGGGAGAAGGGTATCCCGGTCACGATGCATTGTGCGGAGGTCAAGGCTGATCGCGACTTCTTTACCTCTGTGGATCATACACCCATGTCTTATTGTGACTCGGTCGGACTGTTGAGTCCGTCAACTGTCCTGGTGCATATGGTTCATCTGGATGATTCAGATATCAAGCTGCTCTCGACTTCGGGTACCCATGTCGCACATTGTCCTACGTCCAACGCTAAGTTGGCCTCGGGTATTTGCAGGGTTCCTGATCTGCAGCAAGCGGGTGTTAACATCGGCCTTGGCACCGATGGTGCCCCTTGCAATAATACCTGCGATATGCTGCAGGAGATGAAGCTTGCTGCGATCATCCACAAGAGCATCTCGTATGAACCGACTGCTGTTCCGGCCGAGTCGGTTCTGGAGATGGCGACCATCAATGGTGCCAAAGCTCTGGGACTTGATGACCGTATTGGTAGTCTCGAAATTGGCAAGAAAGCTGACCTTGTGGCTATCGATGCCCGTGGGATCCACAGTCAGCCCTGGTTCAATGCTGCTAGTGCAGTGGTGTATACTGCCACGGGACGCGACGTGGAGCTCGTGGTGGTGGATGGAAAGGTGTTGGTTCAAGATGGTGAGCTACTGACGATGAACGAACAGGAGATTGTTGATGAAGCGAAGAAGCGAAGCCGGAAGGTTGTGGAGAGAGCTGGCCTGTCCAGCAAGATGCAAGGCCGTTGGCCCGTGGAATAGACCTTACTGTAGTTCAACTACAAGTAGGGCAACCCCAGCATACATCTTAAATGTCCATGGTTTGGTATTTCTAGAAATCAAGCCCAATCAAATGAATAAAGTCAACTGGACGAGATTGGTTACTCAGTCTTGAATCCCTCCATGCCTCTAATGATCCTGAAATTGTTTCAATTTGATTCCTCAGCCTAAAAAGTCGTAGTGAGATCCTGACGATTTGGGCGACCGTCTTAGCTGAGACTGTTTGCATCCCGCCTCGCTATCCAAGCTAACTCGAGGGTGGATTTCAGAATCTAATCAGTTTGTCTAACCATAAGTCAGGCCCCCGGTAGCGCGTCTAGTTGCAAACTGCCTGCGTGGCTTAGCCAAATCTAAATACACCGACCAAATGCCGCAGATAGATTCCGTAAGACACTGCCTGCCGAAACCAGGTCCCGGAACTTCCGGTAGCTCATCAGAAACTTTCAATTCTTAAGTTTCAGGTTTGTAATAGGTCTGGTCTTCTGGTCGGGGACTCCACATCTCCCCGCATCTCCCCCGCATCTCCCCCGCACCGCGGATCGGCTCTCCGCAATGCAAGCGACCAAACCAAATGGGTACCACGTTACCCAACAATAGGCCCACATGCAGCCCCAATCATGAGAAAACGGGGGGCTCACAATCCTTTTTTGTCTGGTTCTCGAGCTGCTTCTAGAGTTAGATTTGGGATCTTCTGCCCATGTGACGTGGGGTAGCTTGGCTTATCGTCGGCACGATTCAACGGCACTGCGAAAGTAATGACGATGCTTGGCTTCACCCTGTAACCCTGTAAATACGATCTAGTGCTTATGAGCCTCGAGCCTCGAGCCGCTAGTCAAATAGTGAGACTTACCCCGCCTCCTCGTGAAGTCTTCTCTCTTCGTTGATCCCGCCGAAGAATTCTTTCTGGATTGCCAAACTGAACTGCGTCTTTGCGATTGCAGAAATTCTTCCAGTTCCCACTCCGTATCTATTTACAATGGCCGTCACTGCTGAGAACGGTCCTCTGGACTTTACCGTGAGCTTTTTGCATATAAAAATGTGAGATTCGAACAGTTTATTAACATTCGATAGACCTTCCATAATATCATCAATAACGAATTGTGCTCAACTTCCGAAACTCGCCACAGCATCAACCCCGCCAACTCCAAGCCCAATTCTGAAGTTCCCATCTCAACCCAGGAGGACCTTGACCGTGCTGTGAACTCTGCCCGCGATGCTTTCAAGAAGTGGTCGAAGACATCTTTCGCCGAGCGTCGGGCCGCTCTGTCAGCTTATGCTGACGCGATCGAGGCCAATGCAGATTCATTCGCTAAAATCCTCACCATGGAGCAAGGAAAACCGCTGAACCAGGCTGCTACTGAGGTCGGAATGGCCTCTATGTGGATTCGATCTATGATTGAAATCGAGATTAAGGATGATGTTATCGAGGAGAAGGATGATCTGAAGATTGTTCAACGTTATACCCCACTGGGTGTTGCGGGTGCTATTGTACCGTGGAACTTTCCGGTGCTGCTTGCTGTAGGCAAGATTGTCAGTGCTGTTTACACTGCTAATGCTGTCATTGTGAAGCCTTCGCCTTTCACCCCTTACTGCGGCTTGAAGTTGGCTGAGTTGGCGACTCGCTTCTTCCCTCCTGGTGTTGTACAGTGTCTGAGTGGTGACGACAGCCTTGGTCCGATGTTCACGGATCACCCTGGTATTGATAAGATCAGCTTTACCGGCTCGATCGCGACTGGTAAGCGGGTGATGGCAAGCTGCGCCAAGACTCTCAAGCGAGTGACCCTCGAGCTTGGCGGAAATGACCCTGCCATTATCTGCGACGATGTTGACATTGACGCTATCATTCCTAAGGTCGGCATCCTATCCTACCTTTGCAGCTCTCAGATCTGCATGATGATCAAGCGTCTCTATGTCCACGAAAAGATCTATGACGTCTTCCTGGAGAAGCTGATCGCATTCGTGAAGGAGCTCAAGGTTGGGGACGGGAACGAGGCCGATGTCTTCTTCGGCCCCGTCCAGAATAAGATGCAATTTGAGAAAGCCAAGGAGCTCTTGAGCTCCATCACCACCGAGAAGCTCAAGGCAGCGCTGGGTGGTTCGATCGAGGACTCTCACGGATACTTCATTCACCCGACTATTATTGACAACCCGCCCGAGTCATCCCGCATCGTGCAGGAGGAACCTTTTGCGCCCATTCTTCCCATAATGAAGTGGTCTGACGAGGATGATGTTCTTGAGAAGGCTAATGCCCTCGAGACTGGGCTCGGCGCGTCTGTTTGGAGTAAAGATTTCCAGCGGGCTACTCGTATGGCTGATCAGCTCCAGGCAGGCGTTGTTTGGGTTAACTCACACTTTGATATCTCTCCCAAGGCACCATTTGGTGGTCACAAGATGAGTGGTGTGGGTGTGGAGTGGGGCTTGAGTGGTTTGTTGGGCTACTGCAACTCGCAGACGCAGTGGTTGAAGCAGGCCTAGAGAAAGACGCAGCTCCTCATAAGCTCGATATTACACGAAGCTATGTATTTACTTCTTTTGCTTTGACTTTGTCCATATTGAAACCTCCTCTGTTCTTGCAGATTGACAATACAAGTGAACTCTATACCAAGATCTCTATCTTGATCGTCCGCCAAATAGGCATGCTGTAGATTGCACCTTGCTTTGCACGTTCTTAGTTCTTGGCTAATCTACGATGTCCACTAGTCGTTGAAAGTTCAGGGTCTCAGATACGATGACTCAAGAACTTGGGGGTTTGGGTTTCCCCCCCCCTCCCCGCCGGTCTCTCCTCCCGGTCTATCCCCCCGGTCTCTCCCCCAGTCTCTCCACCCGGTCTCTCCACCCGGTCTCTCCCCCCTCCTCCTCCCTTGAATTGAGCATTTCATCTTATGGTTTACCCCTCATTTACCCTCTATCTCCTGCCGTGAGCGTATTTGCTATATATGGTAGTAGGCCAGCTACGGTCACATCTAGGCCGTCTACCCCAACTTGAATGGACCCTGCAACCTCCAGATTTTTTTTCTTTGTCGTCTACTCCACCCCTGTGCATTATGGCACTGAATTCTCTCTTGTTTTATTCGCCACAATCTGAGATGTCTATGGATGCAAGCAGGCCGGTCTCGTCTGGGCAGCCCGCCTAATGAAGCTGTCTAGGTGGGCCTTGAACTGTTCTTCCTTGTGTCTTCTCCACAGTACCTCTTAGCTGATCTTTAGAACGAAAATATTATGTGGCACTATCTGATGTCTATTTCCGTTACGAAGTTTTTTTCTTTGTATTAGCTTATCGCTCGAATCACCACCAAGTTCAGAATGGATGCACGGGCCAGCAGGGGTGACAATCTCAGGAACATTCCTTGACATCATGTTTGTGACGGTGGCTTGAGCTGCGAACTACTTTTCTGCACGAGATGGCTTTCTTTCAAATAAGATTTAAAAATAGCTGAGCCCTGCATTGGCATGAAACATGTCCACCTACCATGATGTCACCCCACACTAGTAGCAACCCCATCCAACATCGCATCAGCCATATTCGATATTAAAAGCCCTGAATTCAGCGACGATCCACGCCACACTTCACAGATAAGCCACATGATTCTACAGAGCTGGCCAGTAGCTCTCCACCCTGCAGAGGAGGGTGGTGATCGGCAACGCTGATCTCCCACGGATGACGTCCCGACTCGACGCCACTCCACACAGTGCCTGTCAACTTCAGCTGTACACTACGACATGGCACTTGGCATACGTTAGCCCTGGTGTCATAGATGAACAGGTTTTGTGATATCTAGCGAAGTAGTTCGTTTATTTAACACGGTCGCATGCACCATATTTCCATTGTAAACACACATTTCTTCTATACCAAAGACCACTTCTACGTTAAACAACCAAACAATCAATCAAAATGTTCCACCGTCGTCGCCCAGCTACCACCACTACTCGCGAGTCTAAGCCCTCGCTGATGACTCGTCTCCGTGGCCCCGGTGCTCGAAAGCAGACTGTCAAGACCAAGACCACCACTACCCGCGATACACCTGTCACCACTACCCGCCACGGACCCTCCACCCACCGAACCTCCAGGCGACACATGGGAACTACTACTCCTCAACATCACCGTCGCAAGGTCACCATGGGTGACAAAGTCTCTGGGGCTATGCTGAAGTTGAAGGGAAGCTTGACTCACCGTCCCGCTGTCAAGGTATGTTTGTCTTGTTCCCGTTTTGGGAAATGGTGCTAACTAATTGATATAGGCTGCTGGGACTCGCCGTATGCATGGCACTGATGGCCGTGGCAGCCACGCTCACCGAGTGTACTAGAATGACTTTTACGAGTTCATGAGTTACGAGTTGGATATTACCCTGTGAATTGATCATGTATTATACGCTGTCTTAATTGTACCATTATCTTCCGGAATTCTAGCATTTTCGCTGTAGCTTTTCCATGCCATGAACGCTATGCTTGTTCGGTCTGTATCTCAATTGCCCCGTCAGTAAGCAACACAGGACTATGTTGATGCTCACTGATGGGTGAGTCATGTGATTCGAGGGCCCACGCTGGCGTCAGCCAAGACGCGGGCGCGAACTAGTGAACTAGTTCGTCGTACAGCTTTGTATACAGAAAGTATACGAAAGTACACCTGTCAAATGTCGCTATATATGTCCGTCTTATTTATTGCAGGCTTCCTTGGAGGTCTCCTCTCAGCCAGATCACTACCAAAGGCTGCGACCATCGATCTAGGATATAACCGCTATCAAGGGGTGACACTGCGCAATGGTGTGGAGCAGTACCTGCGAATGAGATATGCGAAAGCTCCGGTTCACGACTTAAGATTCCGTGCACCGGAGGATCCCGAGAAAAACAGCAAGCTCCTGGATGCGTCATCGGTCAGTGTCCCCGCGTCCATTAATGGTGAACAGGCGCTGACTTCTTTAGTTCGGGCCCATCTGTGTTGGCATCGGGCAGACTCCTAGTGATTCCTTGGCAGAGGACTGCTTGTTTGTCAATGTCTGGAAGCCGGAAAACGCTTCCAGTGTCTCGAATCTTCCTGTGTGGTTATTCATCCAGGGCGGCGGGTACGCAAATGACGCCAACGCCAACTACAACGGAAGTGAAGTTGTGGAGAAGTCGGGTCACGATATCGTTTTCGTGAACTTCAACTATCGGGTTGGTGCCCTAGGTTTTCTTGCCAGCGAAGCCGTGCGTCAAGATGGCAGCCTCAATGCCGGGCTGCTTGACCAACGGAAGGCGCTCCAGTGGGTGCAACAGTATATTCGACAATTTGGTGGAAATCCAGATCACGTTGTGATCCATGGCGACTCGGCGGGATCTGGATCCGTCGCGCACCACCTCACTGCTTATGGTGGCCGCAATGACAATCTTTTCGTCGGAGCAGTGGCCGAGTCCACGTTTTGGCCAACTCAGCGAACAGTCGCCGAGATGGAATTCCAGTACGAGCGCTTCGTGCAGGAAGTCGGTTGTGGTGAAGAAGACGATCGTCTTTCCTGTCTACGCTCGGCTCATATTAACACGATCCAGAAACATGATGTCGATCAGCCTTTCCCCGGTGGAAGTGACAATCCTGCTCCTCTGTGGTATTTTCTTCCTGTTGTGGATGGCGATCTGGTCCAAGATCGCTTATACAGTTTGTTTGAACAGGACAAGCTCATTTATGTACCTCTGATTGTCACAGACGATAACAACGAGGGTACTGATTTTGGATATAACGCGACGAGTCAGTCCGAGGTGGCACAGTTCATGAAGAACAACTACCCGGGACTCAGCGATGCCCAGTTGGATGAAATCAACCAGGCTTATCCACTCATGGATCCTCTTCCCAAACATGCGGCATACTTCCCATCCGCAGCCGCAGCCTACGGAGAGGCAACCTTCACCTGCCCAGGAAACCACATGGCTGCCAGGATGTCTCACTACTTTTCATCCGACAAGGTCTGGAACTACCGCTTCAATGTTCAAGATCCGACGGAGATTGCAACTGGAAAGGGAGTTCCTCACGTCTTTGATCTCCCTGCCATCTTCGGGATAGGAGAAACGAACGAGCCTACGTACTCCTATGTCAACACTAACTCTGCGATCATCCCCATCACCATGGACTATTATCTTAGCTTCATCAAGGCGCTTGATCCCAACGAGTATCGAAATAAGAATGCGCCGGTCTGGAGTTCTTGGGGAAATGGACAAGGACAACGGTTGAAGCTACAGACTAACTCAACGGAGATGGAAAAGGTTCCTGGGCGTCAAGTGGAGCGATGTGCGATGTGGATGAAATTGGCCCCGGCCATGGAGCATTAATGACTTATTTGTATGGAGTTACACAGGCGGCATGTGCATCTTCATCGTGTTACCTGGGCGTTTTGCGATTTGGACAAACTTGGACATCACAGTTTGGAGTTCTAGTATTCTTGTCAGCGCTTCTGTTGAGTTTGGCTACTCAACACCTAGAAATTCCACTCTTTTCCCTAGCAAACTACGATTCCACGTTCTCCGGTTCCTTCGGCCCCGTTTCCCATTCCGGCTGATCCCGTTCTCCGCAGTCCAGACAAAGTGAGGGGTAGCCACTGATATTCGGCTTATTTCTTGGAAATCTGGGGAAGCTCCACTGCTCCACCCGGTGATTCATCATGAGTGCATCGGTCCCGGTCGCGATATGGCATTTCTCATCCTAAACCCTCCTACGCTTACAATATGAAAGACACTACGGCTCTTTTTCCTACCCTAGCTGTCGAGCTCATCGAACTCATCGCAAATGACGTCGAAGGCCAGGGGTTACTCAACCTCCGTTTAACCTGTCGTGTGCTGCAAAAGAAGACGTTTCATTCATTCGCGCGACGATTCTTTACCTCCATCAAAACCGATCTGTCTGATGACAGCCTCCAGCGAGTCGACGCACTCTCTCAACACGAGACCCTCAGACCCTATGTACAAGGTCTAGCTTTCATGCTTCAAAATGGGATCGGTCGCGGTCTCGTATTGGATCGTCATCCCTGGGGTTCTTTGTCCGCCCCGATGGAGGTCGAAGCAATCCGTCGCCTGCGCGATAACCTCATCAATAAACTAACGAAATGTCGCTCGTTCTTTATTTTCTGTCGATATCCCGAAGGGCACCCCGATATGAATCGCGTCACCATAACGGACGCGGTCGCAGTATTTTTTGCGCTCATCATCGATGCGCAACTACCAGTCTCATCGTTCCATCTCATCTACGCAAATAAATTTTCCCGAACATTGATTATGGACATGCGTCGCTTGCCTAAATTACTATATCGACAGCCTGAATTCAAAGTGGCGTGGTCAAATTTACAGAAGTTATCTCTCGAACAATACCTGACTCTCGACAACTTTGGCTTTTTACTTGAACTAATCCTAAGCGCGCCCAACCTGAGAACACTACTCCTCAACCTTGGCTCTCACGATTTGGCCTGCGAGTTCATGCATGAGCTAGCGGAAACAGCTACATTTTCCCAGCTCAAAGAGTTCGCCTTATTCCGAACTCTAGTCAGGGCTCCAGATCTCATCAAAATGCTGGGACATGTGCGCGAAACCCTCTCAAACTTGACACTCTACCATGTCTCGTTGGCACAAGATGATCATTGGACCTCCGTGCTACGAGAGCTCAGTCGAGACTTTCCGGATTTAACGAGTATCTCCTTGTACTATTTATGGACAAATGCGCCCACCAAAGAAGTGCTCTCCTTTCCAGATCTTCAGAAGGCGCCCATTATTTATGAATCCCCATGTCAGCGTCTTCATATGCTTTACGCCGAGAGACCGATTAAGAGTCCTGCTGTCCTTGGGGTGGAATATTCGGGACCAAAGGTTCCCCAAGTGTTGAGCTTGTTACAGACTACGGCAGTGTACAAGTGAGCAGCAGTGTGGCTCTAAGCAATTAACAGAATTTTCCATGTTGCTTTGGTCTTTACGTAGTCTAGAGATGGTGGTAAAACCGCCAGGGCCTATCGCTCCTTGGAGCACCGTGAGATAGATCAGGTTTCGCAATGTGGCTTTAGTGGTTTCGAAGGCATAGTCCCTTTGCAAATTTACTGTGCAGGTTACATTCAATTGGGACCTTCTAGTCTCCCCATAACAGCGAGTCTGCCTCTTCCACAAAAAGAGTACCATATCCACTAGTCTATCCAAACCGAGAGCTACCCAATGATAAGGTACGAATCCTTTCTCAGTGGCTATTTACTGGGATAGCCTCTTCCATGTCAAGATCTGATCCACTTCTTCACCCTGTTTTTCATTAGCGATAAATCTTGCCAAGTTGGAGTCTCAGAGTCTCAGAGCATACCTTGACGACCCACGGAGTCAGAGGACCTAGAATCAACTCATCGCCCTTCCAATCACAAGACCTCATTTGAGGATTGCCCGCCCAGCTCTGAAATAGACATGTTTCCACGCTGTGCTTCACCACGGGCTTCCCATCAACTTCTATGACTTCGTAAGGGCCACAGTACGCCATATAGTGACGGGCAGCATAAGCCGCTTTATTCGTGTGGGGGTCGTAGATATTTTCTGACGTGTACTTCAAAGCTCCGGGGGCCATGATTTGGGCGGACATAAAGCCATCCGCGGTGTAGATAAGGTATCCCTGGGCATCTTTGCCCATAGGGTAGCCTGTGGTTCCTGTTTGACTTCTCGCTCGGCTCACGAAAGAGGATAGTTTCCATGTTCCGACGAGGCCGTTGCGGATAACCGCGAGATTCAATGACATTTTCAAGTTTTTGGTCTCTTAGATAACAACCTTTCTTGCGGGGAAATTTCCGTTGAAGCAGGTGAGATTGATTTCAAAGGATTCAAGAGCATTCCAGGGTAGAATAGAAAAGGGACGATTGTATTTGTCGATAACTAGTTTAGCCTCTGTAAATAACGCAAGACCTGGATTCCACACAATCGGTGCTAGGGGGTTGAGTTCGCCTTATCATTCAGTGCTGGTGCCAATCTTACTGATTTGTAAACCTCGGAACGCGCGGCTGAAACCATAAGGCAAATATTACTCGCCAATTCGAACGGAGCTGCAGCTGAACTCCAACACCACTCCTGCTCATCCCATCCGGGCCATGCCGCGTTCAGATCCGCCGAACCAGCCGCCGATTAGTATGAAAGGTCCCCGCAGATTTCTGAGATGCAGTGAGAATTACTAAATTAGTGCTTGTATCGTGATGAGTAATTGCTCTCCAGTGGCATGCTCCGTGTTTAATTTGAAAAGACCCATTAACACTTAATTTCATTCAAGCTATGGTTTCTTTGAGAGTGTTAACGTGTATAGCAAATATATATTGATATCTTAAAACACATCGCTTCTTCATAAACCAAAGGTGCCCCTACCTTCGCCTCACTTGCTTGAGCCCTTCAATATCTGCTTTTTTAAATTGCGACCGGAAAGCTCAACCGTAATGTTCTGCAGATCTCCGTCGAAACCAGCCTTCAAATACATCTTCTCCTTCGGCCAAAGAGTCACGTAGTTCTCTGACCAAAGCACCGGCGTGATTTCCGTGCCGTCGGACTTGAGAGCATTTAGTCTTACGAAGACGGCAGGCACCTTGGATTCATTCTCGAGCAGAATCTCAGCAATATGCCAGTCATTCATGGCTTTTGTTTCATGAAGAGATGCTTTCAAGGTAGCTGGTGCCATATTTTGCAGCTTGGTGAAGTTGGCATACTCAGTGACTGGCGTGTAGTACCAGTTGGAATTGGACCAGTCCAAAACATCGGGTTTAGGCGAGACCCAGTAGACATTTCGGCTCAGTAGTATCGTCTTTCCTTTGGTGTCGTACAAGCACAGGCGCAAAAACGCAACTTCTTTAATTTTGTCGATACCACTTACGTCACAAACTTCCTTCGATGAAAGGGGGCTAGTCCGAGTTTCGACCTTAGCACCAGAGATCTTCTTTCCGTTGATATCGATGAGATCAATCGTGATCTCTCGATCTCCCTCCATCTGTAATGAATGGTTGATCAGCCAGACCGACTCATTCTCATAGTCATAGGCTACATGCTCCTCGCGCGTTCCGACTTGGGCGCCGAAATAAGCCCCCATAGGACTAAGATAGTAGTCAAACAGTTGCCAGTGCAGATTAGGCCACGCGCTGTTCAGCATCCAATAAATAGCGCCGGTAGCAGGTCGCGATGCATTCTGGCGAGCTGAGTATGCTTCAAACTGCGCACGGGTAGCCTCATAATCTGCCATCTGACACTTCACAATGTAGTCATCAATGCTGGTGGGTGTCCCATAACGAGAAAACAGGCCCTCGTTGTAGATCTTCCGATCGTGAAATGACGAGACATTGCTAGACATGTGGTAGAGACCCACGTTCGGCGCCTTCCAGAGCTGTTCCATGTCATTCTGGGACATGAAACTTTTCAGGCTTCCCATTTCAGGCGTTCCCACACCAGCGCCCAGCTCGGACCCGAAGCCAAATGCAGCTCCCTCGTCCTCACCGTACCAGTAGTTGGGAGGCACCCAGTCATAAGGACCCTCCATTTTCATTCCAGATGGCCCGAGGGCTTCCGGGAACCCACGCATGCTCGCTGATGCAATGACAGGGTTGCGCCAGTCCATCTCTTCCAGAGCATTCAGGTAGGTCTTGGTTGCATTGTCATTGGGCCAATAGTCCGATCCTACCAAAAATCCGAGTAATGATGGATGCGCCTGCATCATTTCCGCTTCATGAAGCATGGAAGCTCGAGCAATGGAATAGTCGGATTCTCCCCACTTGACGCCGTCAGCATCGGGATTATACTCCCACCCTTCCCATTTGTCACAGCACTCCCAACCTGCCAGCACCATGATACCCATGCGATCAGCTAGTGTGTACAGCTCCGGGTGTTCCTGCTTTCCCTCAAGGCGAACGGTATTGAGTCCCATATCAATCACATATTGGAAAATTTTCTCGACGCGCTTCTTGTCGAAGCGCATAAAAATATCTGAGCTGTAACCTGCTCCCAGAACTTGGAAGGGGAGGCCATTAACGCTGAAGGCAGTATCGTTGTGTTGATTCACTATAGATGAGACGTGCCGGATACCGAACTCCTGGGGCATGGAAGTATCTGATAACTTTCCCTCTCCATTGCCGGTGAAAGTGCCAGCTTGAACTGTATAGAGCGGTTGGAGTCCCCAACGGAAAGGCCACCAAATTTTCGGGTTCTTGATTGGAATTTGCACCGAGGTGGTCCTTTGCTCGCCAGCCTCGAGCTCGACTCTATGCATTATCGAAGCTGCCTCGGTGCCATCAGGATCCTGGATTTTTCCTTTCACCGTCACACTCATGGACGTAGGAGCGTGGTTGACAAGCTTGGTCCTCAAAGTCACATTCACCGTGTCACCCATGCCAGGTTTGATGAAATCTGTGATCACTCGGAACGGTGACATCGAAACGGCGCCCGTCTGTGAAACCTCCACATCACGCCAAACGCCGGTGCCATTGTCCGCCGGGTAGGGATTCCAGTCGAGGAAGCCCATGGCAAAGTCACGAAGATAGTTCGTGGGATAAGCCTGGATCAGAATACAGTTGACACCAACTTTCACGTGGTCAGTGAAATCATAGACATGACCACCATACGAGCCCTGCTGATCTTTGCTCGACACAATAAGTGCACCATTGACGTAAATATCTGCTTTCGATGTTATTCCATGTGTCTTCAGTGCGAAGTAGTTCCCTAATTTCGGATGAAGTGCAAGCTCTTGACGATATATCCAGGGAGCTTTGAAGATCGCTTGTCCTGCGAGCTTGTCCATATGGTTGGAGTAGAAAAGTTCTTCTTCCCTATACACTCCATTCTTGATCAAGCCTGCCATTACGGTTCCGCAGGAGCTCACCGAGTACCACGTACCGGACTGTGCCCCCGGCTGCGATAAGGCAGACAAGTCGCCATCGACGCGGGTGGCGGACTGGAGGCTCCATCCTGGAATGATTGCTGTATCACCCGGCGAGGATACGAGTGCCTCTAGCTTGGCGGCTGCTGCGTGCACCCCCGCCAGCACCACTGACAGGGCACAGAGTCGGTGTAGGAATGCGCGCATGAGGGGCCTTCTGATGCTAATTAATCTGCTTGGTCGATCTGACTGGTGGTGAGAGTGTCTGTATATCCTATAAGTAGGTATTGTTGTTGATCTCTAGCGCGACTTGATAAGGTGAAGTTGCAATGTAGAGCAGCGATCAGAAGAGGGGGGGCTACGTCTAGTAGAATGAGGGTCTACACTGCATCATTAGTCCGCAGGGGCTTTCTCAGTCAGGACTAGTAAAGCCGTTGATCCCGGTAATTCGTGAAGTTTTCCACGGTTGGCCGTGGGATGAGCCAGGAATTTCCTAATTGGGCGATAGGTTCGATGCCGCTAAGCCCTTGGCAGGCGCCCCGATCCCTAGTTAGACAACATAGAGACAACATAGCACCGATAAATAAATCAGATCCATTCGATCAGGGAAGCTCAGAATGATTCAAATTTCCCAGTCAATGGGGTTTACCCCATCAAAAGTAATTCACAGAGTAACACCGAAATAAAAACGAAATGTACTCGGCCATTTTAAGATGGTGGCTCGATGCCCGTAAAGGAACAGAGCAGCTGCGAGCAAACGGCTTACCTAGACATCAGAGAATTAATGAGGATTACTGTCGGATATTATCATCACGAGGGTGTTCATTACGGCACGAAGCCTATAGACTAAACAAAAAGACCCGTTGAATTGATTTAGCTAACTTGTCGCTAATGCCTTAGTGCCAAGGTGTCAAACTTATTCAGTCCCAAGATTTCTACTATACATGGACACTTGGCTCGTGGAACTTCAGATAATACAAGTTTCGGTTTTCAATCTTATTTAAGTATCGTTCTGATCTCCGGATAATCTCACTCTACGCTCTTCTTGGTGCGGAGCTCCAAGGCTTCTCCAAGGTCGATAGCGTCTTCCATTCTGGGATTCACGTTTGTCTTTTAACAAGTTTTATTATCCACCCGCGTACACAGAGGACAATTTCATTGTCACCCTTTACTCAAGTCCTTTGACTCGTCAGACAAGGGCGAGAAAGGGACGAAACCTGGGAATCGACCTCTCCCTGCCGGAAAGGGATGTAGGTTACAACATCGGCATGCGTCGATAGTTGCATCCCGTTCGCTTTCGGCGATGAACCACTTCCACATTGAATCCATCTTGGTCCCAGCAAAGTTAATCTATTGGCTCACGCACTTACACACCTCTTCTTGCGGCCCTGAACAGATCGTGAGTCTCTGTTTGACAGCTCTCCTCCCGCATTCCTCGCCGATCCCTATCGTGGACTGAAAGGCTTCAGAACCATGGATCGAACAATCGATTTCAGGTCCAACGTTGCACTTTGAGCTTATCACAGGCTTCTTCCGGTATCACTGAGAGGATAGGGCAATCGAAACGCTTCTTGCGGCCGAGCATCGCCCCTATCGCCCCATATGCTCCTGTCTAGGGTAAGGTGATTCGAGGGATACAACGCCTTGTTACCATGCCAGCACTCCTGGTGTTGTGGAATGTACCGCCTCGATCCACATAGCCCCTCTCGCTGTCCTGTATGGCACTGACGTTGCTCCTTGGATCACTTCCTCCTCCTTTGTCTTTTCTTTTGTTCGGAGATGCTTGATCGTCGCATCTAACAGCTTCAACCAATTTATCAGGCATCAATATTTGCGCGACAATAATTCCTTGATAGGTTGAAGTCTCATAGGCATCGACTTCTTCGGCTCTCGCGCAGCGCATGGAAGCTACCTTTTCTCGCTGACCAACAACTGAATCGCCCACCATGCGCCTCACTGGACGGGCATCCCGCTTCTCATGGGCGGGGCTCATGACAGCTGCCTTCATGGGATTACAGGCAGTCGGGGCTGTTGAGTTGGATCTTGACGACCAGCGTATGTGCACTTGGGTATCACACAGTCTGCGATCGATGGCTAATCAAAACTGCAGTCTCTATCAAGAAGGCTGCGAAGCAAGTCGCGAACAACATGATGTCTTATTATACTGGTATGAATCCCGGCGATAATCCGGGTAATCTGCCCGATCCATATTACTGGTGGGAGGCCGGTGCTATGTTCAATGCATTGATCGACTACTGGTACTACACCGGCGACACAAAATGGGTAGACATCACCACGCAGGGTATGCTGTGGCAGGCAGGCGATAATGCCGCCTTCATGCCAAGCAACCAGAGTAAGACAGAAGGAAACGACGATCAAGCATTCTGGGGGTTCGCTGCGATGTCTGCCGCCGAGCGCAATTTCCCTAATCCTCCCAGCGACCAGCCTCAGTGGCTCGAGATGGCTCAGGCTGTCTTCAATACTCAAGCATCAAGGTGGGACCCGGGTACATGTGGTGGTGGACTACGTTGGCAGATCTTCACCTGGAACAACGGCTACAGTTACAAGAACACCATATCCACTGGTGGATTTTTCAACATCGCTGCTCGTCTGCACAAGTATACCGGCAACCAAACATACGCGGATTGGGCGGAGAAGGCCTGGGATTGGACCAAAGAAGTTGGCTTCATGACCGACGAATATCATTTCTGGGATGGTGCAAGCGATTTGACTGGTTGCCAAGATATGAACAAGATCGAGTGGACATACAATAACGGCGTCTACTTACTCGGCGCAGCTAATATGTATAATGCAGTAAGTACTACACGGCCGAGTCTTGACTTCTTCTACATCGTTGGCTAACCCTGAACCAGACTGAAGATCCGAAGTGGAAGGACCGGGTGCAGAGGGTCCTCAATGCTAGTGACGTCTTCTTCGCAACGAACCCGGAGAATGTGATGTACGAACGTGCCTGTGAGACAGTCAACACATGCATGGTGGATCAACGCTCATTCAAGGGCTATCTCGCACGGTGGATGGCCGCCACCACTCAGCTGGCACCATTCACCTATGATCAAATCATGCCCAAGCTAAAGGCAACCGCTAAGGCAGTAGCCAAGAGCTGCACTGGCGGGAGTGATGGAACAACTTGTGGCCTGAAATGGACGGAGGAGAAATGGGACAACACGAAGGACTTCGGTCAACAGATGGCTTCTCTCGATGTGATTCAGTCCAACCTCATCGATAAGGTGGCTCCGCCAGTTACCGATGACAACGGCGGTACTAGCAAAGGAAATCCCAATGCCGGTGGAAAACCCAAGGAGCCAAAGCCAAAGGCCCTGTCATTTTCCATCACGACCGCCGATAGGGCAGGTGCCGGTATCTTGACTGCAATGACTATGGTCCTGATTGGTGGATCATGTGGATGGATGGTTTGGGATTGATTTATTTTCTTTACTTGTCGATGTACTCGTGCAGCGCGTGCTTCATTGGATTGATTGGCGTGATCTGGAGTTTCTGTGAATACCGATTGAATACATATCTTCGTTTTCCTTCTGGCACGTCTCTACTCTGGAAGGTGAAGAATAACCTGCCCGAGTAGCCGTTGGGCCAGAGATAATCTTGCAGTTAGTTTGTTCACCGGTTATATGGGAACAGGACTTTCCACTTTTTAAACTTCCCCACCTTTTAAACTTGGGGCCCCACCTTTTAAATAGAGGGGAATCTCATCTTCATTGCACCGAAGAAAGAGGGGTCCCTGGAAAATCCACGGATGTCATGACAGCGTTTCACGTCTGAAAGAGGGGTTGCCCGCAGCTATAGCGAAACTCCGCCATCAACCTCGGTGCAGGATCGGTTGTGCCCCGAGATTCATATACCCCCGCTTGCCCCTGGGACTACCATCCTCCATCCAACCTCGCTGGTTAGTATCCAATAAGAGCAGAATAAAAGACACAATGGGCTCAAGGAATGACAAGCCAGAGTATGAAATCCCCACCCACTGTAAGGCTGGCGTGGTCGTCAATGAAGGACCAGATTTTCATGTCGAAATGCAAATGGTGCCAGTCCCTGAGCCAGGTAAATTTTCGGATCGTGTTCATCTGCAAAAGCAGCTACTGAGATCTCCAAAAAGGACCTGATGACATCTTGTTGCGACTGAATTTCACGGGTCTGTGCTCATCCGACATCCACATGATGCAAGGTGATCTAGGTCTACCACCTATGTCAACTTTTGGAGTCCGATCACCGGGGCATGAAGGTGCTGGAGTTGTGGTCAAAGTTGGCGCAAACGTGAAGAATTTCGGATTGGGTGACAGGGCTGGTATCAAACCTCTCACAGATACATGCCACGCTTGCCATCTGTGCTGGGACGACAAGGAATGCTACTGCAAGGAGGCCGTTTTTACTGGACTCATGACTGCCGGTGAGTAAAATATGGTTAAGAATTTATGGGAGGGAGTCTCACTCTTTCTTAGGAACCTACCAGCAGTATATTGTATCCCCTGCCCGATACGCGTCTCCAATTCCCGATGATGTGCCTGATGAGATTGCCGCTCCTATAATGTGCAGCGCAAGCACAATTTACCGATCAATTATTGAATCCAATCTGAAAGCTGGCTCTTGGGTATGTTTCCCGGGCGGTGGAGGTGGTGTTGGAATACAGGGCGTGCAGCTAGCCAAGGCCTTCGGGATGCGCCCTATTGTCGTTGATACTGGGGCCGATAAACGCAAGTTGGCACTCGAAATGGGAGCAGAAGCCTTTGTTGATTTCAAGGACTCAGAGGACCCTTCCAAGTCTGTGATTGATATCGCAGATGGTGTTGGGGTTCACGGCGTATTCGTCACTGCTCCGGCCGCGTACAAGACCGCTCTGTCTTATGTCGGAGACAGAGTTGGATCCATAGTAATGTGTATTGGATTGCCACAAAGGGGGTCGATGATCCTTGGGACCGATCCTTGTGAGTATGTTTTCAAGAATCTCAGCATCAAGGGTACCTTGGTGGGCAGCCGGCGTGACACGGCAGCTGCTCTGGATTTTGCCAGAAGAGGTAAGCCCGTTACAGAGCTTGCAAAGTCCGAGTACCGTTTGCTAATAGCTAGCTAGGTATGCTTCGGCAAATCAGTGAAGTCTACCCCATCAACCGATTGCCTGATGCCGTGGAAAGATTGCGTCGGGGACAAGTTGCCGGTCGCATTGTCGTCAATTTCAACTGGGAGGAATGAATTTTCCTCAATAAAGATAGCCCAATTAGTGCACAGAGACACGCCCGTTGATTCTCCTCTCCTAGCTAGCAAATTTCAAGCACCTTCATGCAAAAATGGAATAATATAGTTACGTAAGAAAAAGAGCAAAAAATGGACTCGCGGGGAATCGAACCCCGGACCACTCCCATGCTAAGGGAGTATTATACCACTAAACCACAAGCCCATTGGATGAAAGACTGCTGGATTCTGCGCGCTAGGACTGGAGCGCAAAATCTTGTGTTTGTGGTTTCCAATGTACTGCAGTCACTCACCGGCTTCCCGCAGATCGTGGCACATTCAAGTGCATGTGCATCAGCAAGTGGCCCATTGTATGATTACTAGGGCCTTCAAATGGACAGTTCTATGTCTGATAGCCCCTCACTTACCACATTATCTGACGACCCAATTGTTTGATGCCATTCAATTTCTCAAAGCCAAATGAAGATTGACACCTGGAGAATATATATCGCCCAACTCTCAACAACATCATTCCGGAGTACTTTGAAACGCAGTCAAAATCCTGAAGTCGGAGTCGCGACCCAGGTTACTGAAAAAGTCGCGTTTGTGACATATACGTATACCAATTCTTATTCTATTCTGCTCCATTCGAATGAAATAAGTTTGGGAAGATGCGGGATCCGGCTATGATGCAGGCATTTCCAAGAGATTTGTCCAAGAATGCGCAAAGGTAAATAACATATACTATAGGATCTAGAATTGAATTGCTGGCCGGGATTGTAATTAATTACATGTTATTTTTTCAATCAGATGAACAGTTCTCCCTCCTAGCAAGCCTAAGGCTTGGCAATAAAGGCTAGGAGGCTTCACTAGTGTCACTAGTTGCGATCGTGACGAGTGCCCAGACCAGACACACCCCGATCGTGTAACCCCGATCGTCCCCATGAGCGCGCGTGATACAGTAGAGGGGTGACTTGAGTCTTATTTAGTTATCACAGACGGATCTTACTTTGATATGGAATCATGTGCAAAACCAGATGCATCCCGTGGGCAGCCAACTACCAGTTGGATGGGGGCCAGCTGCTTAGTTGCTGAGTTGAGGAATAAACTCTTAAGATCACGCTCAGCCACAACTCAACTTGGCGCTGACGTCTTTTCTGTTCCTAATTGATTCTTTCGATTCAAGATCCCATCCTTTTCGCTTCTTCGCTTTCTATCTGCTTTGACCATCAGTCCTCTCCCTTTCGCCAGTCAGTGCGGCAAACGAGGAACGCAAGACTCACCGAGTACAAGGCATCCTTGCCTAGCGCCGATCGAGCACGGGGTGTTTGCTTCCCTTCGTGGCCAGTTTTGCACTGCAATAATCCCATCTCAAGGGCTTCGTCCCTGGAAGATCACAGAGCATACCACATTGCCCGCCGAGATGTCGCCCAAGGATGCGATTGCGCGAATCTCGAAGCTGCTGGTGTTGTCATACGCTGTTGACTGGGTGTTCATTGTGTACGTCCAAAATGCGACTCGTGCCCCGGGCGTCAACTAACTTGAGAAACCAGTGGTCTCGCATTGATTGGGTATGGCTTCTACAAAGTCACACCAAACCACCACCCCTTTTCCCTCGCTGACCCAAGCATATCATTTCCCTATATGGAGAATGAGACCGTGACAACTGAAACCCTTATTCTGGCTGGCCTCTTCGCACCGGCTGTTATCGTCCTTCTCGGCGCATTTGCGCTCGTTCCCGGAATCGCCGTCGAAGGCGCCAAAGCCTCAAAGTCGCAAATGATTCGTCGCAAAATATGGGAGTGGAACGCTGGCTGGCTAGGTCTGGCTTTGGCGCTGGCAGCCGCCTGGACGTCCACACAGGGCCTGAAAGATCTCACCGGTAAACCTCGTCCTGATTTGCTGGCGCGCTGCAACCCCGACGTGAGCGACATCGCTTCTCATGTGGTGGGTGGGCTCGGTGAGAGTCTCAAGGGTGTCGCAGTTCTTGTTGACTGGACGATCTGTCGCGATCAGTCTGATCTGGTGCGCGTGGATGGATTCTCGAGTTTCCCCAGCGGCCACTCGTCCTGTATGTTGTAGACTACCGAAGATAGAGAACACCTACTCACTCAGCTCTTTCGCAGTCTCGTTCGCTGGTTTGGGCTATCTGACCCTCTGGCTGGCTTCGAAGTTCTCCGTCGCCTTCCCTTACCTGCCGCAGTACCCGATCGAAGGTCATAACTTTAGCGACGACCGTTCTTCCGTCCGTACGCGTGGCGCGGCTCCTCCAGTCCTGTTGATGATCCTCTCATTCGTGCCTACAGCCACGGCTTGCTTCATCGCCGCCTCTCGGTGGATGAACTACAGGCACCACGGATTCGATATCCTCTTCGGCTCTGCTATTGGCATCTTCTTTGCATACATTGGCTTTCGCATGTACCACCTTCCCATCCAGCGCGGGGCGGGCTGGGCTTGGGGACCTCGAGGCCCACGAAGGGCTTTTCTTCGTGGTGTTGGATTCCCTAGTTCCCTCGGTATCGATAGCTGGACGCATGCAGGGAAGACTGACAAGGCGAGCAACGGCTTCTACCATGAAACGGACATTGAAAACGTTTCGATGCAGGACCGACTGGAGCAAGGTCGTACGGACCGCAGCTTATAATCTGGGGGCACGTTTACCCTTTCATGGGACCTCCAGCATATATAAATGAATCGATCTTATACCAGCGTCACCAGCGCACGCCAATACCCCATCGCAAAAGATATCTTATCCAATGTCAATATATCCATCTGTTTACGTTCAACTCCATACGTCACTTGTAGATAGAGGGGTTTCACAATTCATGTACTGAGCTTTCTGACCCAGGAATTTCCGTTATAAGATTTATTTCAATGTTTTTACGCCCCCAATGTCTCGGACGCGGGTTGGTGGATTACAAATTGCAGTTGGCCAAGACCGGATTTAATGCGGAGATAAACGTCGTTCTACAACAGACGACCCCACTACTTATAAGAGTAAGCAGCTCCCACTCCCGGAAGACGGTCTTCAAATACACGCACCTACCTGTATCCAACAAACAGCTATGGCTTCATATTTGGTGACCGGCTCATCACGCGGCCTCGGTCTGGCGCTCGTATCTCGCCTTGCGTCACTGCCTAAAACTGAAGTTGCACACATCATTGCGACCGCGCGCCAGGATAACTCCCCCCAGCTCAAGGAGATCGTGAGCGCCTCATCAGGACGTGTTGAATTCGTCAAACTGGATGTAACCAACAAGGCCAGCGTTGGGGAAGCTATTAAGTCGGTCGAGCAAAAATTACAAGGCAAGGGGCTTGACTACCTCATTAACAATGCTGGTGTAATGGACTCGGGGAATGATGGACTGGCGGGGATGTAAGGGAATCGATGAATGCTCTTGAATTACTCTCTAACATGATTGGATCAGGGATAATCTGAATGAAATTTTCAACATCAATGTCACTGCAGTTCATCTGGTCACGCAAGGTTTCCTGCCTCTTCTTCGAAAGGGAAAGAAGAAGGTTGTTATCAACATGTGAGTGCCAATGAAAATATGGCTAGAACGATGATAGCTGACAAACTTTCAGATCGACTACTTTGGGCTCCATGACTATGGCCAAAGTTTACGCTCAGGGACGTTGTCCCGCGTATAAGATCTCCAAGGCTGCATTGAATATGCTCACTGTCCAATATGCCCAGGACTATGCAGCTGAAGGCTTCACTTTCCTCGCTGTCAGCCCAGGTGTGAGTATATGGAACTCCTGCCGTCTTTTGATCGCGTTCGCTAACTCAGATAAGTGGCTGCGTACCGACCTCGGAAGCTCTTACGCAGATCTCCCCGTAGAGACTGGTGCGGAAAAGGTGGTCGATATTGTGAAAAAGGCAAGCCCCGAGCAGAATGGAAAGTTTGTTACTATTCACGTTCCGGGGTGGGAGAAAGCAGAGGGTAACAACCAGTACCCCGGAGGTGAGGTTCCTTGGTAAATAAGATAGTAATGGCGAGCATCATCCTGTCAAACTACTTGCAAGAAGTCTAGATAGATATCTTCCTTTTTCCAAGTATGTAGTCAAATGAACCCGAAAAAAGCCCTACTGTTGCTCGGCATTTCTGACCCCGTGAACGCCAAGAGACTAACTACGTGTAGGGTTTCCTGGGTGAGCATCATTTATATGTACTGATCATTAACTGTACTGCGTAAAATACGCACTATCCCGCACCCTTTGCAAATGCGGGGAAACCTGTTTCGCTGATGGAGCCCTGAACGATTCCCAATGTGGGGTAATGTAACTATTTCCCCAAAGCGCTATGTAACCTGGCTGCTTTCTGCTGCCGATCTATACCTTCGGAAGTCAATAAAATCCATAAAAGGCCATCCCCGCCAAGCAATACCAAGTATCTGATAAACCGACAATTAGCCGATAATTACTACATCATGTTTGCGGGGGTGGGGCGTCATGGACTAGGAGTGAGCCAAGGATTCCGAGAAAATTATTAAAGGGCACCAGGCACCGAAAGAGTAAACCGCGAAATGTAAACAAAAATGATGTTAGGCACAGCAGTCTGTCTCACCGGCCTGATTGTGGCCGCCGGGGCCCAGGAGGTTTTCCTCACCACGACGGGCAACTCAGCGCGCCCTCAATGCACACAAGCAGCTGCATCGCCAAGCTACTATTTCCAACCGTTTTCATATACCCTGAATGCGACAGTCCGGTAAGTTTACTTAGTTGTTCGGATTTCCTTCCGCTTATGTATTAGATATGCAACATCGATGCCTCCGCCAACGACAACTAGAACATATGCGCCAGCCTACACGGACGCGGCCAAGCATTTGACATCACTCTCGACATCGACATGGGGAAGTTGGCTTCCAGGCCATACAAAGATCAGCGCCACTGATACTGCTGATCCATACGGACAGGCAGCATGGTCATCAATGTGGCTTGCGGCTGATCTACACAACTACGTTCGTGATCCATTCTGACTCTGCGAGATTGCATACTAATAAATCCTTCAGACCGCCACCGGCTTGTACTCAACCACTGCCAGCCCTACCCCGGTGCCGAGCAGCGAGTTGGTCTTGCCACCGAGCGATTATTTTGTCCCTGAGGACTGCTATGCTTTCCCTGATGGCTTTGTTTTTGGTGTCGCGGGAAGTGCTGCTCAGATCGAAGGAGCAGTCGGCCTTGAGGGTCGCTCTCCATCTTTACTGGAGAAGCTCGTCCCTGACAGTGAGCCCAAGGACTACATCACCAATGAGAATTACTTCCTGTATAAGCAAGACATTGAGCGTATGGCGGCCATGGGAGTCCAGTACTACAGTTTCTCGATTCCGTGGACCCGTATTCTGCCGTTTGTCTTGCCTGGAACACCAGTCAACAAGCAGGCAATTGACCACTACGATGACTTGATTGACACTGTACTCAAGGCTGGCATGCAGCCAATCGTGACCATGCTACACTTTGACAGCCCTCTGATGTTCATCGCCAGTGATAATATGAGTAGGTCTCTTTCCGAAAGTCAGGCAAGATATCAAAGGTTCTAACTCTTGGCAGCGAGACACCCGGATATCGGGTACAACAACGCCGGCTATCAAAATTCAACTTTCGTGGATGCCTTCGTGAACTACGGCAAGGTTCTCCTAGCCCATTATGCTGAAAAAGTGCCAATTTGGATAACATTCAATGAGCCCCTGCTCTACGCTTTCAATTTTCAAGGCGTCGATAATGTCGTTCATGCTCATGCTGAGATGTACCATTTCTACCACGATGTTCTGAAAGGAACCGGTAGGCTTGGTATCAAGTTCAACGATAACTTTGGTGTGCCAAAGAACCCTCACAATGCCTCACATGTCAAAGCAGCCAACAGATTCCAAGAAATGCAGCTAGGATTCTTTGCCAACCCGATCTTCCTTGGGAAACAATACCCAGAGTCTGTTTTGAAGACCATGCCAGGTGCCAGACCGCTGAATCAGACCGAGTTAGAGTACATCAATGGCACCTCGGACTTCTTCGGCATTGATCCGTATACCGCAACTGTCGTGTCCCCTGTTGATGAGGGCATCGAAGCCTGTGCCAAAAACCACTCGGCCTCCAACTCTCTGTTCCCCTTCTGCGTCAACCAGGAAACACAGAATACATTTGGCTGGAATATCGGCTATAGGTCGTCCAGCTACGTCTACATCACGCCTACATACTTCCGAGAATATCTTTTCTACTTATGGAATACCTTCAAGACTCCCGTGTTTGTGAGTGAGTTCGGATTCCCGGTTTATGGCGAAGCGACCAAGGAGCTTCCAGACCAGCTATTCGACTCGCCCCGTAGTGTTTACTACGCCTCTTTCATGCAGGAGATTCTGAAATCTATCTATGAAGATGGGGTACACGTTATGGGAGCACTGGCTTGGAGTTTCATGGACAATTGGGAGTTTGGTGACTACTCTGCCCAATTTGGGATTCAAAAGGTAATAAATATTCGATTTGCAATCATTCATTTTCGAGCTAATCCCCCATTTTTCCCAGGTGAATCGAACTACCCAGCAAAGATATTACAAGAAGAGTTTCTTCGATCTTGTGGACTTTGTCAAGACTCGCCAGCGCGTCTCATGAGTGAAGTCGATTCTACCTTCGAGGCAACCCAATTCCTGTACAAAGCGTCAGAGCATCAAACAAATTTGAACGATAGAATTTTCTTTGGCTCGTAGTTGTAAAGTGAAAGAAATAAAAACTTGCGATTGTACGTGATGCAATCGCCGATCGTCGCTGTTATCGCCGAGTCACGTGTCACCAAGCACCGCGGGCCAAGTCGTCCTTGTTCTCTTCAGCTCTTGCAGCTTCTTACGTCTTATATTTCTGCGACCGTCACCCTGGAGCGCACTGGAGGAATTCCGCCTACACCCATCATGGCTGATTCCTTCACCCTCCCCTTGCGCCCGGTTGTGGAACAGCAAGACCGCCCCGATACTCTCCCCGTGGAGATCGCCCAGATCAACAGCCAGTGGGGTTCCTTTCGCGAAGTTAATGAGGAAGTCCTTCTCGCGAAGATTGCCGAGGAGGAAGCTCGAGATGGTGCGCTATCTGAGAATGGTGATCAGGACACATCTGATGTCGATACAACTGAGCGCCTTGAGCAGCTGTACAAGCGGCGTGCCGAGATCACTCAATTCGCCATGTCCGTTTATCGGTCACCATCTATTTTTTCGTGAGACGTGAGAGCTGACTGGTTACTTAGGCAATCTCACATGGAGACCATGTTTGCTCTCGACTTCGTCTCCTTGTTGCTATCGAAGCATGCTCCACGCCAAGCCGAAACCTCGATGTCCGCGTTTCTGAAGCAAATTGCACCTGTCGGCTCTCTCAATTCTGAAGTCGTCAACCCTCCTCCGAAACCTGAATCGGCTACAAAGGATATTTCAGTTGTATCGAGGGGATGGAGGACACAGAATTTTAATTCGGCGGCAAACAAGCTGTTGAATGCTTCCACGAGGCTCGAAGGCGAAATCGCTTCAGAGACGCGATACTGGAATGAGGTCCTAGCGATCAAAGAAAAGGGGTGGAAGGTCTGTAGATTACCTCGCGAAAGACAAGCATTGGGTGTGCAGTATGGATTCCTGGAAGCCACTCCAGTTTTCCGCGACCGCGGACTTGCTTCCCTTCGACGGGCCGAGGATGGAAGCTTGATTCTGGACAAGGGCTTGATTCCATCCGGGTCGCGCTTCGTCCGAGTTCGTGTGAAGCAGGGGTCCAATGTCTCTACAAGCTCAAATCCGACTGGCTCTACCTCGACTGACATCGAAACTATCGAGCAACGTATTCTTCAGGCGCGTGACTCCGTTTTCGAGGAAGAGCTGTTCCACGAGCTGGTCCGGGAGGCCCGGTCCATGGCAAGCTCCGGCGTTACAACGCGTGAGAATCTCATTCGAATCCCCGCTTCTGATGAAATGGAAATTCAGTTGGATTTGGTGGATAGCAATGACGATAGCCTCCAGTCCGAACAAAAATCTTCTCAACAGGACATTCTTCTCGCCGATGGCCTGGCACACTCTATTCGCCTTCTTCTTGCATTTGCTCATCGCCAGAACATGCATCGACGAACACAAACCCCGCCGGCGCTTACTTCCAGGAAGCGACACCTACCTGAATATCATCTCCTTCGCCCCGCACTAGCTTATCTGCAACATTTGTCGAGCGTCAAATGGCTAGAATCATACTTTGGTGGCATATTTGGTGTTTTGCGGGCATCTGGATTGGAATATCCGGGCTATGTTTCAGACACATTCTTGACTTGGAAGCAGATACGTCTGTCTACTTCAGCATCCACAGTTGAGGCTCTCATCGAGAGATTTCTGAGACCAATTGAGTCCGTATTTCGCGGAGAGCTGCTCACGCCAAACAGCTCTTTCGCCGTGACAATCCGGACTAATTTATCAGGACCCCCATTTGGTACCTTCTTTGACGTCTCATTCGATCTGCCAACGGTCTCCGACCTCAAATCCCCTGGTAGTCTTGGGATGAGGGATGAAGTTGAGTCTGCGGTCACTCATCTACTGCTTCTCGATGTGGTTTCTAAGATCGCAGCCCAAGAGCTCCCAGCAAAGAGAGCAAACAGCCCCGACACATTGCTCTCTGGGAAGCGCAAATGGGATGCGGTGTATCCACACCTGGGAGAACTATTGTTGATCTCAGAGAAACCCGAGAAGCACAAGAAGATGAAGGTTTCCTTAGCTCGTTCCGGGTTGGGTCTCTCGACTTACATTGTGCGCAGTGTTGACGGCGTCGGACGAGGTGCTCAAGAACGCCCGTCTCTCCACTCCCAGCCATCTTCATGGACATCACCCTCGGGTTTGAACAGCGCTCCTGACGAACAGCCTTCCATGATGGAATTCATTGTTGCTCAGGCATCTGACGACGAGTGATACGAGCCGAGCATTGTCGTACCGAACACCCCACTCCCCTGCCGTCCTGAACCAATTTCGGACCATCGACCCACATCAAATGGGCTTGTGGTTTAGTGGTATAATACTCCCTTAGCATGGGAGTGGTCCGGGGTTCGATTCCCCGCGAGTCCATCTTTTTGCCTCTCTCTTTTTGCTGCTCTCTCAAGATCGAGGCGTGTGCTATCGTGATCGCAAAAGCCATGGAGAGGCGTAATGAGGCATACCGAGTGGGGCCCCCCAAAAATTTTCCCTAAAAGTTTCGACGCATCAAAAGGCGCCAGAAATGCTAGATACCCCTGTGTTACCATGGCTGAATAAATGCAGTCTAATTGAAAACACTTTCATGTTGATCTTTGATGTTCACTCCTATGTACCCTAATGACAAGCATCCCTTGTATAGCCGACAACATCGGAATTATAGCTTTGCGGTCAACGCCTTGACTGCCTCTGGGGGCGTAAGAGTTCCTCGGAATCTCTTCTCGCTAAGCCCATAGGCCTCTGGAAGCCATTCGCTCACATCCTCCCCCAAGATCGTCAAGGCAAGCGCCTCGCCACTCATCAGGCAGTTGGCCATACCGTAGCCATTGAAAGCAGCAGCAATCCATTCTCCTCGGCCTGTCCGACCGGTCAGTGTCGATGGCAGGCGCCCGATCAGTGGCAACCCATCGGACGAGAAGCCCATGATTCCACTCCAAGCGCTGATCAATTTCCATGGGGCTGTGGCAGTCTTACCAAAGAACTGCGGTAGCACGGACTGTAGATGAGTGACCGAATAGTCCCCTACGAAACTATCATCGGCAGATATAGTCTCATCCATACGGGCTTCTTCGCCACCAAAGAAGAAGTATCCGGATTTGACATTCTGGCCTAGGTAATACAGCCCATAGCCACAGAGCCCAGTCTCGGGGTCGTACCTTTCAGGGTAGTGAAATCCCCAGGATGTAGAGGATCCTTGATTTGGCACGGCAGTCTTAGGATCTTGAACTGTCATAGTGCCCTTGAAAGGGTGAACGCATCCTCGCAATTTAGGGAGGAGATGTCCGGTGTGTCCATTGGTGCAGTAAACCACATTTCCCGCTCGCAACGGCCCACGCGACGTCTGGATTGCATATGGGAACACAGAACTGACTGGAGTTGCAAAGCTTTCCCTATGCTCGACCGACTCAACCGGAGTGTTTGTCTCAATGGTCAATCGATCGGAGTACTTCTCCATGAGAGCTGCAAACACTTTGGTGACCAGTCGGTAGGGCCACACCATGCCCGCCGGAACAAGAGCGCCTCCTGCTGCTCCATGAATTCCATGGTTCTAATTCCGTTAGGATATGTTTTTCTTCAGCAAGATGAAGCACTCACCTTCAACACGCTGTCTTTGTCGATGATTGTGTACAAACCGCTCAAAGAGGGATGATCTGTCTCCAGGCGCGCAATACTTTTCCTGAAAGCCTCGAACGTGTCCTGGGTTAAGAAGACTCGCAGCTTTTTGAGAAGCTGCATCTCGCTCGTATCCACTGCGTCATACTCCTTAATCAATTCCTGCATCCTTTTGAGGTTCTGAAACGTGAATTTAGCAATTTTTCCTGCCATCTCAGGCCCATGAGCCTCCGCCAGATGCATGTATTCTTCTCCCGCATTTGGGGCCATCTGGCCTCCATTGCGACCAGTCGCACCAGAGCAGAGCGTGCGAGCTTCCAACACAGTGACAGTCGCGGACGGATGACGTTCCAATAGAGTCTTAGCTACTGATAGACCCGTGATTCCAGATCCGATAATGGCAAAGTCTCTATCCGTGGGCAAGCTGGCCGATTGAGTATTCGCGAGGGCGTGAGGGATATGTTGCCAGTATGACTGAGTCGGATTAGGCTGCGGGAGACCAGGGTCGGCCATGACCAGTTTGGCAACTATAGGGATTAGCTTGTAACCAATTGGCGATGTAGCTTGGTGGGCCACCCATGCAGGCTCGAGAGGAATTGGGGAATAGCTACCAAGCTCTTTTTGCGACGCCATTATGAAGCCCCAAGTGCTGTCAAAATGTGGTTCCCAGAACACAAACCAAAAGCCCGGATTAGAGTGGAATGTTTAGAAAGCGTGAAAATTCCGGACCTTGTCAATATACGCAGTACAACTTGGCAAGTTCTGGTTTCCGATGTGCGGGGTCTATCTTATCATGACGAGGTCCGGCTACGGATACAACTGCCTCGCTGGGAATAGGCTACTGTTTGCAACAACATCGCTACAGCAGAACAATGCCAATAATTGGCCTTTGACAAAGTTTCAGCTTAGATAGTGTCTTATGCCTCGATTCAGTCTTCCTTTGACTGACTAGATTTGTATCTGGTCGGCCCATCATTGACATCCAAATGCCTTGGTAGGTATCCGGGGAAAGGCGCCTGAGGAAGGGGCTTCCGACAATTAAGCAAGACTCAACTTCTCGGTTGTTTTTACAATCAATGGAATATATGTATGGCATGAGAATGGTGCATGACGTCTGTCTGGGGATCCACAGTTCCTTGCATAAGATCTCACATGGTCGGCAAGCTTTCCCCGCGATCAAAAGAGGCAGACCGGTCTAGCTACCCAGACTTTAGGAGCTCTTTGAATAACGACCAATAGTTCTAATAGCTCTCAAAACCTTGCTTTGCGTGTGAATCTTTCATTGGGCAAAGAGGCTGGCTTGGGGAATATGCAGGTGCCGGTATCCATGGAATGCGGCATGGCGTAGCTACATGCCAATCAACATTCCACTAGGAACATGCGCAAGCAAGCTTTTCGGGCAAATTGGAATGTAATACATTTGTTTTTCCCGCAATACTATTGACCAGAAGTTAAAAGCTCTCTGCTCCCTCCACGCCTTTCGAGACATCAACCCAATACCCTCTGGAACAGAATCAAGATGAAGTTCTCTTCTATCATTCTCACTGTTTTCGCCTTGGTCTCCACCGGCCTGGCTGATAAGACTTGTACTCCGAGCTTTGATTATTGCTCTCCTAGCTTGATCAAATCTCATGGTAAGATTCTATCGTCTGTAGACGCGTGGAGTTCGGCTGATTAAATAACTTAGGCTTCACGGAAGCGGATCTTAAAGATGTTTTGAAGGGGACTGATCTTGAGAAAGAGGACGTGAAAAACGTTCTTTTCCATTGCAAGAACCCCGGTGACGTTGGTCATCCCAAGCTATGCTCGAGCGGGTGCAAGGACTCTGCGACGGAGGGCAGCCACAAGTGTGATGGAGTGTAAAGGTAGGTCAACTATCCCAGAGGAGATCTTCGTTTCTGTCTTCCACTGACAAAACATTAGTCAAAGCACTCTTTAGCCACCTCCACCGTTTAGACTACCTCATTGAAGCTCCACAAATCTACAATAATGTTGCATTGTTCCTTAAATAAGGCACGAACCCTCGAGATAGTATTAATTGATAAATTCAAGCAGTCCGTACCTTTGAAACAAGTTCCTTTGAATTCTGGGGCATAAAGTGACCTGTGGGTCTTGGGGGATGTTCCTCTGATGTGTAAATGTTGGATATGCAATTTCGTTGATACAACGAAAGCAGGGCTACTCCCCGATAACTCCTTACTATCGTGATGACTGTAATATCGCATATTCACGGGGTCCCCAACCCGCCGGATCAGCAAACCGCGGGTCGGTGGCTTGCGTCATGGAGTACAGGGCACCAGCGCTTCGCAAATGAAAAGGCTCAGTCGCTGTACATAAGATAGTCTATTACTACAGATGTCTGCTAACTTGTTGTTTTTGATCATCTGGATCTCTTCGCAATTTTTTTCCTCTACACCTAGGTGCTTCTTGAAGGGACTACACGTTTAGGCTCACATGCCCCCACGCCCTTTCTAGGAATCAGTGTGGTACCGCACAGCCGCCCGCGCATCTCTTCCTGAATAGAACATGATCGAGGATTATGGATTGAAAATAATGCAAAAAAAAAATACCTGGGTAAGAGTGCCCAGGTGCACATGTGGTGTTTATATTTGGACCAGTTGACAGCTAAAAGTTTGGACACTCGATAATCTTGGGTTGAGATAAATAAATATAGGTATGTCCATTGCCATAGGCAGACAATTGAAACGATTGAAAGCCATCTGGGGATTGTTCCAATTACTCGACAGTAATAGTCGAGGAACCGCTGCTTTCGTAGCCCTCCGTAGCAAGGATCATGTAGGCACCATCAGTGAAGGACCCAAGCTCCAAGCCAAGGCTCTCCCAGGCGCTGAAATGGTTGCCAGTGGTAACGGTACCACCGACGCGCTTGGTCTGGCGGACTGACCAATACTGGTTGAAGGTGGCAGTGCCTTCAATCGATGCTGCGTCAACACGTTTGTTCAAGTAAACATCATAAGTACCACCATCGCTCGTGACGGTGCCCTTGTATGTGCCTCCGGTGGACGGGTCGTAGTCACCATAGGACTCGACAATGTAGTATTCAACAAGGGGGTCTGTCATCCATCCATAGAGGGAGAGGTAGGCGTTACCTGTGAACGACTTAGAAGGGTCCTCGCTGAAAAATCGGGGCACAAATACTTACCGTCTGGGTTGAAGCTACCCGAGTAGGTAACAGAGCTGGTGAAATGTTAATAACAAATAGTTGACATAACCCGGAATCAAGATGTACCGTGAGCCACCTGGGTTCCAGCCCTTTCCTGCGACAAAGTTCCCGACATCACCAGTCCATGTGACGCTGTATTCACCGTTATCACCGTTGGTATAGGTGGCTTCGGCGGTTCCGTCTGTCCAGTAGGAATAGTAATAACCGTTGCTGGTTCCGGTGGAGCTGGAGGAGTAACGCTTCTGAATGTTCCCAGTGGAGGCAAAAGCTCCAGTGGTCGCGGAGAGTAGCGCTATCAAAGAAAAGAAGGAGACCATGATGAGTGACATCTGGTAAGCTTCTGATGACTTTACGGATGGAAATGGTCATTTTATAGCCATCTCGTCACTTACATTACATTGCGGCCGCGTGGGTTCAGCCGGAGGGGTGGACTTTTGCCGGCGGATAATTAGATCCCACCTGTATCAGTCTTGTTCCGAATGGATTAGGCATGGAGTATGGGTGAATAAACATAGGCTGTGAATGGGCCTCAGACCTGCCGTAGAACAGAGCTTGGGTCATATCAAACCATCATTCCAAAGGAGGAAAACGTCCGGGAGATCGGCAGCATTATACCATAGTAGACAGGTCGACTCGCAAGTCCATGAAACGGAGTGGAAATAACCCCCAGGGAGATTGAGCACAGGGGCGTTTCATCCAATTTAAGGGTCCTCCCAGTCCGGGTATAAAATTGATTCTCGGAAAAACTACCATGCTTGAAACCAAACCATCGCTTCAAGTTGACGTGCTCCACTCCACTCCGTGGCTTTATACTAGCGCCGGCTGACCCACCTCTCGGCCCCTGTCCTGAAGAACGGAGACATTGATGTTCTAGGAGACGAAGGACATGTCGTTCCCTATTTTTTTTCAGTTGCCATCACACAGACTTCGATTCTCGTGCCTGGAAATAGCGCAGGGCAACAATGCAATTTCCAAGGGATTGTACTCCAAGCCCGAGGCCAGGGATCGTGATGTATGTCGTGGACAATGCACTTTCGTAGATGTGATCTGGAAGCCGAGCTCACGTTGTCAACACGTTGTCAACACTGTTTCTCTCATTGGCCTCTTAGTTCGACACGATGCAACTGACAAGATCCGCAACACTGATAGCAAGCACATGGAGCCCTAAGCCCTAAGTCCTGATTGGGGTGAGGCCGCCCACGTGAAGTGGACCCGCGCTAGTCCCAATCTGAAGCTCAACGGTGACATCAGAATCGCGGATTATCGTGACGGGAGACATTCAACTGGTTTTACATCCGCGGTAGCTGGCAATTCGGTTTAAACCGTACTCCATCTTAGACTAGCCTTTCGTCACTTCTCTCAAGCTTCTCAACTATCATCCGGTTTCTCATTACCTCATTACCGCACCTCCTCCACCCAAACCCTCACGGAGTCGTCTGTGACCTCACCACCCCACTTCTCTTTTATCTCACCGGAATTGGGTACAACCCCTCCACTGGCTTCTTAACTCCCCGCGCTGCATAGTCATTTTCCCAATCCAATTCGACCAACCTATAACCCTTTCCGTTGGCTCTGCGACCCCTGACACGGTCCTTCTCGATTCCAACATGGAGCCCGTCAAAACTCCCGTCGAACCGGCCAAGAAGCGCCGCATCGGCGTGCTCACCTCCGGTGGTGATGCCCCCGGTATGAACGGCGCTGTCCGCGCCGTGGTCCGTATGGCCATTCACAGCGACTGCGAGGCCTACGCCGTCTTCGAAGGATACGAGGGACTGGTTAATGGCGGCAACATGATCCGTCAATTGCACTGGGAGGATGTTCGCGGCTGGCTATCGCGAGGAGGTACCCTGATCGGCTCTGCCCGATGCATGAGCTTCCGCGAGCGTGCTGGCCGTATGAAGGCTGCGAAAAACATGATTCTGCGCGGCATCGATGCTCTGGTTGTCTGCGGTGGTGACGGAAGTCTGACTGGTGCCGATGTCTTCCGCGCGGAATGGCCTTCGCTGCTGTCTGACCTCGTTGCAGCCGGTGAATTGACCAAAGAGCAAGTTGAACCCTACACTGTGTTGAACATCGTGGGTCTGGTTGGCTCCATCGATAACGACCTGTCTGGCACCGATGCCACTATCGGCTGCTACTCATCCTTGACCCGTATTTGCGACGCAGTCGATGACGTTTTCGATACTGCTTTTTCACACCAGCGTGGCTTCGTTATCGAGGTCATGGGTCGCCACTGTGGTTGGTTGGCCATGATGTCGGCCATTAGTACTGGTGCCGACTGGCTGTTCATCCCAGAGATGCCTCCGAAGGATGGCTGGGAGGATGAAATGTGTGCCATGATCACCAAGGTATGTGATTCAAAAGTCCGAGGGTCGCTTGGTCTCAGAGCTAATCAGTCGCGATTGCAGAACCGCAAAGACCGAGGCAAGCGCCGTACGATCGTCATTGTCGCCGAGGGAGCCCAGGACCGCCATCTCAACAAGATCTCGAGCTCGAAGATTAAGGATATTCTCACAGACCGTCTTGGACTCGATACCCGGACGACTGTCCTCGGTCACACTCAGCGAGGTGGTGCTGCATGTGCCTATGATCGTTGGCTCTCCACCCTCCAGGGTGTGGAGGCTGTCAAGGCCATTCTGGAGCAGACACCCCAGTCCCCCGTCCCAGTTATCACCATACGCGAGAACAAGATCCTACGCACTCCTCTGATGGAAGCTGTGCAACTCACCAAGGACGTCACCGAGAAGATTCAAACCAAACAGTTCGACGCCGCGATGGACATGCGCGACGCCGAGTTCAAGGAATATTACGATGCCTATCTCAACACGGCTACCCCCGATCACCCCAGGCTGCACCTCCCCGAGGGCAAGAGAATGCGTATTGCTATCATTCACGTCGGTGCTCCCGCCGGTGGAATGAACCCAGCTACTCGAGCTGCCGTGGCCTACTGCCTGACCCGTGGCCACACCCCCATTGCGATCCACAACGGTTTCCCCGGCCTCGTCCGACACCACGGTGACAAGCCCGTCAGCTCCGTTCGCGAGATCCAGTGGCTGGAGTCCGACAGCTGGGTCAATGAGGGTGGCTCTGATATTGGAACCAACCGCAGCCTGCCTGCCGAAGATATGGATGGCGTGGCCAATTGCTTCGACCTTTACAAGTTTGACGCTCTTTTCGTTGTTGGTGGTTTCGAGGCTTTCACTGCTGTCAGCCAACTACGCCAGGCTCGCGAGAAGTACGATGCCTTCAAGATTCCTCTCATCGTTCTGCCGGCCACCATTTCCAACAACGTTCCCGGTACCGAGTACTCCCTTGGTAGTGACACCTGCTTGAACACCTTGATCGATTTCTGTGACGCCATCCGCCAATCCGCCTCATCTTCGCGTCGCCGTGTCTTCGTCATCGAGACTCAGGGTGGCAAGTCTGGTTACATCGCGACCACAGCCGGTTTGGCTGTTGGTGCCGTCGCAGTGTACATCCCCGAGGAGGGCATCAACATCAAGATGCTGTCACGCGATATTGATTTCCTGCGCGACAACTTCATCCGTGACAAGGGTGCTAACCGTGCCGGAAAGATCATTCTGCGCAACGAATGTGCTTCCGGCACTTATACTACACAGGTGGTCGCTGACATGATCAAGGAGGAGGCCAATGGCCGTTTCGAGTCTCGTGCCGCGGTGCCCGGGCACTTCCAGCAGGGTGGTAAGCCATCCCCGATGGATCGTGTCCGTGCTCTTCGCATGGCCATCAAGTGCATGCGCCACATCGAATCCTACGCCGGTAAAAGCCGCCACGACATTGCCAACGATCCCCTGTCGAGTGCCGTGATCGGTGTCAAAGGGTCCCAAGTTCTGTTCTCGCCAATGGGCGGCGAGACGGGCTTGGAAGAGACCGAGACCGACTGGAAGCGCCGTCGCCCCAAGTCTGAATTCTGGCTGGAGCTGCAAGACGTCGTCAACACTCTTTCCGGCCGTTCGGCCTCCCGCACCCAAGAGGGCTGGTTTTGCTATGAAAGTACGTAATTACGACATCCTCTGGACTTTGTATCCATGTTGAATCCACGCATTGGCCCCCTTCGACTCTTCGACTTGCTTCTGCGTGCGACCCTGGTGTTTTCCTTTTTCCCAAGTACATGGATATTGACGAATTTTCTTTTCCCCCATTCAGATCCCTCTTCGGTCCAGTCCATCCCGTCGGTCCCCAACTCGCCGTGAAGAACCCCCTGATGGCTTCATGCAGCATTCTCATTTTCAACACTAGCATTGCCGCCGCACCTCACTTTCTCGCCACATTACAGTCTTTTCACGAAGACTGATGCTCTCTACCCAGACCATCGCCCGTGACAGCCGTCATGGTGGCTCATGAATGACCGCTGGACGCCCCCTCATGTTTGTACGATGCTACGCAACAGAACGCTTAGAAAGATGCTAGATCTGGCGAACCTCAGGCATGGGCGTTTGGGCTTTGTCTTCTATCCCATATGCTGGTGCTATCTATCTGGATCTTGCCTAAAGATACCTTAACAGTATCGCAGGTAGAGTGTATCGCATCACTTTTAGCCCATGAATTGTATGACCTATGCCTTCTGATGCCCGGGAATCGTGATTCCCTAGATTCCACTCCGTAGATCGTTAATGCATATCTCGGCGAGTAAAAGGTTGTAATTATGAGGAATGATTATAGAAAGAGTTCGTTGCTATCCCAAGGTGGCATATAGGCACCTGACCAATCGCATGCATCTGTCATGGCTCTGACTCAAGAGCCAGATCGTACTATCACTTGTAGATAGCCGCTTCCAATTCATCCAAGAGTTCAACGGTCTCTGCCGGGCTGGCGATCCAAGCAGTTGTGGAAGCCAGACGAGCCTGTTGGAAAAGCCGATCAATTTGTGAGCCCCCAAATATAATCTGCTTTCTTACCTTGAAGTCGTTTGCACCAGCGGACAAGAATTGATCGCCGATATGAAGGGTCTTTGAAGGCTCGATGCCACCAAAGTATTCTTGACAGACTCGAACACCCCAGGACTTGTCGCCGATGTCGACAAAAACATCGTTGCCGCCTATAGAATGTCAGACATGACTTCAACCATCTTTATGAAGCTATAAACTGGCATACCATTGAAAGCACAGAATGGGAGACGAGAGCCCACCGCCGACCGTTCAACTGTATTCTGGACAACTAGCACAGTCTCCTCCAACAGTTCGCGATCGATGCGAACTCCGTTGACGGGATACACGCCGACTGCCCGGTCCTTACGGAGGACCGCCGCTGGCAGGCCAAGGTTGGACGCACAAGCACGTAGAGAGTCCTCGGCAATATCTAGCAACTGCTTGATATCGTCCTCGTGCCAGGCGCGCATCTCCTCCAGCAACCATTCCTTGCGGGGCACGTAAGTCAACCGGAACTCTGACTCCTGATCGAAGCGGAACAGGAAGTTGCTTTCACCGCCCATTACGATGATTCCCTCCTTCTGAGATGGAGTCAATGTCTTGGAGTCATGCACGGCATCGAGGAGGCCGTATAGACGGCCATAGTACTTGGGGGCCTCTTCGTACCCGGCAGCGGTGACGATGCCGATCTTGCGCCCCTGCCCGAGAAGACGTAGGATCTGAGCGATGACGGGATTTTCCGGAGTCAAGCAGGCACCGTCATCGTAAAGAGTCACATCCCCATCGAATGTGACGAGTTCGACCTCGCTAGAGCGGACTAGGCCCAGCAGTTGGGCCGTGTTCAAGATAAGGCGGATGTCGTTAAAGGAAGGGGCCACAAATCTTCGTCGACTGATGAATCGTTGCTCATCCTGGTAATTGAAGGCGTCCTCTAAATGCAGCTGGGTAAAAAAGTATCCGACCGTAGGCACCAGTAGCTTGAGTTTGGATTTTCCCGGCTCGTCTCTTTGGTGGTGAAGAACTGCGGGGTGATGAGCAGGGAAAGAAGATGTTGTTGCCTGTGACCTGCGACTTACTGTGATCGTTGATTAGATTCTCGACATCTCGCATAATCTCAGCATAGCGCAGATGAGTGTCTGCCGCGACACGCTTGAGGCCCTCGCTATGTTCCTGGTAGATCACTGTCGGCTGGGAATGCAGCACAAAAGGAACGGCCAACAAACCCTGGACTTGCTTAGTTGCGGCTCACGGCGTCACACGACGTGATTAATTGACCTACCTTAATCCATTCAATCTAGATCACGTCAGACGCTAGTTTCCACAGGAATTGGAGTGGGCTTACCAATTGATCGCGGCGATGGGTCTGCGCGTAATTAGTGAGGGGTGATCGTCAAGAAGAGCAAGATCGCGTACCTTGAGAGCATCTAGACAAGTCAGCAAGGCGCATGCGTGGGGGGCCTAGATACGGAGAAACCTACATTCAACGCGATAACGAGTGGTCATGGTGTTCGGCAAGTCAGGGTACTCAGCACATTAGCCCAAAGGTGGGTTGTTGACAACACCAACTCCGAGTCTCCGAATCCCCGCACGTTCCCCCTCTGAGTCACCTCGCCTCACCGTGATCTTTGGGAATCAGCCACTTGCGATTATATAGTGCGGTTCAGCAATCAGACCCGCTATACTCTATGGGCACACTTAATTTGCGCCGATACGCAAGATGGTGAGCCTAACAGGTCGGTGAGACTGTTTAGCGCTTTGGCACGATTGGTCTCTCAATTCCGCAAACTTTGGACCCGGGTCTAGACGCGATCTCGGCGAGGCTCTAAAGTTCATATATCAGAATGACACCAAGTGACTCAGGCAGCACTGCCACCACCTGACAAGCAGGCGCGTACGCATACTCACGAGAGGGGTAATCCGAAGATCAAACCCTAGGCGTAATGGATGCCTGGCCCTACTATATCTATTCCTTAGGCAAGGACGTTTTTCGGTTGTAGATTGGTCAGAACCCTGATAGCGTAGAATGTTTGGCAAAAAGAGCAATTGCCCATTTTCTTCTTTATATACTACTACTATGCCACCTTCATCACTGCACCTCTCCACCATAACATTCGCAATGGCCGACAAACACCACACTCAGGCGCCACCGCCATATTATTCCGAATTCGAATACCCTGAAGATGAGAAGTCCGATGCCGAATTTGCCCTTTCACGAGAGTCAGATGAGCCCGGTTTCGCCATTTCGTCCAGTTTGTCTAGAGGGCTCCAGGTGCCTTCAAGGACCTCGGCCTGCAGCTCTGGGTTTGACTTCCCAGAAGAGCTCTCTCGGTACGGCATATCGCAAGAGCATTGGCGCCAATTTACACAAGCAATTAAAGACGAAGCCAAGCTCTCTCGGCAACAGTGGACCATCGTGATCGGCAGAGGTCTCGGGACCCTTGCCGTCGGCGGCCTCATGATCGGCCTCCTTGGCACTATCCCGGCTCTGCTTGTCGCTCGCACATCCCAAAAGAATCAGGAACGACGGAACTTGATTGCCAGTATGGCCGGTACTCATGGAGAGCACCTTACTCGTCACATCTCGCATTGGAATGAGACTTTCTTCCGACCTCGAGGGGTCTTGATTCGCGTCGACCTGCCAAATGAATATCTCGACGACATGAAGAGTATGGATCTTCATAAGGATAGCAAAAAGCCACGATCCGAACAAGAGGCTCGCCAAAAAGCAGCCCTGAAGGCACGGATCGTGGTTATTCCTCTGGAAGGATCGCCCTCGGCATCTGGGAGCAGTTCCAGAGGACAATCCTACGCTTAAGAACCGGTTCAACTCAACCATAGCACACGCTATGTCCGCGTGCGTACCTTCCAAGCCTTTGTCAAAGGCAGTGAAAAATTGGCTCAAAATACGGAGTTAGATGGGTGAGCAGGGATCTCTACTTTTACATAGCTCTACGGAGAATTTCATTTGCAGTTCTCGTGATATATCTCATAATGCGTAGCAGAAAAACGTTAGATTCAAAATGAATTCATGACACATGCCCCCCCTTAAACTCGCGCTGCTACATCCTGTCTCTCAACATGTTCAGAGATCCCTTGGGCCTCAATCGCCTCCATCTTCTCGTTGATCACCAGATCACGCTCATCGGCATCCTTGTTACCATGCAAGCCAATCCTGTACCACGGCAAGGCAAACAGCTGATCCATGCTCTCGAGGCTCCGGCCTGCTGTCTCGGGTACACTGAACCAGACCCAAAGACCACCGATGAGTGTCACCACGCCGAAGAACCAAAAGGTTCCCTTGGGACTGATACCACCATCTGCGACGGGAAGAAGCATGTTAGGCACGGCCCGAGAGTTGCCGTACTGGTTGGCAAAATGCAAGGTCATAGCTAGAGAGGTTGCCAGCGCACGAATACGGAGAGGGAAGAGTTCAGCAGTCAGTAGGTACTGCATCGAGTTCCAGCCCAGAGCCCATCCAAAGCCAGAGATGTAGATCATGGCAATGGCTCCCTCGCTCGCACCCTTCTTGTTGGCGGGAATCTTGTAGCCATCAACAGTACCTACTTCTGGCACCGCGGTCAAGAAACCGGCTATGTAAATCATCGAAATAGCCTGCAAGCCGATTCCCAGGAGCAGCGCGCGCTTTCGACCAATGACGTCGACCAGAAAGAGGGCACAAAGAATAGCAGCAGTAAGTTTGATGATACCAAAGATAGCCGTCACGAGCAGGTTCTCGTTGTTACCCGTGATGCCCAACAACTTAAACAGATCTGTGGCGTACACAGTGATGGACCCGGCACCGGACCACTGCGACAGAATCTGGGCCGTCAGGGCGAGATAGAGACGGTAGAGATTGGAAGGAAGCAAAAAAGTCTCCCTGATGACACCCAGCGGACCAGATCCCAGTGTGGCCTCCATCTCAGTCTGGTGCGCCGTTTGAATGGCGTTAAACTCACGCACAACGTATTCATGATCGATGGAGAGACCGCGCACACGAGCCAGATTGACAAGTGCCTTCTCTTGCTGGCCACGTTTGATAAGGTATCGCGGAGACTCGTATTGCAGGAACGACAGGATGAAGATCAAGCCGGCAAAAATGATGTGTAGACTCGTGGGGACCTCCTGTAGGTTGTTAGTATCAGGCTTTGGGTCATATCTTAGACAGGTTAAGTTACCCATCTCTTGTGTGTGTGATCACCCATGTTGACTTGGCAGCCATAGTTGGCGAAGTAGGCTAAGACAATACCTTGAAAAGAATCTGTCAGCAAAAAAAGTGCTCAAGATATGTTGCCCGCTGGGGGGAAGAAGTTTGCTTTTTAGAATACATACCGAGGTAGACAAACCCTGTGAAGACGCAAGTACAAAGACCTCGAATAGAGGCAGGAGACTAACACTGTTAGCGTCGTGATTTGAACAAGCCGACTATTTCGTGCCATCTCTGGTACTTACAATCTCTGCAAGATAGACTGGAGCAACAACCACGGTCTGTCCAACACCAAGACCAGCGATGAAGCGCCCCGCATACACAGCGCCGAGACTGCCATTGTTTCCCATAAAGATGGCGATTCCAAGAATCCATAATAAACAGAGTTGACGTGTTGCCCAGATACGGCCGATGCGGTCACAAACGAGGAACGCACTATGAAGAGTAAGAACGAGCACCTTGAAAAGATTTGAGGGAACACCAAAGCCTTTAACTTACAACAGAGCCCCTCCAACCGAACCGATTTGCACCATCGCAGAGACGTTTGCCTTAATGTTAGTCTGCTCAACTTTGCTGTATGAACTGTAGTTGATGTATTGTTGGAAATCCTTGGAGTTGAAGGCCCCGGATATCAGACCCTCATCGATACCTCTCGCAGCTCCCATCAAACCGAAGGAAACGACGGCGAACCACAATTTCCAGTTGAATATTTCCTTGGGCTCACCCAAGTTCTTCAACCGGAAAATGTTGACAGGTTTTTTAGCTCCACCTGCCATGATGGATAACTTGTAGAATGTGTTGCAGCGTAAGGTTGGAGGATATCAGAGTTGTAGGAAGAGAGGAAACAAAGACAAAGAAAGAAGCGAACAAGTGAGGGAGTGAAGTGAGAGGACAGTTACGATCCTCGACATCTTTTAATAGCTGGACGAAGCTGGGGAAATCTCCGCATACTGCGGGGAAAGTTCGTGAGATCTGGGGCCGGACAAAGACTTGCGCGAGAATACGGGTTAGGTTAACTGCTCCGGCGTCGGGAACTTTCTTCCAGCACGATACTACATACCCACAATGTACCTTAGAGAATTAAATCTCCGACCTCTCACCGTGCCGTGGGCCGACTATCGGTGGGACAAAGAACGTGGTCGGCCAAGGCCTAGGGAGCAGTGCCAAGAGAGCTTGGATCCCGTATCTGTTTGGACTCGGCTTGTTATTCGATGACCTCGCCGTCAGGATTTGCCGGGCCCTTTTGCTTTTGACAGGGATGTTGCACCGACTCGACCTCGTGGTTGATGTCTTGGCCGCATATGAGCCCGGTAGTTGCACTCCGGCTCTCGTCTCAAGTTACCGACATCAAACCAATTTGATGGTGAGTCTAACGAGCTCCAGTCTCATCACGAGACCGAGTTCATAGGCAAATTAAACATCTGAAGTAAGCTAGGGTTCGGGGAAAGTCCGCTGGGAGGCGCATGCGAGCCGCTTTGCCAAGAGTTGATCTCTGCGGGGGCGAGACTGGGGAAATCCGGCTACGACAGATGTTGAGATGACCATTGACTCATCACATGTCCAGTCCCTAGACCAAACAAAGACTATAAGCCACCTGCTTGGCGTGGGAGGCCGGAGGTGCATTGACACATGGTCCATCCCTCCGAGATCTGTGCTGCGCGGGGGTAAACTTTTGACAGTAGATTTGCGGACGTCGAGCTTGGCACGGGGGCCACCGAGACAAATATGTCCCAGCTCTACAGGCGTTTTTCGCCATTTGGTCCCTTCATTTGGCCGGTGCCGGGACTTCTGCTCCCTGTCTTGGTTTCATTTTCCGAGAACCGGAAGTTGGGTGTAATATGATGAGCTGCCCCAGTGCTCGCCCATGGGGTGGCCGTTGGCCCCCACTGCATATTCACAAGCGCTAATGCACTCGGAGATTCCAAGGGGCCTTGACTTGGCGTAAAGAGTAAACTTGAGGAAAGAGAACTTATTTTTGGTGTGATTTGTCTTTTGAGTGATGCACATGACTTCAATCTCGGCTCGAATTAGAAAATTTTCCGAATGTGGTGACGCGATAGGAGCAAGCCATGACATGAGTAAATGCAAAATCCCGCTACTTGATGATAATTCCGAGTGTCAATAGTCAAATAGGAAATCCCAAGCATGGTGTCAGATATCAACCAAGCGTGGCGTGTCAAAGCAGCCGTATCCCTTGACCACACTCATCTCCTCAATTTCGGCGTGCTTGGTTTTGAAGGTCCAGCCTGCGACCGAGTTATGCAGCATGTCACAACCGCTGTCGCTTGGTTTTGCCTTCCAAAGACAGCATCCGAGGACGCCGAGCTCCGAGACCACGTCCCCGCTACCAATGCCTGCGGTGCTCATCAAAAGGTTGAACGACAATGGAGGATCGATGCGCTCCATGAGGATATACCTCGACCATTGGGATTTAGGAATCGATGCCAGAAAACCAGAGATGTTTTCCCCATAGACATTGTTGCCCCCTCCTTCCAAGGACGGCTTGAGAATATAATTGGCAGAGTGCTTTTTATCGTGGACCTGCTCTCGACCATACAGACCAGCCTCCGTTTCGTCCAATGGATACACTGGGACAAATGTCTCACGAAGAGCCGCAGCATCTGACTCGGAGAGAAAATTCTCTAGAGCGCCGGGCAGGGTCAGAGCTTGCTGTACCTTTTTGAAAGTAGTTATGTGACCCAGAACGGAGGGACATTTTATGGCAGTTGACTTCTCAAACCGAAGACGTATCTCATAACCAGTATGATCGTACTCCGCCGCTTCGTAGCCGGCCCGTAGGTAAACGACGGAAATCTCCAAGGGGTCCTTCGACATTAACCAAGGAGGCTGAAATAAAAGTTCTCTACTTTCGGTCAAATGTGTGTATTTAAGCACGTCTGGGCCCCAGTCGAGCCTATAGGCTGGCACCGGCTCTTCTCGATCCCATAGCGCATATTCAATTGGTCGCTCATCTGCAATGTTAAACTGGAAAGGTTGTCAGATAAAAGACTGACTTTGAAGTAGCGATGACCCACATTATGCGGCTGCACAATGAACAGCACCGCCGTTTTTTTTGCTGCTTTACTTCTAGGTCCCCCGTAAGTTCTATGGGCCAATGCAAGGCCGGACGCGATTGACTCTATGTTCTCATTCGCAGGAAGAGATGCAACATCAAATGAAGCGTCGTCCAAGTTGTAGACACCCTTCTGTGTCAAATAGCGATGCATGTTTGCAACTTTGTTTGCATGAGATCCACCCGAGCAGGAAACACAGTTGAACTCGACCTGTTTCAGAGTGGTTTTGGGTAGAGCCTTTGGAGAGGATGCCGAGTCTCCACTCAAATGAAGCATGTAGTCCGAGCGAAATATACCTAGAGACACATCTTGAACAATTCCTGCTTCTTTTGCGGCTTCATGGATCCCCCAGAGCGCATCTGCAAGGGGCTCAACGGGTAAGATGTCTCGAATGGCATTAAAAACCCAATTTTCATCTTCTGCAACGGAGCAGTAAAGCCGGTTATAAACTCCTTGGATGTCCAGCGCCTGCTGGAATTGTGCTCGAGGAAATAGGGTGGGGAAGCACTAGTGCATCTCGAGGCGAGTGTCAGTGAGTGACCTTTGAAACATTTGATTAATCGGCTTTACTAACGGCGACTCCGACTGGGTAACTGAGGACACTGTGTTCTATCTCCGTATCAATGGCTTTCAACAAGGATCCATGATTGATTTGCCAATCCTGCTCGCTGATCAGCATTCAATCTTGAGACCTCTCGCATCAGCATGGAAACCTTTATTTGGGCGACCAGAGAGAACAACTGCTCCTCGCTCAGATCAGGCGGGTATCTCTCTTCTCGCTCTAGGGATGCCATGTTCGTGAGAAGGAAGGATGAACTGTCGGACTTTGTTTGGAGTTGATCGGCTTCTCTGAGGGGCTATCCTGTCCGCTTTCGGGCAAAATCGCGGTTTCGGCCGAGCCTCGCCAATTTGCTATTGAGTTATGGCGGACACGGAAGTGACGTCTATGAACGCAAGACACAGCCTTCGAACAGCTTCCTGGTATTGCATCGAATCTCTGTGCTTGTCCTTTCTGTCGAGTCAGAAGTTTCGTACATTTCACGTTCATCTTTTTGAGAGCTACGTTTTCGGCTGGTCAAGGTGATCGGACATAACATTGAATCAATATCTGCACTTATTTAGAGTGCATCTCAGTCACAAGGCGTATCGCTATGGTAACACACAGAGAAGGGAATTGAATCCTCGATCTCCCAAAATCTGGCTAGAAACCTTTTTGCACGGCTGCGTCATTGTTAGATGATGCTGCAACCATACTACTGGAGAAACGTTCTAATCATCACGCCCATCATAGGAACAACCGTCGCCACAATATGTTTCGTCCTTCGTCTTCTCTGTCGCTATACCGTGAAACATAAGCTTCGTGTTGAGGACCTTGTGTCTGACACAGATGTGCCTGGAACTTGGGGCGATGACCAGTTGATCGCCAACAATAACAGTTGGCTGGTCGAGATTCCACCCACCATTGCACCCGGATACTACGTCTTGCGACACGAGATCATCGCTCTCCACAGTGCTGAATCTGCAGATGGTGCTCAGAACTATCCTCAGTGCTTCAACCTTCAAGTAACTGGTTCTGGAACGGCCTCCCCAGCTGGCGTGTTGGGTACGAAACTTTATACGGAGAAAGAGGCGGGCATTCTTGTTAATATATACTCATCACTTTCGACATACGTTGTTCCAGGTCCAACCATCTACAGCGGTGCTGTCTCTGTTTCCCAATCGAGTTCGAGTGTTACTGCGACCGGAAGGCCTACGACGGGGACGGATGGCACGAGTGCTAGCACAGAGTCGTCTGCTGAAGCAAGTTCGAAATAATGCAAACCGGGCTGGAATTTACGACCTATTCTCTCCAGTCTCATATTGACCATCATACACTACTTTGCACCTCATCTACATGCAAGGCTGGGTTGCTGGATAGAGAGGCATATCGACCTATGTCTGGTTTGGCCATGGTCGTTCTCATAATGTATCGAGCTTTCAGAACTCGTATGTGCATTATAAGGTGGAAACCTTTAATGCCTGATCTCCCAATCTGGCGCCTCCTGTGCGTTACGTAGATTTTCTGTTGCAGTTCCCCACACAGGTTCCCCACGTTAGTCAGTTCTGTTTCTGCACCCCTCTTTCAGTGTTCCACGAAAAAGAGTCAACTGGTTGATGGTTGACTTGATAAAACGCTTTGATGTCTCTCTACTTCTACTATTTAGGCAAATACCACATAGCTTTGAGAGGTGTTTTTTCTACCGCTGTCAGAGGTATACACACCTAAGGTCTCTAACACAGATGCTCATCATCCGGAGTTTCATTGATCAGTAGTCCGGAGTCCCCACATGCCACATCGTATTATAAAAAGCTCTATCCATTTGTACCTGATCGCAGCCACATATCTTCTTCGAGCTCCGGACCATCATGGCGCCTCCATTTCGTGCTGAGCAAATTGGCTCCCTAATGCGGCCTCCAGAGCTCTTGATCGCCCGCTCGGCCGCGGGGGTAACATCAACCTACTCTCAATTAACAAAGGAGCTGCAACAAGCGACCGAGAATGCGATTGCTGGGGTTGTTTACAAGCAGCTTGAGCTGGGGATTCGCCCCATTACTTCCGGAGAGTATGAACGCGACAAATTCTATTCTGGCTTTTTTGAAACCCTTGATGGTATGGAAGTTGTGAAAAACATTCCACTCGATGAAGGCTATCGGACAAACTTCCCCACTGTCAGAACCTTGAAAAGCCTTGGTATCACAACCCGTGACTCTGTCGTTGCAAAAGATCGAATTTCTCATACTCGAAGTGCCTATCTGACGGAGTGGACGGCTTTGTGCAGTCTACTTCCGCAGGAGAGGTGGAGTGAATGTAAATTGACCATGCCTCCAATTACGCACAGCCATATGCAGGTGAATTAATCTGTTTCTATATTCTTACCGTGAATCTCCAGACAGCAGACTAATATTACTTGAAGATGGCCATTGGGTCAGCCTACCACGAGTCCGCCTATGCCTCGGATGAGGAGTATTTTACAGACCTTGCCGCTGCATACACTGCCGAATTTCGCGTCCTTTATGATGCAGGACTACGGTCAATCCAGATTGATGATCCATGTCTGATGTACTTCGTGACGGAAGAATTCCGTTCTGGCTGTCTTGCGGATGGTGTCGACCCTGATGCGCTGCTTGATCAATACATTTGGGCACACAACTTATGCCTTGCAAACAAACCCAAGGATCTTCACATTGGATTGCATCTCTGCCGAGGCAACATGGCCGGATCCAACCACATTATCAGTGGTTCATATGAGGGTATTTCCAAGAAAATGTTCGCTGAGTTGGCATATGACACATACTATCTCGAGTGAGTGAAATTCTCTCAAATGGCCGGTATTACTTGGCTGATAACCTGTTGCGGTTTAAAAGATATGACGATGAGCGAGCGGGTGATTTTGAACCTCTGCGGCATTTGCCTGTAGGCAAGAACGTCGTGCTAGGAGTGGTCTCAACCAAGTCACCCGAGTTAGAAAGCCTCGACGATCTGGAGGCGCGTGTGCATGCAGCAGCGGAGGTCATTGCTCGCGGGCAGGGGCGCAACGTGAGCGAGGTGATTGACACCTCACTTGGTGTTAGTCCTCAGTGTGGCTTCGCTAGCATGAGCCTAGGGGGAGGACATGGGATGACGATGGAAATTATGTGGGACAAGCTACTCCTAGTGAAGGAACTAGCGAAGAGAATCTGGTCCGAGTGATGCTTTCAACCGGATGACTGGCCCTGGACTTCGAGAACTGTTCAAAGGCCAGGGCCACGTACCAAGGTTCAAGGTTGTTCACCTGCCGGGCTCACGAGTGAAGTGACTCGGACGTTTGAAAGTATGCGTCCTCTCGGGTAGGGGCTTCCCTTTCAAGTTCAGATTTGATGAAATTCGCCGACTCACATCTTTTGTGTATATTTCCACCGTCGAGCAAGCCACTCCGAGGCTGCGTAGATTGGTTGTCTAGGTCGTTTGAATGGCAACATTTGTTTGCCGCTAAAATTACTTCTGGGGACGATTCTAAGATCCAAGATATTTCGAGTCAGGCTTACTCTGATTGCCCGAGGTTTAACCCATAACCGTAAAGCTCAGAACGATGCATATTGAAGTGAAGCAGCCATGTAGCTCAGGGCCAATCTAATATAGTGTCGGCTAAAAGATCAGCCGTTGAGGGGTGGAGCCCCAGAGTCGTAATGATCGACCACATGGCTACCCCTGAGATTTCTATTGGATACGTAGTGCATAAGTCAAGGATCATGTCCAGGAACGGAGCCATGGCCATCCGAGCCATTCCTTTTGTGGGGTCGCTTAAAACGCGACCTACCGATTGCCCCCCGGGAGATGATCGTCATTCGCGGGCATCGCGGGACGTCGTAGAACCATGGAACTTTGGAAGCCGCCAGATCCGTCCCATTTCAACGGGTATAAATCATCTAAGCAAGACTTGAACATCTCTGATTGATAAATTGTGATTCCTGGGACGATACGCCTTCACACTTCCCACCATGCGCGTTAACCCAGTCACCGTCCTTGTGACATCCCTTGCGTTCGGGCCTGCCAGCGCGATCAACATTATTTCCTCTAACGACGATGGCTGGGCCGAGGTTAACATTCGAGCCCTTTTCCAGACACTGACAGATGGAGGCCATGCGGTTGTCATCTCGGCACCTGCTGAAGATGAGAGCGGAACTGGTCAGTTAGCGGCTCGTGTGCGCTTCCTTGCTACACTCCACTGATCGTTCATGTGATGCTGTAGGCTCCTCTCAGAAGACCCCGACCGTCTTGACCGAACCTTGCGAGTTCAATAGCTGTCCATCTGGCAGTCCGGCTGTTGGATACAATACATCGGAACCTCGCCTTAACTATGTCAATTCGTATCCGGCAACCTCGATGAAATATGGAATCAACTCCATCGGCCCTAAATTCTTTAACGGCGCTCCAGATCTTGCTGTTACTGGTCCAAATGTGAGTCCGAAGTCATACGGTAATGAACGATTTGCTGATTTCCTTAGGTTGGTAACAATATTGGCTTGGAGGTTTTGCTCTCCGGGACTGTAGGGGCTGCCACTTATGCAGCACACAATGCGAATACCCCCGCAATCGCCTTCTCCGGAGCAACGGGCTCAAAAACCGCCTGGAACGCATCATCCACTTACCCGGCTTACAGCCAGGTATACGCCGATCTTTCGCTTAATTTGACCGATGCTTTGATTGCTTCAGGAACGCCTTATCTACCAGACGATGTATGTATTCACGATCTCGGACTGGTCTTGTTTACTAATGGAGCTTACTTGCTAGGTGTGGCTCAATGTAAACTACAAGTCTGTTTCGTCTGATTGCGCCACAGCCGATGACTTCTCCTTCATTCTCTCGCGTATCCATGTCGCGGTGCCTCTCATCACACCAGACGACGTGACCACCTGTGGTAGCTCGCGTCTCCCCAGTGAGCTTGAGATTACGTTGAAGTCAGGCTGTTACGCTAGCGTGTCTGTAGGAATGGCTGATACCAAGGGAGACGCCAATGCTACGGTGCAGGCTGTGGTTCTCAAGAAGTTGACTGACCTGCTCACCTGTCTGCCTTGATTGGTGGATAATTTCCCCCCATACATGTGCATGTTGAGATCAATGGCTAAATGATCGTGTCGAGGAAACGTTTCTAGTATATAATCTCGGTAGCGGACCCTGGTCGCTAAGAGGAGCATATGCAGACTAGTTCTTCTGACTGGTTTACACATAGTAATTAGATAAAGCCGGGAAAACGGGTCAATTCGACGGACATCTAGCGTGCATGTGTAGGGTTAGCCTAATGGATGAAAAACCGAAAATTGATCGTACAAGCGAATCATGAATACAGTAGAATCCACGATGATCATAGTTGCAGAGATAGCCCGCAGAGATAGCCCGCATTAAAGTGGAGTAACTGCCGGCCACCATTTCGCTTTCGGACTGAAGACCGGTGGTTAATGCGGGTAAATTCCAAGCCGAAGCTTGGCTGGGTCTCCCAGAACCCGGGCTTAGATGAAAAGAGAAAGTCACTTCGTCGGGCACCTGGACATATAGTAAGAGCTGTTAGACACGCTTGTATCCTTCATCACTGAGAGGACGGTTTCCGGTTTCCCCCAAAAACATGGCTGTTCAACTTTTTGCTGGGTTCCTAGCCCTCACGACCCTACAGTTAGCAATTGCTCGACCCAGTCTACCACGCCGGGCAACTATTGCATCCGATGAGATCGTGGGGTTCGACCAGACTGTGCCTTCCGGGACCGTTGGGGATGTTTATCTTGCCTACCAGCCCTAGCTATACGTTGTCAATGGCTGTGTTCCGTTTCCAGCCGTGGATGCAGAGGGAGACACCAAGTAAGGATTTATTCCGGTGGCAGGGAATTCAACGCTGATATTCTTAGTGCCGGTTTAGGCCCTACTGGCGCTTCCGATGGCGACTGCAGTAGTAGCACTGGCCAAATTAATGTTCGAGGCAATAGCTACGGCGATTACTACGCGCTAATGTATGCTTGGTACATGCCAAGGGATGAGCCCTCGGATGGACTCGGTCACCGTCATGACTGGGAGTGTGTGATTATATGGCTTTCAGACTCGACGAGCACGACGGCTGACAACATCCTTGCTGTATGCCCATCTGCTCATGGTGGCTGGGATTGTAGTACAGATGGATACACCTGGATAGCACGGCTGTGTTAATCAGATACTACAGCATCTGGCCAGTTAATCACCAATGTGGCTAGACAACTACTGTTGGGGGTACGCAGCCTTTGATTGCCTGGGAATCGCTCCCGACAGTCGCCCAGGATGCCTTGGATACCACCGATTTCGGATCTGCCATTGTGCCATTCATTGATGCTCATTTTGACACAAACCTGGCAGATGCCACCTTCTGATGATACACGAGTCATCATTGCATGCAAGACTGAGTCAGTTCTATTTCAAGATCTTGTGTTTACAGTATCACGCGATTCATCTATAGCGTTCCTTCCTTGGGATGATTTGATAGTCATATTGTACACTTTCAAATCAAAAAGTTTCGAATGAGGTGGTCTAAGAAAGCAAATTATATTGTGGAAGTTCTATGTCTATTTAAACGTTGATAAGGAAAAGGGATCTATAAAATGCGAGAACTGAAATCAAAGGATAACGAGTCCATGAAAACAAGATGGACAACAATGCATGGAAAGATAGGGAGGAAATTCTTCAAAGCCAAAAATACCCTCTTTTAGGCCTGCCAACACACTCAGTATATAGAGACCTATTGGTTGGCCTCCAAGACCAAGAGAGGATGACCGGCCTTGAAATACATCTTAATTACTCGGATCGAGCGCTCTTGGTCTTTTTGCTGCGAAGTTTCATCATCAGGAAAACCAAGGAGTATGAGGAGATGCAAAAGAGTGCCGTGATGCCAGTCTAGAGTAAAGTATTAGCCTGTCTAATTGAAGCCTTTCATGATTGAGACCACTCGAGAAACTTACATCTCTCCACGAGTAATACTTTTCGCGTAAATTGAAGGTCTTGGCATAATCAGCACCCCGAGAGTACTGGCAGAATGAACACGTCCCGGTGGCATTTGCATCTAGCAGATAGCCAGCCTGCGACGCGAGAAAATCTGCCATATATGCTCCGCAGGTCTGTCCAGAGGGAGCATTGAATTTGATGTACTCAGATGGCTCGCATTGGACTTTGACATCCCAAAGGATCTCTCCAAGTAAGCCTCCAACGAGATAGTTGAAAGGGTCGAGATAATACATCCAATAGCGCCAAAATGCTTGCATTTGGCTGTATGGAATAACCACACCACAGAAACTGATCAAACCAGCTCCAATCAAAACAGGATTCATGACAGCAGCGAAATATTCGTTTGGTGCATATGCTGCAATAGCCTGGCCAATCGACGTGTACAACAACTCATAAACTGCATCGAACATTAGTATCTATATCAATTAAAGGAAAGGATTTTATGATCTTTGCGTGACTCACAAATCATTTGAAGGTAAAAATGACCAGAAATACTGGGGAGGCTTTGAAAGCCTGCTGTAAAATAGAAACACAGGAAGTAGAGAGTGGCGCAGATGATCAAATATGGGATCTCAGAGACGGTTTGGGCTCCAATGAAAGCAATCCAATGGTAGGTTTTGGACTTTTGTAAACAAAATGTCAGTTACATGTCTGCATATCGAAATGAAAAATAGACCGACCTTCTTCTCACGAGTCTCGAAGATATCTCGATTATGCAGGAAGAAAGGCTGCATCTGGTTGATACAGCCCGGAGCAACGAAAATGAAGTTGAAGATAGCAAAGAGTCGCAATTGGAGAGCGAAGGTCCCGTCTCCAGTCTTCCAGAATGTAAATCCGCTGAACAATGCTGCAAAGATGTGAAGAACGATTTTGTTCCGCATATAATCCTGTAATACATTAGCCAAACGATGTATTCAAAAAATACCATACTCTTAAGGCTTACCGGTGACCTCCAGATTTGAACACTAAGGCGTTTGGCGACCATCGTGAATTGAAACCAGTGCGAGGTGGCGTAATCCGCAGTGTCCTCTACATAATGGGGATCGGCTCGGCCAGAGTTATTGAGGGCTTCCAGCTCCTGAAGTGCAGCCCTGCGCTCGTCCGAATTTTGCCAAACGTCAACCCAGTCGACCTCTTTGGTCGTAGCCCCTTGAATTACTTCAATGATATGTTCGGCTGGGTTCGCATCAGGTGAGCAGGGAGCACCATTGCGTTCGAAGTATTCCAAGATTTTGCCTGAATTTTTGCCAGCTGTGGTGGCATGTTAGCAGCCAAGCAAACAGATCGAATTCATGGTGACTTACTTTCTCCGAAGTATGCCATTTTGCCACCCTTGGCGAGCAAGAGAAGACCATCAAATGCATCGAATAGAACAGCAGACGGTTGGTGAATTGTGCACTGTGATTCGTCAGTATTGAAGGTTGCTTTGTCCATCACTTTCACTCACTAAAACAGCTTGACCACCATCCACAAGCTTCCTCAAGAATCTCACAATATTATATGCACTTTGTCCGTCGAGGCCTGAAGTGGGCTCGTCCAAGAAAAGCAGGGAAGGCTTCGCCACAAGCTCGACACCGAGGGTTACACGCTTCCTTTGTTCAATACTGAGGCCTGCGCCAGGAACTTGTGTTGGTCAGTAAGAGTTTTGGCTCTGAATTTGGATGACTCACCTCCAATGAGAGCGTCGCTGATATCGCCAAGCTCAAGGAGATTAGTGATATGATCAACGTATTGGATTTTCTCTTTTTCTGAGACATGCGATGGTTGACGGAGCAGTGCAGAGAATATGAGTGCTTCTCTGACGGTTGCAGTCGCTTCATGCACATCCTGCTGCTCACAGTAACCAGTCGTGCGTTGGAAGCTTATTCCCTGCGGGTGTCCATCGATGAGGATTGATCCAGAAATTTCCCCTGAATCCTTTCGCTGAGCTAAGACATCCAGCAAACTACAATTTTGCCTGTTAGGACTAATCAAAAAATGTAGAGACTGCGATGCTACTCACGTCGTCTTTCCCGCCCCGGAAGCTCCCATCAAAGCAACCAGGCTTCCTGGCTTTACAAAGCCAAAAACCTTGCTGAGAAGCTGCTTCTTTTCCCCATTGAATGGCACAACGTAATCGAGGTTGTTCCAGGTAAATGTCGAGTGCTTGACCGAGCCCGAAAGTAGACCCAGATCCGTGGTGGTCTGGCTGGCTGCGTTTTCTTCGTCGTTCTGACGCCTAGTCTTACTGCCACGCTTGTAAAGAAGGACGGAAGAACCGGCCTGACTGTTGCGAAGTTCGAAGCCGAGCGAGGTCAGGCCGATAAAGAATACCCAAAGACCAGCGAGGATTCCGAAGCTGCGCCAGATATGATGATAAGAGTAACTGTACTGTTCCCGGATGTAAGTCGCGCCGTCAATGATTCCATTTTCATTGCTCCCAAGAACAGAGCACCCTCGGTATGGAGATGCAGCGTTTGGATAGCCTTCACCATAAGGGACGTAGTCGGGCTCAATGCATTTGAATTCACGGCCTACAAATTCATTCGCCATAAGAGCCTCAAAGGCGTATGCCCCAGGATTCAGGTAGAAAATCCAGCGGAACCAGACATGCATTTTGTGGAATGGGACCAGATAACCTGTTCAGGGCTTAATCAGCAGGTTTCCCAGTTGGCGAAGGGTTTGGAAGACCTTACCTCCGTAGACAAAGAATATAGTGGAAAGGAGGCCGGATATTTGAGAGGCGTTTCCAAATTTTTTGCAGACGGCCCCAACGGCTCGGAAAAGCTGAATAAAGCAGAGCGTTTGGATGATGACAATGATCCAGAACGTGAAAAACCGACCAGCATCCATCTGCAAACCTGCCATGAAGTACAATATGAGGGAAAAGCAAGTGACTTGAGTAATGACCACGGGAAGATCTGTAATCGCGTTGGCGATGCAGAATGCTGTCGGTCGATAAAACCCAAATCGCTTCTGACGAGACAAAATCGGACGACCCATGAACGATGCGGTGGTTTCGGACATTGACTCTAGCAGGAAATAAAGAATAGGGAAGAATAGTGCTCCCGGGCGCAAGAAGATAGAGGAGCTGTCATCGGAGAGATTGTAGAAGAGAGATCCACTGACCAGAGCCTGGATGATAGCCGAAGCTACCTTGACGACCAGTGAGAATTTGTCACCCCACATGATTTGGAACTGTCGAACAGTGCAGGAGGCAACCTGGCTCCAGAGTCCAGCTGTGTAAACACTTTTCGAGCGAGGAAGGTGTTGCTTTCTTTTTTCGGCTGTCACGGCGACCTCCAGATCTTCCGCTTCGTGGGACAACTTCTCCGGTGGCTCCATGGCACCCATCTGGGTGATGTAGATGGAACTCTTATGGTAGAGAGCTTCAAACTCTTCAGGGGTTTTAGGGACCTTTTCCTCCCATCCCGTGCGAACGTTTCTTTCGGTGAGGACAGTAACTGAAGTGAGATAGTCCGCAATATTGGCACCTTTGGGACAAATGAAACCCAGCGATTCAAAATATTCCTTTGCCATGCTGCGAGGGCCGTAGTATGTCACCTTGCCCTCGGCAAGAACAAGGACCTTGTCGAACTGGTCATAGATACCGTTGCCCGCTTGGTAGGTCGTTGTAACAATGGTCTTTTCGTTTTGATCTGCCTGACGTCGAAGCATGCGAGCAAACTCCACCGCAGCTTTCGAATCCAAACCACGCGTTGGGTTATCCCACATTTGAACCGGACTCTATGTTTGAAATGTGTGAGCTCCAGGTCCGACGATCGATGAATAGTGTCAAAATTATATTCTTACCTGTCCAGCCAGGACCTCAGCCAAAGAAACTCGCTTCCGTTCACCTCCAGAAACACCGCGAATGAATTCATTTCCAACTTTAGTCTTCTTCGTGTGCCCAATTCCCAGCGAGTCGAGAATTTCATTTCGCTTGTCCAACACGAATTCATCGCGATCTGGTAATCCTGCTGGCCGCTCATTGGGAACCTTGTTTCGGAGGGCAAACTTCATCGTTCGGTTCACGGTAAGGGTAGGGAAGTGGAGGTCATCTGCCATAGTTCAACATTGAGCTTCTAAATTTCACCGCAATATAACGTACCTTCATTGTTAAACATGATTTGTTGGCGGAACTTTTTCGCGGCTTTGTGATCCATGTCTCCATATCGAATGTCACCGCTCACTTCGTCAAAGGTGTCTCGATCATTGGACAGAACCCGAAGAAGCGAGGTGCAGCCTGAGCCAGGCCGACCGAGGACGAGAAGCTTCATTCATTAGCCATCAATGGGTCAGTGGGTTAATCGACTTGATTCTTACCATCTCTCCTGGCTTCACCTGACCAGACACATCTTTCAGGATTGTCTAGAGTCACCATTGTTATCGAGTGATTCTCTTTTTTTTTTGTATTGAATTTCTTACCCTCTTAGATCCTTTTGTTCGATTAAACAAGTCGCCGAGCTGACGGGGATCGATATCTGACCACAATGTGCTTCCGAGTGCTGCATCGGGTGCAGTAACTCGAACGTTAAGATCACGGAATGTCACTGTCAGGCGCTTGCGAATTTGCCCGAAACCATTTTCCACGTCGACCGGGGTGGTCATGCCGGATGATGAAGTCTCCATCGCGATCGCAATGTTTCCTTGTCGGTATCAAACAAGTGCGGCTGGTCTCATTCAGCGAACATGAAACCTTGAGAGTTCTTGCGGTACGAATCATCAACTTGGAGAGCTCATGAACTTTTATATTAGCAATCCTTCTGTTTCATAGCGCTATGGAGAGTAATCTATGGCAGACTATATCCGGATTGCCGAAGGTGGGTATATATATATATCCGTATATACATGGGTGACGCAAGGAACCTGTCTTTTTCACCGCCTTATTCCTTTCCTTACATACCGCCTTACAAAAGTACTATACGTGACGAATATAATTTCTTCCTTCCTGGACCTCTGTAGCTCGATGTACGCAGTATTAATACGAGCTAAATATATTGATTATTTATAAAATACTGGCAGAGCTGTTGTCGAGAACTACGTTTGTTTCTTGGTCACCCTGTATCGCTGTATGTACTATATTATGAGAAACAAACCTTTTTGGCTCCACGTAATGATTCTCTATAGTGAATTACAGTACATAGTCTGGTCTATTAGGGGCTAAGCAGTAAAGGCAATTAATAATACGGCACTATTTATCCCGGTCCACAGGGCATTGAGCTTCGCACCTATCGTTGACTAATCAAATGTTCTTACACGGGACCCGCCGGCCGGCCTTAAGGACGGCCTTAAGGACGGAGGTTAGAATTTTGTAGATGGTCGGATATAGAACTGTAAGTAATTCCGTGTGGGACAACTGACAAACCTATATGTGAGCTGGCGAGACTGTTCCAGAAGAGTGCCTACGTCACAGCCTTCCAAAATTATAATGTGAGACCTTAGGACTACCTAGTTAATGTTGAAGGTAGAGTCGGGGAATGAATCTTCCTGACTATACCTAACTTGCTTCAGTTATATCTTATCTAAGTCCCTAGCTGTCTTTCCTGAGCTATTTTATTCAATCAAAGATAACTATAATAATACATAGTTAGACATCATTAAATTAGACTTTTTTTTTTTTTTTTTCCCAGTTATCTACAGGGTGACCAAGAAACAAACGCATTTCTCCATAATAGCTCTGCCAGCATTTTGTAAATAATGAATATATTTAGCTTATATCAATACTGCGTAGATCGAGCTACAGAGGTCCAGGAAGGAAGAAATTATATTCGTCACGTATAGTAATTTTGCAAGGCGGTATGTAAAGAAAGGAATAAGGCGGCGAAAAAGTGGTCACCCTGTATAGCCAATTCCTCTCCATGGCTTAATAATCGTCGACATATGGAAACAACGTCTTACTTGAAGAGGTTAACCTTTGTCATACACGGAATAAAGCACGAGCCGAGAAGTTGACTATGTACCAGTTTTGATTAGAGCTTTTTGTAGCAAGAATAGTCACAAATGCATATATTTGTTCGCAGAAACAGTGTCAGAATTAAGGAGGAACGAAGCAAACGAGACCCGATAACCAGTTTCAACTCCTTACGTAAACGAGGTATCGGCCGACTGATACACGGAAAAAAAAGCCTCCAGATCCATCGTAGAAAAATCAAAATTCCACCCCATGTCAGATTGAGTGAGATCAAGAAGATCCTCGCCCGAGCCAGCGGATCGACCAGTCTCCGGTCCTTCAATGTGTGGTAGGGTCCATTGAGATAGCGGTACATCAGGCATCGAACCGAGCAAGGAGTTTGGAGAACAGGCATGTTCACTGAGCATCCCCAATTGGCTACCTGAAACGCCAATTGCATGAGATCCGGCCGTTTCTTCGCCAGCTCCACTAGAGTATGAGTTGTCGGATTTAGGGTACGGCACCCACTCGTAAGTCGGGCTGATATTTCGTAACACTGTTTGGATGGCGGAGATGGTGCTTGTTATTGGATCCCCAGCTCGCATAGACGACAGAGTCTGCAACGAGGCATATACCCAAGGAAGATGACTCGCCGCTGCACTCGGGTCGTGCAGAAAGTCGTATATCAAAGTGAAGGCCGAACTGGCCATGAAGTAACCATGGTATCGTAGTTGCTGAGGCAAGTTAGAATGCAACTAAAGGCTTTATAATTGGATACAATGTCGTTACCTTGACATTGTCATTGGTACGAGATGCGTCACAAAGATGATGAACTGTCTGTCGGGCCGCCGTGAGGGCATGTTTACAGGCGTCATTGAGCCAAGACGGCATCTCGGTCGGGCGATTAGATGTGCCAACCCCAGGATGGTGAAGCGATGCCTTCATGTCGCGTTTCCAATGACCGCGGAAAATTAAAAAAGGACGAAACGCCAATAGAAGAGTGTGATAATACACTTCTGGATGTCAGTGATAACCTTACAAAAAGAATGTTTTCACTTACAAGTCGTGAAAACTATTTGTTTGACACCGGTACTTCCACCGTGAATTTCAGCCTCCAGGCCAAAGCCGAAAGCATGCTGCATATGTGATTGTAGCTCACGAAGGTCATCCGAAATGGAGCGTACGACCCGCCACATATGGAGCAAAGACTTGTGGTGCTCACCGTAAATCTCGTTGCTAGACCGAGTTATAATTTTGCAGAGTTGAACCAGAAGTCGGAGGAAAGACTCCTTCGGGTATTCTATGGCGAAGTCTTTCAAAGACAAGGAGCTAGGACGGCCCGTGTGAAAACAAAACCATCTTGAGAGCCAGATGAGTTGGGATACCTTGAAGTGTGGCGTGCCATTACTTACGTTTCAAAGACATACACAGACCAAAACGTGACTCGGCGTTCTTCAATGTTCTCGGGCGTTTGTGCATTCTCATAGGGAACATCCTTGTGTAAACCACCGGATAAGGCTTTCCGGCACGCGGTTCCAAGATTCAAGAAAGCTGAGTTCGGACGACCCTGTTCGTTCTGGAAAATTGAGTGTTAATTGGTCAGCACACTAGTCGAAGTGGGCTAAGGCAAGAGGGATGACTTATCATGAGTAGGGATATCTGGATAGTTTGGAGGTTCACAATGTCATCGAACGATGTGAGCGATGCCTTGACACGATCCAGTAGTATATCACCCCAAGCAAAGTACTCGGTTCCAAGTGAACCTGTTGCCAAGGCAAGGAGTAAGAGAGCCTGCGTTAGAGTATCTGGATGGATCGAAAGTGATGGGTTGTAGAGCTCCTCCAGACATTGGTCCCACCACAACTTGGGTCTATGTGGCATCATATGATATAGAGCCGTCAGGAATCGTGAAAGAAACATTTTGGCCAACTCATAGGGTAAAAACAGCACTGGAGCATCCCTCAACGCGGAAGCTTTCGCGCTATCATGAGTATCTGGCGTTCCAAAAAAAATGCGGCGAAAACTGAAGAGATCCAAGCCCGCTCCAGCTTCATCAACTCCGCCCGACGGCTCGGACTGAGCAGTGGGATTTGACATGAGATCCCGATAAACGTGTTGCATGAGAGCAAAATGCGACGTGGGTCCATAATAGAGCTGCATTTGACACGAGGGCGATGCCATGTGCGTTGCGCTCACACTATTAGGAAAATTACGCGAGACAGACGAACTTCGCTGAGTAGAGGGCTGGGTCAAGCCAGGAGGATCCCGAGGGGGTTGGCTCACTCGACGAGACTCCTGATACTCATGTTTCTTCCTGCGATGCCTGGTAACATCTCTGTAAACGCACGGTGTGTTCCGTTTCTCGCAGGTTTGGCAACTTTGAGGGTCGTTAGTGACGCTGCCCGGGGATCGGCTGGAGTGATCTCACGGATTAAAGCCGTTGCAGCGGATCTTGCGCTTGCGGCACTCCTGGCAGGCCTTGGGAATACGCCAGCCAGCTTTCGGGGAAGCTGATGATTCACCCATATCCGAAAGCTCCCACTGCGCAGGGTACACTTCGCACTGATCGGGTTCCTCCTTCCTTTCTGTACAGCGATCTTTGATCCGGCATATCCGACTCCATCCGGTATCGTATATCCGGCAGTCACGTGAGCAGGTTTTCCCACATTTCCGCCGGCGCGTACACAAGATGGCGAAGTCTGCTGTTTTATGGGATTTGCGTGCGAAATATCCCTGGATGAGGGGATCTTTGACCGCATTGACTTCCCTTGAGGTAGACCTTCAGCTTCGATTCATTTATCTCCCGTGAACAGAATGCAAGTTGGCGTTAATCCCTCCCAGATTGATTTATCCCCATCCCACAGCCCATCTTCTGTCAAGCACTAAGCCAACTCACGCTTTGAACACTCAGTGATGGAATTCAGTCCCTCGATCCGAATGGTATCCGATGCCTCTCGGCGACCCTCGGACCCCCGGCAACGCCAAGACACGGCTTGGCAACTTTACTGCGCTGAAAAGTGGCTCGAGGATGAGCTGAGGATTGGCCGATAGGAAAGGCTCGTGGCTTTGCCCAGACTGTATCAGCTGGAGCTGTCGGCACCTGTGGCCTGCGATGCATGCGATCGCGACTCCCCCGGTATCGTGTTGCTGAGACAAACCTGAGCGTCCAGTCATGGCCCGCGGTCATCAACCAAGAAAGAGCAATGTCCGCAGTGATCCCTGGATACGCGTATTATTTCGCTGCTAGCAATCCCTTCTCCGTATGGATGATGACTTGGCAGCTACTTGGATAGATTGAGCTCGCGTCCATTCGCTACCATCTAGAAGCCCATCCAACACCATGTGCAAGGGCAAAGTTCATGGCAGTCTGGTCCGGTTGTGCCATACAAATGGTACTGTCTCTCTCACCTTGAACCTGCCAATTTACCCTAGCATACGCCTGGGCATGGAAAAGATATCTTTGTCTCTAAGGATATGAGATCTTGGCTGCCAAGCGATTTCCTATTTCTCTTCCGAAGAGGCGAGACTTCCGCCTTTCTTGGCGACGGCAAACTGATTCTTGGAAAAGTCGCACTAGGAGCCTGGACTTGTCTCCATGTCCCTCGTGGGTTTCCCCGCAACCCCGGATTTCTTTTCTTCCCCAGACCTTCCGAGCACCTCGGACCTTCCGACCAAATCCTGGTTACTTCGTGCTGACTCTGACTATAAATGCACCCGGCTTACTCTCTTTTTGAATCATACAGTCTCCGACTCTTCTCTCACATTGATATTCCAGGCCTTGCTCAACAATTGTCTCCAGTTCCACATGGCTGCTCTCCCAGCTTGTACCGACTCCGCTGTGGATGAGAAAAACCACACACAGCATAAGAAAGTTCTGATGAAAGATGTTGCACATGAAGCTGCCGAGCGTGGCCATCTGGCAACAGATCAGTACGGGCATACCCTGGTGGATTTCGATCAGGCCGCTGAATCTCGGCTTCGCTTGAAAATTGACTTGTATATCGTGCCAACCGTCGCACTCATGTACCTCTTTTGCTTCATTGATCGGGCCAACATTGGTGAGTCATTTGAGCTTCGGAAGGGCTTTACCTGTCTTTCAATGAGACCATATCTTGCTTACTAGCTGGCAAAGGAAACGCAAAGCTGGCAGGTTTCAATAAAGACCTAGGATTGGTCAACTACGACTATAATGCAGTGTTATCCATATTCTTCGTGGCGTATATTATCTTCGAAATCCCCAGTAATGTGAATTTTGACCCTGCCTCGGAAACAGGGAGACAATTGCTGATGGTGTCCAGATTGCATGCAAGTGGATCGGACCCGGCTGGTTCTTACCAGCGATTACTCTGGGGTTCGGCATTTGCTCCGTGGCTACGGCTTTTGTGAAGAATATTCACAGCGCGTCCGGTGTTCGATTTCTGCTAGGGATGTTCGAGGCTGGCCTCATGCCGGGTATCGCCTACTATCTCAGCCGCTGGTACCGTCGCAGTGAAGTATACACATATGTCTCCAGTCCCAAAGGTCACTCACTAACAAATTTTCAAGCTCGCCTTTCGCCTTTCCTTGTACATTGTTATGGCACCTCTTGCCGGGGCATTTGGTGGTCTTTTGGCTTCAGGCATTCTCACGCTCGATCATTTTGGAAGTCTTCGCAGCTGGCGTATGCTCTTCGCGATCGAAGGATTAATTACCATCGGAGTAGCCCTCGTGGCATTCTTCACGCTGACCGATCGCCCCGAGACCGCCCGCTGGCTGTCACAGGAGGAAAAGGATCTGGCTATTGCTCGAGTCAAATCCGAGCGAGTGGGAGCTACCGAAGTTCTCGACAAGTTGGATGTTCCCAAGACCCTCCGTGGCATTTTCAATCCTGTCACAATTATTACTGCGTTCATCTTCTTGCTCAACAACATTACTGTTCAGGGTCTCGCATTCTTTGCGCCCACTATTGTTCAAACAATTTACCCGGATGTCAGCGTTGTGTCACAGCAACTTCACACGGTTCCACCGTACATTGTCGGGGCCTTCTTCACTGTCCTGTTCCCTTACTTGAGCTGGCGATTTGATCATCGATTGATCTTCTTTATCATCAGTCCTCCACTGATGATTACGGGTTACATCATGTTCCTGGCTAGCGAAAACAATATGATTCGCTATGGGGCTACATTTGTTATCGCAAGTGGCGCTTTTGCCTTCGGTGCTCTTTGCAACGCCAACTCCTCCGCCAATGTTGTGTCGGACACTGCAAGATCATCTGCCATTGGAACAACCGTCATGTTCGGCAATGTTGGAGGGTTGATTTCAACGTGGTCGTTTCTGCCCTTCGATGGGCCTAACTATCATATTGGTAACGGATTGAACCTAGCGACGGCGACCACAACTCTGTTTCTGGGCGCTGGACTATGGATTTGGATAGCATGGGACAACCGGAGACGTAGTCATATCGACATCAACAGTGCTCTCTCTGGTCTTTCGCAGAAACAGATTCAAGATTTGGATTGGCGCAATCCGGCTTTCCGGTGGAGACCTTGAAGGTGACTGGCTTTGGCTTGGATGAATATCTCGGAAGAATTTGGGTTACGGGTTAAAATGTATGGCTTTGAATGCAATGCCCAAGGGACAATTATTACGTCGTTCTGAATTTTCATGGAGTTTCTCGAATTTGAAGCCAATTTTTCAAATCCCAATCAAAGTATATTTATGGGTTTTGTAGTCCTACCCTCTTTCCTCTGTGTCTGAGAGTGTCTGAGATAAGGAGCAATTACACCGCTCCTGACAAACACACCTCGGTGAATCGTGGCTAAATTCCGAGATTGTGGATCTCACCAAGCCGGTCCCGGAACTGAGTTGGCCACAGAAGCGGGACGGTGAGTTTATAATTGTTTATGAACCCACAGTAGTGTTCCAACAGTAGTGTTCAAAGCCAGACTTCCAAAGACCATCAACATGACGTGTCAAGCGTGTCGTGAGATTCCCCCTGTCATCTCGGTGGGGTACACCCCGAAAGGCCAGTATGAGACCATTGCTGGCCTCAGGACCTGTGAGTTTACTTCCGAGCATTCAAGACGCGGAGAACCTGATACTTCACAAATCAGATGTCACCGGCAACGTGAACGCTGGAACTGGTCTCGTGGATATCTATGACATCTTTGGAATGTCCGACCAGACCATCCAGGGAGCCGATCTTCTGGCAGCCCGACTAAACGCTGTGGTGTTGGTCCCTGATTTCTTCGAAGGGGACGCCTTGTCTCATGATTGCGTACCGCCTGACACCGAGGAGAAGCAGAAAATGATCGGAGAATTTCTGGCCCACAAGGCCAATATCTCTCGAAACCAGAGTGTCCTGGTCAACGCTGTCTCGCAGTATCGGACGCGGTTTCCCTCCGTAGGAAACTGGGGTGCTTTTGGCCTGTGCTGGGGTGGAAAAGTAAATGATGAAAATCAATCTACTAGGTGTACCTTCCTATGCTGACAATTCTACAACCAAGGTGACCGCCCTCGCATCAGGTGCCGACACACCGTTTACTGCATCAGGCCAAGTCCATCCTGGGTAAGAGGCATGGCATCATTTCTCGACCCGTCGTTGCATGCTGACTCTCTTCTAGTCGTATGGATGCAGCTGATGCAACTGCTTTGTCTATCCCACATATCGTACTTGCTTCGAAGGACGAGCCTGCCGACGTGGTCGCTGCGTATGCCGACATCGTTGCAAAGAATGGTAAAGGCGGTCACGTCGAGACCTACTCAACTATGTGGCATGGGTGGATGGGCGCGCGAGCTGATCTCAACGCGGAGGCCGGCCGAGCCGAGTACACCCGTGGGTAAGTACCCCTGCAAACTCTTACTCGACTCAAAGTTGTACAGAGCTGACTGGATCTTCACAGATATGCGCAGTTGGGAGATTTCTTTGAGAAGCATCTCGTCTAGACTGTACGGTCAATGATGCGATCTCAGCACCTGGGTCTCATAAACCTATTTCTTTATGTAATAGTTTCTGCCAGATGACCAGATCGCTCAAGCCTGACATGGACCTTGGACAGCTGGAGGCACAGGATCTATATTTTGCCAATGGTTTTCAACATCACCTATTAATCTGCACCAAATGAATACTATAACCCTATTGTGCCACGTTTGAGGTAAATGGGGGATTTAAGGGCGAGCGAGGTATATCAAAGCCATGTAGCCTGGGAGCCTGCTCAGAACTAGTCCGAGTATGCCCTCGAGCCGAGCCAACGTGACCCGTGCAGGAACAGGGTATGTCACGTGATGGGGCATTGCGCGGGCCAAGCGGCTTTGACCGCGCAAGCTCTACCCGATCAAGCAGGTGGCCGAAATACACCCCCCGGCATCGCGAAACTCATCCCGGTAGCGGCCCGTGACCGGTGATAGCAATGGGAAAAAAATACCTTCAGCGGAATTGCAGATGGCGGCTCCAGATAAATATGCAATGTATCGCTAGTCAAAGTGGTGCCACCCTACTCATAATTTTACTGGTTTTTCATGGCACTCGCGCATTCATCTGACGCGGGTGTAACAACCCCCCAGGGAGCTTCATCAACCGATGTTCCCACCGGTTCTACTGAGTATCGGCGACCAGGATCCAGAGACACCAATCCCACAAACACTATCATTTCCATCGAAAATGGGTGTGCGGAAGAAGGTAGAGATCCAGTGCCAAGTGCCCCATACAGCGTTTTGCCCCCAGGGGAAAAGGCGTTTGTGATTGTTGCCGGGTCCTTTGCGGCACTGATATCCCCGCTCTCGAGCAGCATTTACTTGCCGGCATTAGATTCACTCGCTCGCGATATGAATGTTTCCGTTTCGCTGATCAACTTGACCATCACCACATACTTGGTACATCCGAAAAGATCTTCATTAATGATACTGATGCTAACAAGATTAGATATTTCAAGGACTGGCCCCTTCCTTCATTGGCAGTTTTTCCGATGCACGTGGCCGGCGACCGGCATATATTATCGCCTTTGTGATCTATCTGGGAGCCAACATCGGTCTGGCTCTTCAAAACGACTATGCAGCGCTGATGGTGCTTCGGTGTCTACAATCATCCGGTAGCAGCGGTACTATCGCTCTCGGCAGTGCCGTTGTTGCTGATCTCACAACACGAGCCGAGCGCGGGAAATATATCGGGTATGCTGGTATTGGAATCGCTCTAGGCCCTGCTCTTGGCCCTATAGTCGGTGGGCTTTTGGATCATTTCTTTGGCTGGAGAGCCATTTTCTGGTTTCTGGTGATCCTTTCCGGAATCTGTTTCGTTGTAGTTCTCGTGGTTCTACCAGAGACATGCCGAGTAGTGGTAGGAAATGGCTCAGTGTTGCCTCCCAAGTGGAATCGTCCATTTTGGTCCTTCCTATCGCCCCATTCAAGATTCCGAACGACAGAGATACCTCCCGACTATACAACAATTCAACAGATGAAACATCGCCCAAATCCAATTTCCTCGCTGTTAATTATCACCCAAAGAGAGGCCGGTATGATTCTCCTCTACGGCGGTCTGCTTTTCTCAGGCTACATGGCAGTGCTTAGTACTCTGAGCACCCAATTGGTAAGTCGCTTTGGCTTCAACTCGATCCAAGTTGGTCTGTGCTATTTACCATTGGGGGTTGGGAGTATCAGCTCACGCTGGACAGTGGGCAGACTGCTTGATTGGAACTTTCGGCGTGAAGCACGAATCCAAGGACTCACCATCGAGAGTAATCGACAGCAAGACATTGAACATTTTAATGTTGAGCGAGCTCGACTTATGATCACACTGCCTATGATTTACTTTGGTTCCGTCTGCATTCTCATATATGGTTGGGTCATGCGGTTTCAAACTGCACTGGCGGCCCCCCTTGTGATGCTGTTCTTCATAGGCCTTTCGACAACCGGTGCATTCAATACGCTTAATACTCTTGTTGTGGATGTCAACTATCATAGTGCTGCAACCGCGGTGGCGGCCAATAACCTTTGCAGGTGCCTGATGGGAGCTGCTACCACGGCATTTGTGGTGCCACTTATCAATGCGATTGGCCTCGGGTGGACGGCGACACTGATCGCGGGCCTCTGGATTCTCTTCAGTCCCCTTCTGTGGATTGTCCTCCTTCGAGGCCATATGTGGCGTCAACAGGCCTCCGAAAAGCAACGGACACAATCTGAGAAGAGGGAGAGAAAGAGTCCGCGTTAATTGTTTTGTATGGACAATGATAGAAACGATATACGGGGTATCCAGAGTGCCCGGTGGTGCAATGTTAGTATTCATAATTCGCGACACGGGAGGTTGCATCAGCTTGACAGTACTCTGTAACATCCACGCACGCTGCTAATCCTCTGCTTACAAACAATTGCCTACGTTTGCTACCATAACTATATAATGCAGATGTCCCGCGGAGCTAATCACTCTCTAAATAGCCTGAGATTAGCCCCTCGAAAAGAATTACACTGGCTTGTGAGATAAGGTACCAGTTGCCCTTGAGACAGTAGACACAATGCACGCACTCAATAACTATCTGTTGCGGGACTGCTGCTTGGCATGAGCCGATTGTGCTATGCTGTAGCGACAATGGATGCAGTCCGGTGAATATGGGCAGAAATGTCCTTACGGACCGGGCCACCACCACCCTGATAGGTAGGCGGTGAATGTTCGGTCATCCGGGTAGGTCTCTTACAGACCGGATCTCAGGTTCCTTTTACTGCGTAGTTCATCCATACCAATATTATCATTCTGAAGAAGTTCTTTTCCTTGGGTGAGGATAGAGAGAATAAGTTCGTGTCTAAGGAACTCTCGTCATTGCCTATTCAGGCCGAGATGGTTGTTTCTGGGCCTTGACTCGCTAAAATGCGTTTAGCCAATCCAGTAACCTTTTCGTTTCTTTACCGACAAATGGACCAGATAAGAACCCAGATCTTTCTTATCTGGTGAATTTATCGGTATGTGGTACAAATGAGACCACGTTCTCCCGGATTAGAGATACGAATATGCGCCTCTCTTACCCGGGAGCTCCCGGGTCCTCTTTGTACCCTTGTTTCGGTCCGATTTCGATCTAGTTTGAGCAAGAGCAAGCGCCCAACTGAATAGCGACAATACAGAAAAAGTCCAGTCATTCTCAAGGGCGTAGCAAGAAAAGATACTCACCCATATGTGGTGCCACATTATGGCTCGTGGTTGTGCTGTGAGAACCGAAATCCGGTTTTCTCGTGGTAAAGAATTGCGGGGACCACTCCAGACGGTCGGGAAGCACAACCCTCTTTCTCGGGGTTCTTTGTGCTAGACTCGCCAGTCCTGGTCACCCTCATGACTCCATACAGTTCCTGATCATCTCGCGAAGAAAGCTTGACTGAGCTTGGCGGGTTCCACCTTTACGCCCATGCTGCTTTAGCCGGGAGGCGTCCAATGCCTTTCCACACTCCACAGCAAAAGTTGACGACGCTAGCGCCGAGGATTACGCATGCCTCTGACGCTATATTTAAATCCACACCGCGAAACGGGGCGGTCGCGTAATCTCTGTCGCGTTGCAAGTTTTTTCGTCTTTCGAGGTGCCCATTGCTGAGGGTCTTTTCAGGGGGCCACAATTATATCGTGTATCAACGTTCTTTTCCGTCTCGTCGATCGATGATCTGCCTCTGCATCTGATAGGCCGGCCCACTCTACACCCTTCAAAAGCCGACTGAACATCACGATGCGGTTTCTTGGCCCCTGGATGTTGTTGAAGGGCATTTTATTGTCAACTCTTATATCCAGCCCCGCAAATGCCATTGACTTAGATCTCAGCAATGAGCGTATGTCTTACCGCCTTGAAAACTGTCCCCCAGGTGGAGATGAATCACACTAATGGCTTTCGCGCGATAGAATCGATCAAAGATGCCGCCGGCACGACTATCTATGCGATGATGACCTACTACAAAGGAAACGAGACTGGACATATCCCTGGAGCGTTTGCGAGCAAATGGTGGGAAGGATCGGCGCTCCTCATGGCGTTGCTTCAGTACTGGCACTTCACCGGCGACACCACATACAATGACGAGTTGCGTGTTGCATTGGAGTGGCAGTCTGGTGATGCTGGCGACTACATGCCATCTAACTATAGTAGTTACCTAGTAAGGAGTCTCTGACAGATCGGGATATGCGGCTTGCTAACAAACTCTCAAAAGGGTAACGATGACCAAATGTTCTGGGGACTTGCAGCGATGATGGCTGCCGAACTACAATTCACAGACTCCTCCACTGGATTTTCCTGGCTTTCGCTTGCACAGGGTGTCTTCAACACCCAGATCGCTCGATGGGACACGAGCTCTTGTAACGGAGGAATGCGGTGGCAAATTTGGCCCTACGAGTCCGGCTACATGATGAAAAATTCAATCTCAAACGGCGGTCTTTTCCAACTATCTGCCCGTCTTGCCCGCTTCACTGGCTCAGATACTTATTCTAAATGGGCAGAGAAGATCTGGGACTGGACGTTGACTACACCGTTGATGAGCAACTCGACCTGGAACGTTGCCGACTCCACAAACACAGATAACGATTGTGCCACACAGGGAAATACACAATGGTCATACAACTACGGGACTTTCCTGATGGGGGCCGCTTACATGTACAATTACGTGAGTTTTCCAATCGCCGGAGGATGTGCCAGTAGATCTTCAAGCTACCGACGCTGTCCGATTTTCACGACGGTGCACTGACTATGAATGTCCAAAATACAGACAAATGGTAGCTCCGTATGGCTCAGCGCTGTGAACGGCTTGATGGACCAAACATTCGAACACTTTTTCCCGACAAGCAACGGCGGAATATTCGAAGAGGTCGTATGTGAGCCGACAGAGGTATGCGATAACAATGAGATCCTTTTCAAGGGACTCGTGTCTTCCTGGCTAGCATTTACCGCTCTCTTGGTTCCATCAACCTACGACACGATTTTGGCCAAATTACAAACATCCGCGAAGGCCGCTGCGTTGTCCTGCACGGGACACGACAACAATACATGTGGAGTTCGCTGGTATACATCCGAATACGATGGCTGGATCGGCATGGAAGAAGAGATCAGCGCCTCAAACATCTTCCTCGCAAATATGATCCCTTATGTAAACAAAGCGCCTGTTACTTCGAGTACTGGCGGCAATAGCACAAGCAATCCCACCGCCGGCGAGAATGACACCAGCTCTGATACAACAAGCACACCCATTACTACTGGTGACAAAGCTGGTGCTGGTATTCTGACTGCTGTTTTCATCGCAGCATGGGTAGCATTGATGGGGTGGACTGTACTAGGAGGATAGTCATTATGCCAGTGGTTGATTGGTCTCGGCAGCTCGATCTCGGAGTTCACGGATTTGGGTATATGAGGCGTTACGTTGATTTGAGATCATTCATTGCACATATTATTGCATTACTATATATCGAGCATTTATAGAGCACAAGGGCTATACATAAAATCTTGCTCGCATTTGTACACCCGTGCACCTTCCTCATCAGGACCATGTCCATGTTCTTGTTGATGCGGTATTCGAAGAAGGACAATTGAGTCAGAGAATTACATGCCTTACTCGTGAATCTTCGTCCTTCTCATGGCTCCAGATGCCGTCAACTAACTCTCGTATGTTGCTCACTACAAGATTGATATAAGCAGGCGAACAATCCTTTCGCTTACAATATAATTGTTGCTTCCATCGTGACTCAAGGGCTCTATACCATAATACTTGGAACATGATTAGTGTTCCAAAACACAGCATACTGTACGGGTAGAGGTCGCCATCGACATCATCGACCCTCCGCCCATACATATTGGCTCAATTTATCCTTGAACACAGTATCACCTTGGTCCATCTTGTATGAGCTGTAATGGCTACACCTTGGTCATTGGAGCCATTGCAGTCAACCTTCACCCTGTCATACTGCCCGCCGTTACCACAGCTGTGGACATAAAGTGCCCGTTGGATATGAAATAATGCTCCGGTGGTTCTTTGGTGGGAATATCGAGTGGTACCATTCTCTTAACGAGTTCTAAGAATGCCAGGGAAACACGCCATTGTGGGATGAGAGGATGAAACGCATCAGGATGTTCTCGGTCGCAGTAGCTGGGGCGATCCCAATGCTATGATTGGTGGGTGAGTTTCGAGCCGGCAAAATATCAACGAAGCGTGAACAGAGTTCGTGATACCGGTAGAATGATTGGGCTCTCCGTTCGGGATTCTATATGTCCACCATAGAAAGCAGGGGCTGGAAAACCCTCCCTGACATACTTGGTCAGTGGTCTTGCTGCTCCTATTTCGAATTGGCGGTGATTTGTCGGGATACAACTCGGGAAAATTACCAGGATTCCCCAAAACCCATCTGATTGAAAGAGGCCAGTTGTCCCGTCGCGCTTGCCGCGTCATGTTCAAAAGAATTGGGGTTGAAACGTTCGCGCAAGTGCTTAGTAGGACGACTGAGTCGGCAGGGTGGTGAAGTTCCCAGTAGATCGGCCAGGAAGCGGGGCCTCGGAGAAACCAACGTCTTTGGTGGACACGTAAACAGGCAGGCGTGTTACATATTCATTGATGGCTTTTCAAGTTTCCTTCAACTTGACAGGAGCTTAGTTACTGCACAGTCGCATTTACCTCCGATTATTCTCAGTTTTTGTGCATAGGTCTACTTATCAATTCACTTATTATTAGCTTCAGCGGACCATGTTTTTATTTTCCTTCGTGCGTACTTCATTGTGCTTACCGACCTCGCGAATTCAGCATGAAAGGGCCGGCAATTCTGTATAATAAACACAAAAGACACTTGATCGAATCATCTTTTTTTGATTTTATTATGTTAATTTCTTTACTGGTTAATACTTTCCCTTACATACCTTGCAGAAGAAGAATTCGGGTCCCTACTAATCCTCCCCTTTCGGAAGAAGCGTGCGTAGTTGTAACCGGTGGCTTGAAGACCATAGGTCAATAGCTGTTTAAATGAGGCTTGATTTCCATAAGTAGGCCTGAGATATACTACAGATGCAGATTAGTACCGTGATCAGCCTTGCGCATATCTGAAACCTGCACACCTGAAGGCTTCGGTGAAAAGCCCATGACCATGGCCGAAAGGAGAAAGAACCCTGTTTTCTAAACTCCGAAGGGATCTCAAGACTGCCTAATCGGTCTTACCCGTGCCTGTATTGGTGGTCTTATGCATTCTGATTCATGGGATCCGAACTGAGTACCTTAAAAAGAATTGACTGTACAAGCCTCTCACCAACGCCATCGGCGTCCCCCCGCCGTGTCCATAAACTCATGCTGCCACCACCAATAGGAAATTTAGCCAGACTGAGGTGCGGGAACCTATTGGCGGATAAACGAATAATTTTGGACGATACGCTATCTTAACCAAAGCCCCTGCAATGGTGAAAATCTGCATGTTAATACACATATCAGTAAATGATTGGTTCCTTTGGAAGGAAAACTGGATGAAACAAGCCTTGCTAAGCTTTGTCAACATGTGCCGTTACGTCATAACAGGCTAAATTTAGCGAAAACCAAAGATGGATCAATCCACGTGCCAATGACGTCGGCTCGGTAGGGCTGAACAAGGCACGGTCTTGAGGCGTCTCTAGGCATCCACAATTAATGGAAGCAGTCGGTCGCTGTGCTGGCATTGCGAGGATTCATTCGCCGACGCCCCAACTTTCTATTCCCGTGGGTGCCGAAATAGCTGTTCCACGTCATCAGCGCCCCTCAATCATGATGTACGTAATAAGCCACCTAGTGGAACAAGCGACCCCTCTTTTTAGCTCGATATACTCTTGACACCTTCCAACTTCTCGACGGACTCTACGTTACTTCGATCACCATTGGTGCCATTTTGATTCATTTTTCATCGCCTCAGTCCTGATCGCAGCCACTTCGCCATGCTCCCTTGGGAGATATACGCACTGTGCAAACAGCCGAAAACAGTGACTTCAGAATTAGCCCAGCAACCATCCCAGTGTCCGGGGACAGTTTTCAAGAAGCTCTACGAAAACCATCATAATGTCTTGTCGACATCAAAGAACGGCTCAGTAGAATTCTCAGCAGAAGAATTCCACGAGAAGAACGAATCACAAAGAGCGCATGCTTGCGGGAATTGGGGGTCATCAGAACCAAGCGAGTTGTTTCTTCAGGTGAGGGCTGTTTAAGCTCTAAATGGTCTTCAAAGCTCAAATATAAAACAGGTCTATCACGATGCGCTATGTTCCTTGGAAAAGAACCCAATGGCTGGAGTTGTCTCCCCTCCTGTAATGGGTAGTACTGGCGTCGTTCCTCTGACTATTATTGCACCTCTACCTGATCTTTGCCGTCATCTAGCCAATTGTATTGTGCGTGCAAAGCACGAAGTCTTCTTGGGGACTAATTTTTGGATCCACTCGGATGCAGCCACGCTGGTCACAAATGCAATTAGAGAATTGTCAAAGAGAGCTGGACAAGAAGGGAGAAAGGTGATTATGAAGATGGTTTATGATCGTGGAGATCCCCGTCAGGTATTTTTTTTTTTTGTGAAAGCATCGACTCTATACGTGAGACTGATGAATGCTCCAGGTCTTTGAAAATCGATTGAGTGTTCATGAGGATCAATACACCAGCGAAAAGGTCAAACTCCCACCCGCTAGTGAGATCCCAAATGTTGATCTTCAGGTGGTCAATTTTCATCGGCCTGTCTTTGGAACATTCCACTCAAAATTTACCGTGATTGATCGCCAGATAGCTCTGTTACAGAGTAGTAATATTCAAGATAATGACAATCTTGAGATGCTGTCCCATATCGAGGGTCCGATTGTTGATGGCTTCTATGACGCAGCACTGCTCTCATGGGGCAAGCCTCTTGATCCACCGCTGCCATTGTTGGGCACACCGGCGGCAACTCAGCAGGTACCTTGGTACCAAGCAAAAGAGCCAAGGTGCTTTTCTGAGGACGAACCTCGAGGTCTATCTGATCTTCCTCAACTGACCACCCGCGAAGAAAACTACGACATCAGCTACGAGGACGAAGCATTGCGAGTGAATAACAGCATAATTCCTCGCAGAGAAGAAACCCCAACACATGCTGTCACACGTCATTTGAGTATGTTTTAGAATACGCTTTCTGTGTTCAACTTATTAAAGAACCTGACAGACACAACTATCCAACCGGATACGATCGGCGATGCGCCAGACTCCGATCAGGATCCCCAAATGAAACCCTACATCGTGCTACCTCGCCACGATCCTGTACCTATGGCATTGGTGAATCGTGAGCCGTTTGGTGGTGAGTTTATTGCTCTTTGATGAGATGAGATGTGCTCAGGGAAATGCTTGCTGACTCTTTGCCGATGTAGCTCCAAACCACAGCAGCACTCATAATCCTCAGGATGCTGCATGGCTTGCTTCAATCAAGAACGCAAAACGCTCAATCTTTATACAAACTCCAAATATGAATGCAGAGCCTTTGATAGAGCCATTGATTAAAGCACTTCGCCGCGGTGTGACCATCACCGCCTATCTTTGTCTCGGTTATAATGACGCTGGCGAGTTGCTGCCATTCCAAAATGGAGTAAACGAGATGATTGCGAACAGACTGTACAATGCACTTGAGTCTGAGGAAGAAAAAACTCGGCTTCGGGTCCATTACTATGTTGGCAAAGACCAAACTCGACCGATTCATAATTCTTTCAAGATGCGAAGCTGTCATGTTAAGTTGATGATTGTTGATGAGCAGATTGCGATTCAAGGTGAGTCAAGAGAGCTTTCGAGTTTCAGACTGATACTAAATATATGGTCATAGGCAACGGAAATCTTGATACCCAATCTTTCTTTCATAGTCAAGAGATCAATGTCCTGCTAGATTCACAGCTGATTTGTAAGCAATGGCTCAGTGCAATCGAGCGAAATCAGAATACGGGAAAATATGGTGCTGCGAGTAGCAAAGATGGCTGTTGGCATGATCCGGAAACCAATGAAATACCCCCAGGCTCTATTGGTACAGACCCTGGACGGCTCAGTTGGGCAAAGGGTGTTGTTGGTGCTGTTAAGCGGGTACGGGGTGTGGGAGGGTTCTAATATAGCACTGAAATTTTGAATGCTGGCTTTTACAACTGGAATCAAATGTAAATGATAAGCGTTATACTTGAAACAGAGGCAAGTAATAGAGATACGTTAGCGAATTGTAATTGAGATATAGGCTAAATCAGGGTCATCGTTAAACCACGTTTCCGGATCGGTGTTACAGCCTTAACGTAACATAAATCCTTCCAAGTTCCGTAGTAAGGAGGGATAGAAGACTCTGCCGAATCGTGGCTTCTATTCGCCGTGGTACACGAGGTATGCACAGCAATCCGTTACATCCTTATTCGATGCTGATATAAGCTTCCCTCCGACCAGCAGAAATCTAGTATTTTACCAGGTCTCATCCGTTTGATTAGTTTTTCACTATAGACTTCAGATAACTGTTATCTGTTCTAACATCATTTCCAACACTAGTATATGATTATACGTACAAGTTAAAGTTTGGCTCCTCTTGCTATGGGGGCAAGCTAAGAGCAGGCTATCTTCGAACTCGGCCTAATTTACCATTTATATATACCCCCCTCGCTCGCGCTAGGTTCCCTAGAGTATGCCATCGAAATGGCTGCCCATCTTAGTCGTATTTCCGAGGCAGATTGGAAGAGGCGGTTATAGCTATAAAGGAATCTGGTACCGCGGATAGCTCACACGAAACCGTAAACACTTCTTGTCAGTCGATGAAATCCATTATAGCAAACCATTCTCATGCGTTGTGATTTTGTACGAGGAAATTCATTATAGGCAAGAGGGAATGGGCTTTTGTTGAACGAGGACGGCCGTCCAACTTTTGCTCTGATCTGCAATTGAATTTTCGATAATCGCGAGTATGTCATTTACAGGGGACATACCACTCTGCGTCATGCGTGTGTTAGTCGCTTTATCCATTTAAACTTGACACTATCGGCCCACGCCTCAAAGATCCAGGTTGCTCTGTCGAACGGAACTCCGATTCCTCCGAAGGGACAAGGTTCGTATCCACCTGTGCGGTTTCATACAATCGTCTCAATTATTGGGAGTCCTGAGGAAGCCACTTTCAACGACAGTTTGATATGAGCGACTGAATACCGAGGCGAGAGATCCTTCGTTTTAGACGCTTGCAAATGTAATATCATCAGAAAAATCTGGCTTTCTGCCCTCAAGACAGACACTTGTATTGTCTAATGAGCACCTAAATTGGAGAACCAGGAGCCTCAAAGGCTCACATAGACAGTACCTAGTTCTAGATGCAAGGGCATGTTCTACAAAGCGTGTAAGGTGCTATTAATTTCCTTTGTGAGTAAAGGTGTGTGTTGAAGAGCTCCGCAAAATGAATCTTACAATCGTAAAGCGAATTTTATATAATTTCCTGAAAAACTAAATTAGGAATTAATAGTTATCAATATACTAACTAAAATAAGGCTTAATAATAGTAATCTAAAGTATAAATTAGTAAGTTTACATATACTAAGGCCTTAGTTTTATATAAAAATAGTCTTTGTTAGAGCCCTAACAGGGAACCGTAGTGGTTTGTGGTTTGACGAAACCCTAGTCCACTAGGATGAACTACATCCCACTTTCAGCCATGGGATAGAAGAGACTATGAGAATATAGTTACATGTGTATACTGTAGTTGATAGCGATACCACGCAACATAATCAATTGAGAACCGAAGCGCTTAGAAGAGAGACGGGCGAACGAGAGGCGGAAGCATACTACGGGGATGAGGGGATATACGGAAGGAGTGGAATACTGTGGGCACTATTTGGGTTTGGCTTTTTATGGGATTTATTATGTGTGGGGTTTGGGTTTATAACACTCTTTTCTGTGCCGGGTTCCTACGAGAGGCCGGCTTTTCTTTGTTTACTGCAAGCCGCGAGTCTGGAGTCCAGGATACCAAGTTCTGCTTCGGTTCAGACGAAGCGCCTGCATAGCCTCGACGCAACTAGTTAGGCTCTATCAGGTTAATAGAACTTTGATTTTGATTGTTTGATTGATAGTTGATAGCGAGACACAAAAAGCCTAAGCCAGACTGCCCTGTTGGTCCAGGATGTCGACCATACTCTTTGGAAGACCCCAGTCGCTGATGTGTTGCTGAGTAATATAGACGGGAAGAGACCCAGGGTTCGAGAATACGTTGTCTGGGTCGAACTTTCGCTTGGTGCTGATTAGCCGAGGGATGTCATCCCCATACCACTCATACATTCCACAATCTACTCTCGCAAAGGTCCAATTCTTATAGACCCCCATAAAGTTAGATTTCAATCGGCGATACGAATCCGTGACCCAATTCAGGCAGGCTTCGCGGTCGGCCTCATCCTTCCACGTTGTCCGAAACATCGGCTCAAGGCTCTGGGAGCGGTAGCGGTATGCGTTGAAATCAGATGGCACACCACAAATGCGCCCACCGCGGGCAAAAACTACAATCGACGAAGTGCCTGGTGAGTGTCGGATGACGTCTTCAAAGTCCGCTAGCGCTTTCTCATCCAGCAAGTTACACATGACGGCTGCTGCCGCAAAGGTAGCATGCTCATGGGATACCGAACGGTCCCCCTGCACGTAGTGTGACATGAGGCCGCTCAAGGCCGTGTCATAACGGTCGTACTCATCGATTATCAGAGTTTCCGCGCCGCTCGACTTTGTAATGAAGTCTGGCAAGAGCGAAAGGAGCTCTTCCTTGGGTCCAGCGAACATGCCCATCGCTGTGATTTCATTCTTATAAAGCGTGAACGTCGATGTCAAACGTGTGTCGGCATACGGCGCCCAATTCTGCCAACGACTGAAGTGATTGCGATAGTGTTCCCACTTCCAGGTGACCGCAAAGGTAGAGAAATTCTCCACCTTCGTTGTTCGATAGGTGTATTCGATAACCATCCCGAAATTTGCATTCCCGGCCCCACGAAGAGCCCAAAACAGGTCAGGATTTTCCTCAGCATTTGCATGGATCAGTCTACCGCTGTGGTCAATAAGTTTCAAACCAATGACCTTGTCACAGCTGGCTCCGAGGAAACGATGCAAGTAGCCGTTCCCGCCACCTAACGCATGGCCACCAACAGCCACATCATCACAAATTCCGGCTGGAACAACCAGCTTGCGCTCGGCGAGCGCCGGGTAAAGCTTCCTGAACCTTACCGCAGGGCCAACCTTCACCTCCGTGTCGTCGTTGCTGATTTCAACGAAGTCGAGATGGCGCAGATCAATGACAACTGCGTCGTCTGCTGCAGAGTAGCCGTTAACGTCGTGGCCACCAGAGCGAATCCGGAATTTCTCTTTTCGGCGAATCACATCGTCAAGGCATGACGCTGCCTCTTCCGTTGTTCTCGGAAGCAAAATCGCCTTTGGCTTGTGCCCATATAGTATGTTCCAGCCTTTGCTGTCCTCTTCGTAGCGGGCATGTCCGGGACGTATGATTTCCATTGCGAATTTGTGTTCCAATGACGAAGAGTTCAAGGTGATAGCGCCTTGTGAACGAACTTTTGAGACGTGGATCGTAGCTTTAAAACTGTAAATTTTGTGGAAGAAGCGTTCGAACAAAGCTCTGTTTTCGAATTTCTTGACGCTTTAAATAAGTTTGAACTTCCAACTTCTCGACCACAAATGCGGCGATTGTGGAAAGATAAGTTATGACGTAACGTCTTTTTGTTCTACGGAATACCTCGGTGCATTTCGAGTTAGTGCCTCGGATTAATATATCGTTCCGTCTCGATTTGCCGAACCTTGACCTCGCCCCGTCCACGACTGACTCAACCAAAGATCGCCCACCATAGCCCACATGGCCCACATGGCCCACATGATCCTCCGTGCTACTGCTCCGCACAAATCGATCTTTCGGAGAAAACTCGACAACAACGATCCATACGACGTAGAAATCAGGTTCGATCTGACTTCTTGATTGAATTTCGCTAAATTTTGGCAAAGGCCTACGGCGGTTGATAGAGACCACTAGATCGAAACTAATTTAGTCGGCAGAATGTCCACCGCCTGCCTATTTTGGGACTTGGGTTGTTTGCGGGTTTTTACTATGTAAATCTAGAATTATAACCCGCTGGGTTGGGTTCGGCTGCGGGTTGAGGGTCTTGACCCGCATTGCGAGTTTTGGCGCAGTCTAACCCCTATAGAATAGGCAACCTAGTAATTAATCCACGGGAGCGCCCGTGGGGGCGGGATCTTGTAAGAGTCCTAATCATGCTGTACGCTGTATGTCGGTGGGCGCCATTACAGTAGGGCGGCAACGCGATAACCGGGCCGAACCATCAGGCCCACGAACCGGTGTTTCGTACTTATGTATGCATCCCCCCCTGTTCGACCTATTCGGACCCGGTCTTTTCCTTCCGGAGAGGGAAATCCATATTTGCAATACCAACTATTGAGTAGGACGAATGAGGACCCTCTTTGAAAAGGGTGGCGGACGCAATTTGTCTTGGCGGGGGCCGTTATCTTGACGGCGCTCAGCCGTTCCTTCAACACGGTTGAGATCGAGGCAATTGAGTTTCCACGTCGAAGACACTCACATGGTTCTCATTGTTGATTCATCACACTGATTTGAGGGACCATGGATGTCAATGTGCAATACATGAGCGACTCGGCTAAGCGGCGACGCGACCAGAATCGCCTAGCTCAACGCAAATTCCGTGGTGAGTATTCGGTATCCAGCAAGTGCCAAGCTGTGTCGATCATCCCGCTGATCGGGGTTTCGTTGACAGAGAAGAAGCGGTGGGCGGCGCACAATGTTGCTCTAGAGACGTCTCAACCACCTCAGTCGATTTCAACTGTCAACAACGTGGACATCCCGATCAGCTTCTTGCCGGCGTTCCCGAATGCACTCCCCGGACGGACAGGAACTCTGTCTCCAAACGAAACCCAAATCGCTAGCACAAGGCCAGGGCCCATAGAGCATCTCGATCTCGACGCGATTCACCCGTTCTGGGATCAAATCAACCCCGACCTCTCCTTTCCATTGTCCGATTCATCGCCCCTTCATCCAAGCTTAGCACACGCGAGTTTCCCTCACAGCAACTCCTCCGGTCCCACTTCACGCACGGCGCCCTTCAACAGCACATCAAGCAACCACATGAGGTCGCTTTCTAGACCCGAAAATAGCCATATCCCGTCATTCCGTCGCAGAACATCCGATTCCGACATTCGCCCAGAGAGCCCATGTCTCCAGTTACCACAATCCCACAACGACGATACGGTACTGGAACTCATCACATCTGCAAGAAGTGACAAGGGATGGATTGGCGCACTTCACATTGCCGCTCAGAAGGGCCACGAAAGGATCGTTCGAGTCCTATTACTCCGTGGCAACATGGATGTAAATAACCAAGACAGCGACTGTCGGACTCCCTTGATACACGCGATCATTGAAAATCATGATTCAGTAGTCCGCCTACTACTCTCCCACGGCGCTCGAATAGCCGTGTACGATCGCGAAGGTCGCTCGGGACTGCACTGGGCTGTTTTGTACAGAAGACTCGGGATACTCCAGCATCTACTCGACCATCGCGCCAAGTACGAGCGCAGTTTGGATCTTGATGCGTATGACAATGCTGGCTGGACCCCATTGCACATGTCTGTAGATAGAGCCTTCGAGGCTGGAATGTTGATGCTCCTCCAGGGAGGCGCGGACGTCAATGCCAAAGCACACAAATGTGCGTATACGGGCAATGTGATGCCGCTGATGGATCGTCAGCGATAAAGTGGGCGATAACATGGGATGGGGACCAGTGTCATATGGGGCGTGGCTCATAGACTGATAGACTGCTAGACTGAAATGATTAGGCCTAGAACTATGATTCCTTTTCCTCGCGTAGACCATCAATTAGTATGTCCATAACTGAATTCTACAATCCCAATAAACACCTGTCGTATTGCTACCTCGATGCCCAACAGACCTCACTATTATAACTACCTTCGAATTTGGGATACCTTTTAAAGTCGTCACGGGGCTCCTTAAAAAGGCCCAGTCTACCTCAAATATATATTCTGATTACCCTCCCATGATCAGCGACCGCAATTTCGCACCTCGTCGCTGCCTGCGATGGAGGCTTAAACTCCGACCTGGCCTCCACTTGGTCCTTAAAGCGCCGACTTTACGCGGCCCCTAGACCCTCAGTCCCCCTCTAATTTTCGCGCTGTAAAGAGATAAAACTAGTAGGGCTACCTACCCCTCCCCTATCCTCTTAATTAGTCGTAGTATCCCGATCTAAACCGCGTCGGCCTCCCTCAGGGCTATCTTTAAAGAGGACGATAGGATTAAATAGCTCCGGTGCGAGAACGCTAAATTTAAGCGGGAGGTACTTAGCACTCTCGCCTTAATTTAGCACACCAATTAGGTTTGCGACAAGAATGATGTGACAGATGACAACAATGCATTGCTTACAATCTATAACAAAATGACAAATGAATTATGCTTGGCCTATAGGGGTACTGCCGCTTGGTAATATGCACGTAATCGTGCTAAAATATGCGAGGTGGTGCTGACTGCATAAGCACTTAATGGGGCCGTACAATAAGCTGCAGGATTGTAAAACGCCGTATCTGGGCAATGTATGGTTTCATAACTGAAATACGCCAAGAGCGGGATTATCCATGGATGCTGAGCACAAAATAAGCGGGTAACTTGCATGGGAATACGAAGTCCACAGTAATCCATAGTTCATGCAGTCCAATGAAGTCCTTCCACTCTCGGTATCATAGCTGTGCATGACCCGAGGCCGATGGTTTTCTGTCACCCGGATAAGAAATACGACAGTCAGATCATAAGAAATACGACAGTCAGATCAGGGAGTGGAAGTCCTAGACGAGGCATAGAAGGGTCAATGCAAAGAATTGAGAGCTTTGTGGGGGCTAAATAGAATGATTGACTTTATAAGGACTGAACGCTCTGTAATATCTAGAGGCTCAAAAAATCACCACCCACGTGGCAGAAATGAAAATGTTTGCGAACTATGCTCTTGGCCTTTCATACCTGATGGTACTTCTGCCAAGGGTACTTGCAGCTCCTCATGCTCCTAGATGTCACTATTTTCCTGGAGATCGGCAATGGCCTAGCCTTCAGCAGTGGCAGCAATTCAACATATCAATTGAAGGGGATTTGATTGCTGGAAGGCCAATTGCAGATGTATGTCATAGTACCACCCATGACAAGGGTGAATGAGTTGCATTGAAAGTGAACTGGACCAATCCACCATCTTAGTAAGTCTAATATGCATGTGTGCTTGAAGTGATCTTTGGTTTGCCTAATTGTCTTAGTTTTGTTGACCCTATCAATTATATGTCGCCAGACTGGTTGAACAACTCCTGCAGCCCGTTTATATCGCACAATGCTTCCTGTACACTGGGAAATTTAGCATCGTATGCGATAAATTTCAGCTCGGTTGAAGATGTGCAAGCGGGATTCAATTTTGCCCAGGATCACAATATTCAAGTCCAAGTGAAGAATACCAGGCACGACTTCCTTGGTCGATCTACCGGTGCGGGATCCTTAGCTCTTTGGACCCATGACTTGAAAGACATCAGTTTCTTCAATTATTCAAGTCCGGGCTATAACGGATCGGCAGTAAAACTCGGTGCAGGCGTTCAAGCGTTCGAAGTATATGAGGAAGCCGCTGATAATGGACTTCGCGTCACAGGTGGATTTTGTCTGACCGTTGGACTTGCCGGTGGATACGTTCAAAGCGGAGGCCATAGTGCTCTAGAAGGTTTTTATGGTCTCGCTACAGACAGCACACTAGAAACTGAAGTTGTGACTCCCGATGGAAGTTATCTCGTTACCAGTCCCACTGAGAATGAGGATCTATATTAGGCGTTGAATAGAGGGGGTAGTGGTATATATGCTGTTATCATATCACAAACCACCAACGCCCATCCAGACGGTATCGTTGCCGGTGCATCGCTCACTTTCCAAAATAATAGTGACAATGGCACATACTGGGCGGCTGTGAAGGCATGGCCCAAACGACTCCTCGTTTGGGATGATCCTCCTGGAATCAGCAATTACTTCGCCATCACTAGTGATCTTTTCACACTTTACTCCGCTGTTTTACCCGATCAACCAGAGTCTACGATCGCAGTGCAATTTGATCCATTCATCCAGGAGCTAGAGAAACTGGGCCTTACCTATACCTACGAGACAAACGAACAGCCGACCTACTATGATCATTTTGTCTAGTACACGCCAGATCTCCCTTACGGAAACTATCTGACAAACTCAACGATCGGTGGAAGACTGATTGCCCGAGACACTGTGCAAGATAATATTTCTGGCTTGATTGCTGCCTACCGCAATATCACCGCACTACCAGGATACCGTATCAACGGCATTGCTGCCAACGTCACACATGGTCGAGTAGGCAACACCCCCGAATCGAATGCTGTGGTTCCCTCTTGGCGTGATGCTTTATACTCTGCCAATATGGACGTTTACGTGGCCCCAACTTTTCCGCTCGACATTTTACTCGAATACCAGGCACAGATGAACTATAATCAGGATATTTTAAGATCTATCACTCCGAATGGTGGTACGTATCTCAATGAAGCGACCTTCGACAACCCCACCTGGAAAGCAGACTATTATGGAAGTAATTACCCTCTGTTACTGGAGATTAAAAAGAAGTACGATCCAAAATTCGTGCTCTATGGACCAGCGTCTGTGGGAAGTGAGCCCTGGAAGGTCGCTTCTGAAGGCAGACTGTGGCGGGCCGGTGTTTAAAGATTTCAGACTTTTTATTCTGTGGACTAATTTCAAAGTCCAGGCCAAAATATTAAGTGAAGTTTAGAATAGATTTTTTTTCGAAATTTTGGCTTTTCAGTCTATTCATGCTTAGATGTCTGCGCAATGGGATCACTGAGAATAATACACGAGGTGGTTATCTGCCAAAAATTTCGTCCCCGGACAGAATCCACTTCCAAGGTTGTGCCTCGGAGTGGATATCATACACAACATTCCCTTACTAAAGCTGAAATTTATGGACAACCTTGTCCTAAAATGCCACTTAAACAAGACCTTCTTGACTCGAGAAAATCGGAACAATGATAGGTTTATTAATACGTTATCAGCATCCAAGGTGTCCAAATAACTTAGTAAACTACGAGTCATTGGGATGGCTCTATGGAAAAATCAGACTTCTTTGTAGCAGATTTTTAGAAAGTCAAAAGAATAAGCTCATTGTATCATTCCATAGTGACAAAAGATAGAAAGGAAAATACCCGGTTCCATTTCGGGCATTTCATAAGGGCCGAGAACCGAACATGGCGATGAGAATCACAGATCAAGACCTATGTTTTGTCTACCAAGGCTCCTCATCGCCATCAAACTTGAACAGCTTGCCACTGTGAGTCTCCAAGGTAGACGCATCAATGACCTTGACGAGGCCAGCGGCACTGTCTTCGATGGGAATAGCAGCTTTCTCGAAGCTGAAAGCTTCCGCACCTCGGTTGCCGAGATCAGTCTGAACCCAGCTATTTCACAGCGTCATAATAAGCCCAACACGCGGGAATAATTTAGGGGTGAGGTATCACAACTTACCCAGGATCAATGGGGAAGGCATTCAACCAGGAGTCTTCAACGGAGATTGCCTTAGTGTACCAGTGCTGAACAGCCTTTGTGGGAGCGTAGGCAGCATTTTGCACGTGAACGAAGTTCCTATGAATGGTTAACACACTTATTCTAGCCCAGGTATAAAGAGCCGCCCTTTAAGAGTAAATGGACCAGTATTAACGTTTCACTTACTGTGAATAACGTTAGCACTTGTTATAGGTAACACGAAGAGGTTGATGAGACTTACCGTCAGGAAAGCAGAGCTAGAGCCGATGGTTACCCACTTAGGAGCCTGGGCATCCTTGAGGAGGGGTCGGAAAGCCTGATAGAGATAGATGAAGCCATAGATATTGACATCGACATGCTTCTGGATATCGGCAACTTTGACCTCAGTGACCTTTGGCCAAGAAAGAGCAATACCGGCGTTGGCGATCAGGATGTCGATGTGGGTGATTCCCTTCGCGGCTAGAGTCTCCACACCCGCAGCGGGATCAGTAGGAGAGAGAGCATCGATCTTGATGACGTGCAACGTGGTACCCTCAGCCTTAGGCAGATCAGCCAGAGCGAGAGAGCTTGTGTGGCTTGGGTCACGATTCGCAGCGATGATGGTGTGATCGGGCTTCTTGAGGTACAGTTCCAGGATACCTTTGCCAATGCCGCGGTTGGCACCGGTGATGAGGACAATAGTGGGAGCCATGACGAGACTCGAAGGATTCGACTGTGAGAAAAGAAGTTGTGTTGATTGTCAGAGGGAGTGAGAGACGCGTTAGTCACAACAAATACCTATCTGTTTCCCACACAAAATGAGGATGCTTAGTTTGACAAAAAAGTGCTATGATTTCTAATCACGATGCCTAGTCACTAAGATAGCTTGCTAATAGCTGCAAGGTCATCGTCGACTTGCCGCCGAGAGTCGGGCAGCGTGCCGATTCCTTTGTTGTGTTGCCCGCGCAGGCTTAGAGCGGCGAGTGTTAAACCCGAGTTCTCAGGCGGAAATAGACCTTTGTGCCTAATTATAGACCGTCCTAGACATCGCCTCTTTACAAAGTATCAGTCTTTCATTTTTTTGCTGGTCAATAATAAGGCTCCACACGAAGCATTCACGTGCTGGTGCAGTCGAATAGGGTTGTTGACACTGGCCGCTTTAAGCTAGGTGTGACCGTGTGCTTGGTAAAAGTCTCCGAAGTATCACGCAATCAAAAGTGAAACAAAGGAAGTCACTACCGATAGGAAAGACCACGGACTTCTGATCTCATGAATGGCCAGAAATTAATAATCCTTACGAATCACTCCAAGAGTGATGCTCTGTAATGTTCCTGAGACGGCGTTATGCAAGGTCAGCAGTATACGAGGTAAACAACTTACTGCGGGGCCGCAGAGGTAAGCAGCGTGTGCTAACTGCATGGGCTAGTTCGAACAAGGCATAATTTGCTTACTTTTAACCTTCCTGTAACTAGTTAGTGCATTTTTGGGAATGATGAGTTTGAAAACTTGACACTCCTTTTGGTTTCGATAGCACATTTCTGGAATACCACTTGCGATCAGCTGAAACTGTCGCTGGGATTTATCTGAGATAGAGACATTACCATCCTATTGAAATCGAAAGAAACTAGAAGGCTGCAGATGGGGGATAGCTATGCTTCCAGTGATTTGAGATCTGGGCAATTGAACTTGAAGAACGCTATTCCTTTTTCTAGTGAATCTTGAATAAGAGAATGAATTAAGATCAACTCAAACTTGATAATACGAGAACTTGATGTCGGCGCAAAAACCACGAAAGCCTATACTGGTTGTTGCAAGAGTGTGAGACTCAACGTTCATAAATCTGTCTTAGCTAGTGGTTTTCAGGGTTCCCTCAAATGCGGACTTGATGAAACCAATCTAAGAATCTAAGATCTCATCTAAACCTTCCCCACATAGCACTGTCAAATGCCCTTTTCCTTTCGCTAAGAAGTATCTCTATCCTAAAGGGTGATTATAATAGGGGCCATTATAAATAACTAAGCATCCGCCTTATATAGCGGTAGGGTTTCCCGCGAGACCCTATTATAATTAGGGCTTATAGTTTTGAGAAGCTATTATAAACAGGTTCCTGTCGGTTTTTTCCGTTTAAAATTTTTATCAGTACAAATTTTAGGGTAGGTTTCTATTTTCCCCGAGTTTTAAATCTATCTAAGGCCGTTTAACCGTAGTTACTAGGGTCGAAAAATCAGGAATTATTTTAATAGGGCACGGTCGGCCGCGCTATTCCTAGTATTAACTACTACTAGCTAATAGCTATCCTATAATTTATTATAAACTAAGTAATAAGGATTAGAGATTAGAAACTTAGTCGTAGGATTTAGGGGTTCCTATTAGTATCTAGTTTTAATTTTATTTATTACACCACAACGCTAAGTGACGGTAAATTGGGCGCCGAAAACGGCAACTTTTGACGCCATTTTAAGCGTCCTATTTACCAGAATACAAGGCCGGTGGGCGCGCGCTCTGCGCGCGCCTATACGACTTTTGTCATTGTGAAAATTGTTTGCCAGTTTGTCTATCTACTTACGCCTATAATAATAGGCTCAGGCCTGATATATTTAATTACAGTGTTTATATAGGTAAATAGAAACAGTATAGGATACCCTAAAGGCCCTACTCTCACTAGGGGGTAGCTTAGGGCTTTTAGGGCTACAGACCTAATAATCCGGTTAATAATCCGGACAGGCCTATCTACTCGATAGTAGCGTCGGCCGTATCGGATTTATCCGATAGGTGTATAATAGATTCTGATAGTCGTGCCTTCTTATCTATACGCTTCTCCTTATTAGCCTTATAATCTCTCTTCCTCTTCCTCCGACCCTCCTTATTCTAGTCCCTATATTCTAGCTTCTCTAGTGCCTTAACGCGTCGACTTAGATCTCTGTCCTCTACTATATTCGCACCCTTAATAGGGAGCGTAAGAGTATAGCTCGCCTTACTCGAAGCTACGTTCTCGTCGCGAGTTATCTATATATCTATTAGGCTAGTTATTAGTAGAATATAAAATAAAATTATAATCCTCTTAAAAGATTAAACTACTAACTAGTAAAAAGATAATAAATAGAAGTAAGAAGCCCTAGTTAAGGAGGCTATATAAAGATAGAAAGAGGCGGATCGCCTAAATAGAAGAGATATCGGTAAAGATAGGTAGTAATATAGGGGTATTAGTAGTAAGAATAGAGAGAGATAGAGAGTAATATCGGGACGTTAATAGTTAGAATAGAGAGAGATAGGTAATAGTAGAAATCTAATAATAATAATAGATAGTATAAATAGGTAAAAGAAATAGTAATAAAATGTTAAGGATAGACTTGACTAGGTAAAGGACAAGATAAAGAGATATAATAGTATTAGTTTAATGACTAGATAGACCTAAACTAATCCTTAAAGAAGAAACATCCTTCGAATATATATATCTTCCTTTTATATATCTGTGGGATTATATAATAACACTCGCTTCTATATAGGTTATCGGTAGGAAAGCGGGGGGTTCCTTATAGTGACCCGATAGGGAAGTTAGATGGCCTTAGATTATATATTATATCGTAATAACTATTCCCCCTATCTTTAAAGGTCGTCCGCGACCTAATTTAAGGTGAAATATAGCCGTTTAGGTAATTCTTTATTATTATTTTATAGTCGAGGAAGTTTCTAGGTCTCTTTATTATTATTATTAATACGCTTCTTTCACTTTTTACTTTTTTACTTCTTCTATTTTTTCCCTTTATATCTCTTCTCTATCTTTCGTTTATTTATATTCTATTTCTTATTACCTTTTTAGCTATATTTATATATTATTCTTTTATTAATACGTTTACTCTTCGCCTAGTAAATATACCTCGAGCTTGCCCTAATATCTTTATTACTAATATTCTTTAGTATATAACTTATCTTTATATTATAGTTAAGAATTTTAATCCGTCTCTTAGTCTCTCTTTAGTTATTTTATATATTTAGGAAGGCTTTACTTCGACTAAATATTATTACTATAATAATAGTAATAAGTCGTATAAATAGGCGCGTTTCGCCTTTATTTTTATATTTCTTATATACTAATTTTTTTTTATTAATAGGTAGCTAAGAGAATAGTTAGTAATATATATAACTTACGTTTAGTATTAGACTAGGTTAAGGATTTTTAGGATAATAAGGATTTTAAAAAAGCGTTCTAGGTTTAGGTTAGTAAGGCCCTAGTTCGACTCTATCTTAGCTTTAAAGCGGCTAAGAAAGTCTACTAAATAGCCTATACTTTAATCGCTACAAAGAAAACTACTATATATTAAAGGCTTATATTTTAGGGCTTATATTTTAGTACCGTTTTACTAATATATTAGTAGCTTACCTATATTATATATTAGTCTTATATCTTTAGCTAAGTTACTAACCTATTCGTCTAGATTCTCTTATCTACTACTAATACCTTATATCTAGAATAAGAGAGGTTCTATAATAATCGTAAATTATATCTAGAGGAAGAAGATACTATATATAATTCTTAGACTATTACGAAGTATACCTTTTTTAATAAGATTATAGTGGCTTTCTAGGATATATACTATCTCTCTAATAATAAAGACGCGCTTAGTAATTTAGATGATAATAATTAAACTATTAAGTTCCTTAATTAATTTATTATATTATTCTCTCTCGAGCTCTATCCTATCTAAGGATTAGTACTATTTCGGTAGTAATTTATTATATTAATAGCGTAAAGTATTTATAAATAGCCCGGTATATTAGTCTTTTTATTATTTTCTAAATTTTCTAATACTTTTTTATATATTTTCTATATTATAACTAGGTATCTATTAATTATATTTAGAGGGCTAGCCTTTCTATTTAATTAAGAAGTATATTTATTAGTCGAATTTTTTCTTATCTTTAATTTCTTTAATTTCCTATTCCTTATTATCTATAAATAATAATATTAGTAGTATTTTAATAGTATTCTAATCTCTTTTTATCTATAGTTCTAGGAGTAAAACGTAAAAAACATTATAGATATAGTTATATACTTCTAGTAGTACTAGGCGGTAGGCTTACTAACTAATCTTATTAAGGACCCGAAATAGCCTAATAAATCGCGGGGTTAATTTTCTTATATCTTATAGGCGGAGGTTCTTTATTAATAGCGTAACTAAATCCTCTTATTTAAAGTTTATCTCTTAGTAGCGTTTATTATAGTATTTCTATTATAATTTAGTAACGTTTCGCTAATAATCTATTAATTTCTAATATAATTTTTATAGTTTTTTTATTTATACTAATATCGCGAGGGCCTCTTTCTCTATAGTATTATCCTTAGTGCGGATTTAGAAAGATAGAGAGTATCCGAATAATATATTAAATAGAGAAGTACTAGTTATTATACTAAAAATATTATTATATATAAATTTAGTAATACGTAGTAGGGATAGCTATATAATTTATACTATATTAATAAAGTATTAAAGGTAATATTTAAGGGTTTAGTTTATCTATTTTATTTAGCTATTAGTTTAGAGTCGAAATACTATTAATAAGCGAAGTTTAATATAAAAGATAAAGTAAAGTTTTAATTAGAATTTATTAGTAAATATTAGTCCTTAGTTAGATATAATACTCTTAGGTAGACCGAATTTTAATTTAACTTAGTTATAGAATAGTTCTACTAATTCTATTATATTTATCGTCTTTAAAATAGGGAAGAAAAGATAGTATTTCGTAAATCTATTAATAATAACTCCATTTAACGATGTGACGGTTAGACGGTGGCCGAAAAGAGCTTCGTCTGCCGCCATTTTACGAGTCTTGCTAACCAATCTCGGTCTTGGCATCGCCGTGTCAATCCCCACGGCCTTCAGCTAACATCCACGCACGACCGTGGCCCCGACGCTGGCCCTTTGTTCCCCTTGTTCTCTTTGTTCAACATCATCTACCTTGGGAAATTCACGCCGCAAAGGGCGCCATTTTCGGGTCCTTCTTGCACCATCATGTTCGCTCTAATTCCGAGTCCCACAATGCCCACCGTGGCCTTCTTAAAGCCCCTTCATTTCCCCTCTTATCTTTCTCCTTCACACTCTTGTCAATCCTCCAGACTGCCCCATCACTGTCGTTGCCCCACCAGCCAGCTCCCCCATGGCCTCTCACTGCCGACCGGTCGGCTTCATGGACAATGACATTCAAGGCCAGAGCGATGCCGAATCCTACGTGAGCGCGATCTTTACAGACGATGGATCTGAGAGTGAATCAAGCAGCGACTTGGAGCTTAATAGCGAGGACTCGGATGACTCCGATCTCTCCGATGACGAAATCTACAATGACGAGGGTCAGCTACCTTCAGAACACTATTTAGCCGAAGCGAACGGCTTAGATGTCTCTCGGCTTCGACAAAAGCGGTATAGTGATAACACCCAGGATGCACTCGACGGAACTATTCAATATTGGAATCGGTAATCTCCAGATCCACACTTAAGTCATATTTAAAGCTGATTGAAATTCGCTACCAGATATTGTGGACATATGAAGCTTGATCCCGTGAAGCAATGGCAATGGATCTCTGACTCAGATGAGACGGTCCAGTTCCTGTATGGATTCTTCAGCTGGCGCTGCGACATCCGGCGCGGTAAAAATGGCCGATATTGTCCAGGTATTAGATACAAGAGCTCGCTGGAGTCATTCTGGAAGTGGTGGCACCTCGTTCTCAAACAGCAGGTCGCATCTGGGCTAAACCAAGAAACGATTGTCAAAATCCAAGACGTGAGTAGCCGGGGACACGTTAATGCTAACGGCGAAGCTAACTGTCGGTAGGTGATCGCCATCGTAGCCGAGCGGAAACACCTTGAGCTTACACGGCGCCCAAAGAAGAACATGTTTATTGAGGACGTCGCCGAGTTCGCACGCGTCCTCCTGACTACCACGGAGACAACTTTTGACTGTGGTTGGCAACGAATTCAGCTTCTCCTTTTCTGCCAGCTCGCAGCTATTACTGCCAGCCGTCCAAGTGCTCTCTTGGGCCTTCGGTATCGGGACATCTCATTGACGTTGATTCGAGACCCAGAGGGGGCCCGCCCAAGGCTTTTTATATTCCTGACCCCTGAATTCACGAAGAGGTTCCTCGGGAAGAAGGCCCCGTACGTATCAAGTTTGGGTGTGTCCAGCGGCGAAGGCTGTACGGTTAACATGACTCCACAGGAACGAATTTAAGCTTCCTGAAATCATATTTGATCCAACTTTGGTTCTGAGCCCGCATGTTTGTCTTCTAGGCATGCTCTTCCATATCAAAGGCTTCAAAACAAGGTCGTCGACCGGGTCAGTGCTGGATTGTCCAGAGAATCTCTACCGACTTCGAGTTTTGGAGGGCCTGGGACAGCAACAGCTAAAGCTCAAGGATGAAATACTTGATAAATTTGTATTTTGCCAGGTGGAACGGGATATCACTGGATATCATCTCTCACTAGAGAAGCAAATGACAGCGTCCATGGTGCGGTCTCGTATGCGACGGGTGGGAGAAATTACTGGCATGGACGATATTACCAAGCCGTATAATCTCCGATATGCCGGGGCAAAGGCTTTTAACCAGAGTGGTGAGTGACGCTAGTCTTTGTGAGCTCTCAGATGCTAACTTCTTTGAAAGATGAGGTAACAGATGGCCTCCAGAATGTTATATTACAGCACGCAAGCATCAATACCTTTGTTCGACATTACGCGGTAGATGTGGACGTTGACGTCCAAGGCATCGTGCGAAGAACGGGAACTCAGACTGAACTTGTGCGGTTTGCTTGTTCTATGAGTGCCTCCATTGACCCGGATCGGCCTTTTAAACTCTCTCCGGAGGAATCTCGCTCACTGAACGAGCTCCCGATGGTACTCGCACAACAGGAAAAGGTGAATGAGCGCAAACGAAAGTGGGACTATCGACAAGCCAACTTGGAACGTGCCAACCGGGCACACCAGGCTGCCTGTGGCAACAGCCACCATGGAATAAGCTCTGAGCACCAGTGTCAGCTTCAAGGGAAGGTGTGTACCATTGAAGACCGGGCACTAGACGCCAAGCGGAAATTCAATAAAGCGGTCCGTGAATTGCGCAACGAAAAACAGCGACAGCGCAACAAGCGTATTCGAGAAAATCTTCAGCGCTACAGAGATGAGCAACCCGTGATCGATCTCGAGCGGCAGTTGGAAGGCTTAATGGTGGACACTAAAGTGATGGGGGCCTTGGAGCATACAGGATTTGTTACTCCGGAGTTCATGTTGGCCATCGACACCATGCTGACAATGCCGGGTGCCACTGTTGAGGCGGAGTATCAGCGTCGGATCAATGCGATCAATGCGGTGACTGCGTTCTGTGGTGTCGAAGAAGGTCGCTCTATATCTCGTCCGAAAAATCCGGGTCGCCGCCCTGCAGCTGACGACCTTCCCTCGTCTCCTGCAAAGCGGTCCGGAATTTCAACCGAAGATGAGACTGATGTTGTTCTTCTCAAAGCGATAGAATCTGTGCGGATCAAGTCCCCGAATGACCGGCCCAGGATTTGCTTTCTTTGTGTGGGGAACCCCAAACTTTCGTTGAAAGACCGAATCATGGAACACACAACACCTGGTTCGCTCACCAGACATTTTCTCCGGAAGCATGTGAACCCTCCTTGGCCAACTGAGGGCGTTGCATGTAAAGTCTGCGAGGATGGGTCTTTTCAACAAAAATCGATTCTTCTGAATCATGCGGAGCATGCACATGGAACAGTTGTGCGAGGTCGCACTCAGGAGAGGCTCGCATCGCAACTGAATAATACGACATTTGTTACTGCAGAGTGCCGACACTGACGCATTGTCCGATCTCTGTAGGGACATGGAATCATTTCGCTTTAGCTTCTGTTACTTTGAATTTAAATAGCCTTTATCCTGGCTTGATGTCCTCTACAGGATTTCAGTAGTATCTCCGCGGATAATTTCCCCAGTTGCGCTGCAGGTCTCCTAGCGGATCAGACCTGGTGATGGAGACGCAAAGGAAGTCCAATACAACTCGTTCTAAAAGAGACATAGAATAGAAAATGTATCGTACTGGATGAGATATTAGACTCGAAGGCAAGGAACTCAGCATTGCCTCTCACCCAGTTCTCGATGGCATTTACGCTCACTTTGAGGGAAATCCCTACATGCTTTGCAGGATAGTATTCTATTGTGAGATACCTACGGCGAATTCCGTACTCCATTGTTCCGTGAAGGCCGGTTCAGGCATAGACAGGGCACCTAGGGACCGGATTTCCTCTGCCACTTCTTGTCGTTCCCTTTCCGTTTTAGTGCTCAGACCTTGGCGCTTTTGCTCACTGAGCAGAACTGAGCACGCCCCTGAGCGGTCTGATCTGCTCTCTGAGCACGCCTCTGAGCGGTCTGATCTGCTCAGAGATCATTACGTAAGCCCTCTGATCTGCTCTCTGAGCATCACCTGATACTCAGCTGAGCAGTCTGATCCACTCACTGATCCTCGTCTGAGCAACCTGATTTGTTCACTGAGCAGAACCTGAGGGACGGGCGAGCAACCGATGAATATGACCTCAATAAATTGCACTACACTAGCCACCTTCATGTACCACCCTCCCTTACAAAATTGCCCCGATTATCCCATGAAAATAGCACGGGCGCCATCAATATGCCTATTCATCCCGGTAAGATTGCTGCATTCAGTTGCGCCCAAATGGAAATCGTTATTAGACCAGCTCATCAGTTTCAAATTCATATTACATGCTCCTGGGAACACTGCTTCTACTGCCCCCATGATCTCCTAATCAGGCTGTGGAGACTATTGGTGCCAATGGCACTAAGGTGAGTCTGCTTAGATACTTGCATTCTATTCTGGGGCAATGGCCACTCGTGACAGCATTTACGGGATTTGACGAGCAAGCCACCTTTAGCACCAATAAGCTTATGCATCTATAGGCAATCGTATCACTTTGTGAGGTTCCGAACTTTCAGCTCCTAGGAGCCTGCCAGACCGACGATAGTTCTTAGACGTGCAATCTAGTTTGCTTACCATTGCTTATTCGGTCATAGTCGACTGGGTTCCTAGGAACTCAGGAGGCCCGTTTACGACCCCTAAGATAACTGCCTAGCGTATTAGAAATAGGGGCGTTTTTGTAATGGAGTTATATAAATAAGTAGTCCTTCGTTTTGTCTCTTTAAATAAAAAGTAATAGTCGCTCTCTTTTCATCGCGATATATTCAGGCGTTACGCTCCGATAATACAGTCGGTTTTTTCCCGGATGCTGGTTTTGGGAAGCGCCGACTAACCCTGATCCTAGCATGTTGGCAATGGCCGAACCAACAAACACCAGCACTTCCACTGCGCAATCCGCGAAAGCGGCACAGTGTAGTGTCATTGCCCTTTTGGAAAGCATCGAAGTATCCGAGTACAGGACCGAAGCTGTCAAAGGGCTTTTTCATCGACTGTCCTCCATCAACGAAGCATTGGGGAGGTTTGGATCGGCTTTTGACAAGTCAGATACTTGCAAGCTCAGCCATGAAGTGCAGCTTCACCTTCAAATGGCAATCTGGACAACCCAAGATGCCTGTGCAAGATACCAGGAGGTGTTCAAAGAATGGGTAAGTCATTTCATGAACGACTCTCTGCGCGATTCAGATTGGCATCCCTTTGGTGCCTTTGTGGACATACAATCGCAAATTTTGAGCGGGAGGCTGCGACATTTGAAAGATACCATAAATTTGGCGATAGAAATCTCCGCATTGTATGTTTAAATCCTTTGTTCTTGCAATTATCAGCTTACTGAGTTACTTCATCAGACTGGCTACTTTTCCCGCCTCGAGAAGCATCTCCGATGAAGAGTGGAACCCGATACTGGAGAAAGAGAACGCCTTGCTTTCAGCGATTATTAAAGCGAACGAAAGCCAGCAAACACATCAGCGCAAAGAAAGGGCGGCTGAACGCATCGCCTGCGAAATCAAAGGATATGGCATAGCAATGCAACGAGACCGAAAGATCTTTGATGGATTGCTGTCCGAGTTTCGCCAGCTACGATGGGGGCAAACGACCGGTTCTGGAACCGGAGACCAGCTTCCTCCAAACGGCATCAGTGCTCTGCTCGATGAAAACCAATTTTCCTGCCATTGACGAGATATTTGTATGAAAGGAACTGCTCTGGCTAGGCAGCGGAGGGGATGTGATAATTAAGATGATCCATTGGCTCCTAGGTTCCCAATCTTTTCTCAGAGACAGCTGACCGAATAATACGATTTTACCATTGGTGCCCAGCAGGGTTTCCATGCATTGGGGTTCTTTATACACGTTTCGCTAAAGCAGCCAAATTAGCACTCGGGATCAATACGCAAGCTAGAATAAGCTCAGTCGTGTGAAATATTTTTCCAGGCGACGGCTTCCCAGGAACAATTTTTAAATTAGCTAGATCACTCTTTGTACAACCCGGCAGGCCTTATATTTGTACTGGGGATTCTCAGTCCGCTTTGACATGTTACATTCTATTTAAACCTAAGATAGACAAATCAGGGCAAACCTTTGTCTGCCTGAGATATCAGATTGAACGTTCAACTGGCTAATCATAATGTTTTGCTTCTGTTGGAGAGGAGAAATTTGACCATACGCTATGTAAAGTTATTTACTGACCTTGTATTATTTCCCACACAGCCACAATTATTACGACAAGCCACAACTTCGGAAATTTTGAACAAGCACGGGGTAAGACAAAAACATGTGTCTTTCCGTTATGAAACACTTTCCTGTTTGTTTGATTGGTCGTTTGCGGCTTAATCTATCGTCTTGGTTCCTCGACATTAATCACTCGTCCTCACTTAATCACTCGTCCTCAATTAATCACTCGTCCTCAATTAATCAACTCCTCTTCAATTAATCACTCGTCCTTAATTAATCACTCGTCCTTAATTAATCACTCGTCCTCAATTAATCACTCGTCCTCAGTTAATCAACTCATCCTCATGACTTCACTTACCCACGTTAGATTATAAGGATAACGAGTAAATGGGAATCTAGCGCATGTAAGCATGTCCGATCGTTGACTTCTAGTGTTTGCATTATTCCACCTGGCGAAGTGCCCCAGCATCTCTTAATCTCGGACATACTATTATTGCGTGTTTATTTGATGATGGCCGTTAGTTATCCCTCAAAAATTGGCTGGATTTGAATAAGAGTCGATCGGGGAAATAATTGTACCGAATCGGGTCGAAGAGCGGTTAATTGAGGGAGAGTGATGGATTGAGGCAGAGTGATGATTGATCATTTGTTGATACTCGACGAAGGGACCCCGATGGTATTTCAGTGCTATTTAAATATCAGTTCATTTCTCTACTTCTTGATACTGGACACAATATCCACTATGGCCGAGCTCCCACAAGACGTCCAACATTGGAGTAACTCTACTGGTTTTACTGCTCTACTCGAGTTGAATAAGAAGTTTCTCCGAGGTAAAATTTCATCGTCTCCTTATCATTACGGCCCCATTGAGGAGGAGACACGTAGCCTTGTTCCTTCTTTGTTGAAGCTACACGAACGGCAAATTTTCACGTGGTCCAGTCAACCATATCTACGTGAATGCAAGAGAGGAGACGACGGCAAAATTTACGACCACTGGCAACGGCCTTTTATCTCCTTTATTGTGGCTGATAAAAACAATCCGCGGAGACTCTTTCAAGAGTTGAAAAGAAACAGAGATATCAAAGTTCACGCACGAAAAGCTTACCCGCCTGAAGCTGCCGTACAAGGATCATTCACTAAGAAAAAGATTGTTACCAAATATCGACGTTCGCTTTTTTGGCGGCGATGGAAAGATTTTACCGCTGTTGATCCCGCGGCAGATATAGCAGAGGAGGACATTTTCTGCCTGGAAGCTATGAAGCAAGCAGAACCATGGGAATTCGAGGTTGTCGCAGCTTCGTGGAAGGATGTCGATATTACAGGGGTTGTTATAGACGCAGTTGATGCAGCACAGGCATGATGAGCGACCACTTTCTCAATACTTTCGTTTACAGTACAGCGGTAGTATGTAGTAGATTGCATGTTCTCCAATACACGTGTCTTCACCCCGAACAAGGGAGAATGCTCATTTGTAGAAACAGGTCTGTTCCATGTCATCGATAGTCCAAAGTCATCGCTCGGTAACAATTAGCTACTCGTTCTCAAGTCATCACTCGTCCTCATATTATCACGCGTCCGCAATTCATCACAGCCCACGTTGACATCTAGCTTTTACATTATTTCACCCAACTAAGGGTCTCGATATCTCTTAATACCGGACATGATATCATTGCGTGTTTATTTGATAATGGCGGTTAATTCTTCATCAAAAATAGTTGGACTCAGATAAGAGTCAATTGGGGGAAGGTCTGTACCGAATCAGGTTTGAAGTGTGATGAATTGATGGAGAGTAGTGAATTGAAGGAGTAGTGACTTGAAGAAGAGTGGTGAATTTACAGAGAGTGGTGAATTGACGGAGAGTGGTGAATTGACGGAGAGTGGTGAATTGACGGAGAGTGGTGAATTGACAGAGAGTGGTGAATTGACGGAGAGTGGTGAATTGACAGAGAGTGGTGAATTGACGGAGAGTGGTGAATTGACGGAGAGTGGTGAATTGACAGAGAGTGGTGAATTGACGGAGAGTGGTGAACTGACAGAGATATTGGTGATAATCTAAATTAAGTTTCTACATTTAGAGACTGATCAGGAAACTCACTCTACCACCTTTTGGGACAGAAGTCTGTTTGATGTTGCAAAATCAGTCTTCAAAAAGAGTACTGTAAGTTTCCAAAACAGTTTACCTCTTCGATACTGATGTTTTGTTGTCGATCTGAGAGCTATCACTAAGCCAGGCTGAATCGGCAGACCATGGCGTGATCTAAAGCATTATCTTTCCGATCGTCCGAACGTATTCTAGACCATAAACTTAATCAAAATTTAAGCATAACGACCTGAGACATGATCTTCAAAATTAGGTTGAAAATACACAATAATGAGCCCTTAATTATATAGAGACCATCCGGGGCGGCCTCTTATTCAGTACGCTGCGGTTGGCGACTGCAAAATCTGCAAACATACTGTCATAGGTCAGGTAGTTCAAATCCCTCGCAGACACTAGTCTCGGCTCATGGTATTAATCCAATCCTTGTTCTTCAATATATGGTTTGCGTGAGTTTCTAGTTTGACTTTTCGGAACAGATATTTCGTCAAAAGTGAAATAGAGCACTAACGCGGCCGTGCACGCACAGTTTTATTCAGATTACCCTGAAGCTTTTGCTGTAGCGGATGAAATCCGTTCTCGTGGTGAACCTTTTTTTGGAGAGGCAATTTGTCTGCTCCGAAAAGACAAAGGAAGATTGTCTCTTACCACTCTTCAAGCAAGAGGAAATCTCCATAATTGGTTCGTATTACCTCTTTTCGCTTATGCAGTCAAAGATTGATTGGAAATGATAGGGCTTGTGCGATGGGTAAGGATAGACTAGGTTGGCAACAATTGGCGGAAATAGCAGCCTGTGTCCATCAGGTCACCTTGAAGCGAGAGACGCTCATAGAAGATGCGAATGAGCAGGCCCATGAAATGGCAAGGGCAATTTATATTGCATTATGCGGCCTATTTAGTCTAAATTCGTGAGTATAAAGTGTTCAAAAAGAACCCATACCTACTTGTCACCATGTGGTTTTGACTAACACCACGTCAGGAAACAGAGGTCAACACACCACCTTCCCTGGTCGGAAGGCCTCGGCAGTGAATATCTTACAATGGGTGACCTGTGTGCTATGTCTTGGTAATCTGCCAACGTCGTGGATGCTTGGACGCAAGACTTACAGTGAGTAGCTTAGTTAGGTCTTGCCTGCACGATAACAAATTTTGAATCTCGCTTACCGAGCAGTCCTCTACGTACAGGCACCCCTTCAGCACTCAAGCTTTTAACGCTTAGGGCGAAGCAACATATATAGGGCACGGCACAAACTGGAATTATTCGTTGGTGATTCATGGTTCTAAGATGGCACCACAATGCAAAACTGGAGCTCTACAACATTCTCAGTCCTCTCGAGCGCCCTATAGGATAGCTTTCATCCGATCATACAATCCTGGATCTTCCTTCGCCCATCTCCTTCCATTGGGAAAGACCGCCTTCCGAAGCTTGTTGATGCATGGGATAAGTGGTCGGTAGTACTTTGTGAAGTACTCATTCGCGGACCTCACCGATATCTCGCCTTTCTTCATACCAGCTAACTCTGTATCAAGAAGGTTCCACTTGTCAAGCCTTGCAACGACTCGTCCCTTACCCGGCCCCTCGTAGTGGATGCATATCCAAAAGATCGCCCAGAAGAATGACTCAAGATCGTGCATGAAAGAATGCTTCTCGCCCAGAAGCGAGCCAATTGCCATAAAAGCCCTCGTGCCGGTCTTTCCATCTGCTCCGGAAACACCATCCCGCTGTTCTCTGATCGTCAGATCGAGATCAATCAAGAATGACGGCCACGAAGATTTCCCTTTATCCTCGTTGATCATGAGGTTGTTGACTGAAATATCTCGGTGAAGAATCCCTGCTTGTTGCAAAGACTGATGCCCTGCAATGCAGCCCTCTAACGCGGCAAGCAGGGCCTGATGAGTGCTTGCTTTGTAAATTGGTTTACCATAGTCACGCAGGATGACACGCCGATGAACTCGATTTGGCAATGCGTTGCTGGATGCCTTGGTAGGAGATGCCGAACAAGATTTCTTATTAGGTGGCAGAGAGGCACCGTTTGACTAGAAGAGCGCTTCACACCGGACCTGCCGCTGTTCCGACCCTTTCGCGGTGCATTAGCTACAATTGTGCCAGTCGAGAGCGTCAACGGCTCTGGTCGATAATTGCTCGCTCTCCTGATGTCCAAGCCACCTCGGACGTTATCGCGGACATCGTCAATCTTATCACGGATGTGAACTGTCGCATGATGATAATACCGTGCGACGTTGACGACCCCTTTTTCAGTGGCTTCTTGAAGAAGATCGCCTTCTTCGTCGCGTTCTGTGTATTGCCAAGAGTCTTTGACACCGAGCGGAACCCTAGGGTCCTCTTCATGATACGCTCTCCAACATGTTGTTGCACGACCCGCGATGCAAGGTGCTCGTTTCATCAATTTCTCGACGACGCGCTCGGCATGTCCATTCTGCTCTATCTCGATGAATCGCCGGCCGTCTTTCGTGATGATTGTAGGGTCAAATCCACATTCCGCCTCGCTCGTCCATAAAAACCAAGAATGGTGGACACAAACTGGAGACCAACCTCGTTGATATCAAAACGCTCGGATGCGACTCCTCCCAGGCGGTCAAAGACCCATACCCTCATTAGGGATCCATAGAGAGTAAAGCCTAAGACAAAGCGACGGGTATGTTGGGCTGCAAGGACTTCCCTGGCATACCTCCCCAAGTCAAGCCATGCCTTGGAAGCGGTGTCGGCAGATGGATTGGCTTTCAGCTCTCCAGGCACGAGGATCTCTGACCACTGATATCGAGTATCCTTGCCCGCGAGAGTGTCGCTCACGAAGCCAATATCCAGTTTGCGCTCTGCTGTAGAGCCTTGAATAGGCTTGTTGGGCTGTGCTAGTGGCCTTCGCATATGCGTCGAATTTGGATTGTGGTCTTTTGAGAGTTTGGCCAGCTTTTCGCTCAGACCTGCAAACCAAGTCAAGACGTCCTCCTGATTTGCATCCTCTGGCCATCCTGTCCACCCATCAGCGAAAAGAGCATCTCTGCCTTCTGTGCAACTTTTGAACACGGCACCGGATGCTGATTGTAGACCACTGACGTGTCCAAAAAATGTCGAGTGGAAATGCGGGAGCCCTACGTACAGTGGCCCAAGTTCGGTCTTGAGGACCCTGTCAACATCTTGGCGGTATTCCGAGGAGTTCGCGAAGCTACTCGTCTTGTGAAGCCATGGCGTTTTTGTTGGAGGGAGGAGGCAAGCGCTCGAGGAGGGGGTGTAGATTCAGCTGCGGCAACGTCCACAAGATACCATATCTGTTCGTCCGTCGATCCATCCACGAGAGATGCTTTGAGAAGTGGTTTGATTCGTTCGAGGTCGAAATCATTAGAGGCGACGCTTGATATGAGTCGAAGCAGGTCACTCCGAATGATCCCTCCCGAATTGGACGGCAGAAGCCGAGCGGCTGGAAGGATCTGAAGGGCTGTCAGGAGACTGGAAGCGAGATCTTGCACATCTGTGCACAGGTCAGCGAAAATGGTGAGTTATGATGGGTTCCTGTGCCTCACCCTCCCGCTTGAGCTGATCGACGGCCTCTTCTGGTGAGGGGGCGCAGATCAAGGCAAACGTGGCACGAAAGCCGTTCAGACCATCTCCGATAGGATTTTCGGCAATCAATCTCTATCTTTGTTGATCTGGCATGACACAATCTTCTTTCTGTCACCATGCTGACTTTGAAGAGGGTGGACCCGGGAGGCACGCGCTGGTGAAATCGCGAGGTCACGTGGCTTAATTGGATGTTGGAATCCAAGGACCCTCGGAAATGGAATATCTAAATACCGAACCTTGTATGAGAGGGATTCACTGCCCCATTTAAATTGCCAGATAAATACTGTATTTCAGACCCTTTTTGTGATTCCGTTGGTTAGAGACTGCCCCATCCGCTAACTATCCTGTATTGCGACAATGACTAGAGATTCATCGTCGATCCTCAGCCTACATTCCCGCACCGCTATGTGGAGCTGAATGAGAATCCAAAGGACGCTTGGTAAACAGTTAGAATTTCATAGACTCTAGGTGCTATGACACATTTAATTACTCGAATGGTGAGGACAGTTGATGTCTTCATTTCCGACTAAAGGCCAACGTATGAGTCAACAGTCGAATTAGACATGTAAAATTGATCAATCAGTCAGAATTCTGCACTTTTTGGCACGATACGTTCCCAGATCCATGCATATAGAGGTCAATTCATAGTACGTTCGGCCCAGGAACTGTTGGGATCATTCCATTCTGCCCGTTTCTCTTTGCTATTGTCAAGGCACTATTCTCCGCCTTTAGATCGCTCGATAGAGATGCGCTTGCTAATCAAACTGGAATGGCTATAGCCGGGCTAATATTGACAGCGATTAGCCTTTAGGGGTCGGCACGAATACATATTCGTAACATTTTGAGATATTCGCATTCGCATTCGTAGTTCACAGACCTCTACG